>CM052678.1:77671106-77705406 GCA_028533205.1 Lagorchestes hirsutus | reverse complement strand
TCTGGTTCTAGAATCTCAGGGCAGTTTTCCTTGACAATTTCATGAAAGATGATGTCTAGGCTCTTTTTTTCATCATGGCTTTCAGGCAGTCCCATAATTTTTAAATTGTCTCTCTTGGATCTATTTTCCAGGTCAGTTGTTTTTCCAATGAGATATTTCACATTATCTTCCATTTTTCCATTCTTTTGGTTTTGTTTTGTAATTTCTTGGTTTCTCATAAAGTCTTTAGCCTCCATCTGTTCCATTCTAATTTTGAAAGAACTATTTTTTTCAGTGAGATTTTGAATCTCCTTTTCCATCTGGCTAATTCTGCTTTTGAAAGCCTTCTTCTCCTCACTGGCTTTTGGAACATCTTTTGCCAATTGAGTTAGCCTATTTTTCAAGGTATTATTTTCTTCAGCATTTTTTTGGGTCTCCTTTAGCAAGATGTTTACTTGTTTTTCACGCTTTGCTTGCATGTCACTCATTTCTCTTCCCAGTTTTTCCTTCACCTCTCTAACTTGATTTTCAAAATTCTTTTTGAGCTCTTCCACGGCCTGAGCCCATTGAGTGGGCTGGGATACAGAAGCCTTGACTTCTGTGTCATTCCCTGATGGTAAGCATTGTTCTTCCTCATCAGAAAGGAAGGGAGGAAATGCCTGTTCACCAAGAAAGTAACCTTCTCTAGTGTTATGTTTTTCCCTTTCCTAGGCATTTTCCCAGCCAGTGATTTGACTTCTGAGTGTCCTCTCCACCCGCACCTCGCCTCCCGATCTGCCCAGCCAGCACTTGGGGTCTGAGATTCAAATGCTGCTTCCCAGCCTCAGGGCTTTGGGCAGGGGCAGGGCTGCTATTGAGTGTGAGATTAAGTTTAGGTGCTCAGGTCAGGGCGGGGCAGCCTCAAGGGCTCAGTTCCCTCAGGGTGTTTATGCAGAGACCTTCAAGAATGGATCTGGGCTCCTTCCTGCTTGGGGAGCCCTGGTCTGCTCCCACCTCTGCTGCTGCCTCCTGAGGGGGCCTGAGTTGTGGGGGCAGCCCACACCCTTCTCGATGCCCTGAAGAGACCTTGTCACTGACCCTTGTCACCTGTGGGTGGGGGACACACGCGGCCACTGGAGATTCCGTCCCTGAAGCCTGCTCTGATCCGCTCCTTTCCGAGCCATGCCGCCAAGGCAGGGTTTGGCTCTGCTCTGGTCTGGCGCGCGAGGGACCTTTGTGAGAGGTTTTCAGGCTCTCTGGAGCAGAAATCTCCAGAGATTGTTCTGTGACTTCTGCTGCTCCAGAATTTGCCTGTCGTTCTTTTTTTTACAGATATTTTATGGGCAGTGGGTTCAGAGGTAGCATATGTGCGTCTTTCTACTCCACCATCTTGGCTCTGCCCCTCCTTTTTACGTTTCAAAATAAATATATAATTCTCAAGATTAACAAGTTTTATCTTCCCTAACAGGGATGTAAACAGTTTACCCATATTGTGTAAAAAGTACTTTTTCCCTGTTTACATTTTTATATGTAATCAAACGCCATGGAAATATAAACCAAAAACAAATCAGAAACTAAACAATCTAATTCTAAAGAATGAATGAGTTAAACAACAAATTATAGAAACAGTCAGCAATTTCATTCAAGAAAATGACAGTAATGAGACAACCTATCAAATTTTATGCAACAAAAGAAGTTCTTATGAGAAGTTCTATATCTGTGAGTGCCTACATGAAGAAAATAGAGAAAGAGGAGATCAATAAATTGGGCAAGCAGCTGAAAACGCTTGAAAAAGAACAAATTGAAAAATCCCCATGTAAATACCAAATTAGAAACACTGAAAACCAAAGTAGAGATTAACAAAATTGAAATTAAGAAAAATTTTTGAACGAATAAATAAAACTAGGGGTTGGTTTTATAAAAAATAAAATAGATAAAACTTTGGTTAATTTGATTTGAAAAAAGAGAGGAGGAAATAAAACAACAGTAAGAAATTACTTTGCCCAACTGTATGTCCATAAATTTGGTCATCTAAATGAGATGGATGATCATTTTAAAACATGCAAATTGTGGGGTTGGGGAACCCCAAACCAATACAGTGTAGTAGAAAGACACACATTATCTAGGTCTTCCCCCACAGCCCATAAAATACCTGCAAAGAATGACTTTCAACAAATTCTAGAACAGTAGAAATCGCAGAACGAAGGAGTGGAAGAGATTTCCAGGATAGGGTGACCTGAAAGGCAGATGGGAAAGGTCTGTCTCACTGGAAGTTGACTGGAGCCCTACCTAGCCTTGGCTACATGCCTCCTGGAGCAGCTAGGCTGGAGTAGGCCTTGGGGGGAATCCCTAGCAGCAGCGGAGGTTCACAGATCACTCAATGCACAGTCCTCAAAGATACTTCAAAGGACACTGAGAAAGCGTTTTCACTTGCATGACAAGGCAGCAAACTGCTTCTCTAGTCCCAGCCCCAGGCAGCAGTGATGGCAGGAGCCAGCTTCCACTGTTGGAACTTGAGCTAAAGCCCCTGGAGGAATTGAACAGCTGATCTAAATCTCAGCCACTAGCCAGCGTGGGGAGTAAACTCCTCCTCATTGATTGTGCCACCTTGGAGGAAATCTGATGTCACAGGTCCCCAGGGTATACTGTACCCTTGAGAAATAACCCAAAAGTCGACTGCTAGGGAAAATGCACAAAAAGGGGTAAAAATAGACAATAAAAGGTTACTTTCTTGATGAACAGGTATTTTCTCTTCTTTCAGATGAGGAAGAACAATATTTACCATTAGGGGAAGACATAAAAGTCAAGGCTTCTGCCAAAACCTTCATAATAAATATGCAATGATCTCAGGCCATGGAAAATCTCAAAAATGGTTTTGAAAACCAAGTAAGAGAGGTGCAGGAAAAAATGGGAAGAGAAATGAGAGCATTACAAGAAAATCATGAAAAAAGAGTCAACAACTTGCTAAAGAAGACCCAAAAGCCTGCTGAAGAAAATATCATATTTAAAAATAGGCTAACTAAACTGGCAAAAGAGGTCCAAAAAGCCCAAGATAAGAATGCTTTAAAAAGGAGAATTAACTAAATGTAAAAGGAGGTTCAAATACTCACTGATGAAAATAGTTCTTTAATAATTAGAATACAACAGATGGAAGCTAATGACTTTATGAGGAAAAAAGAAATTATGAAACAAAATGAAAAGAATGAAAAAATGCAAGATAATATGAAATATCTCATTTGAAGTACGATTGACATAGACAACAGATCCAGGAGAGATAATTTGAAAATTATGAGACTACTGGAAAGTCATGATAAAAAAAAAGGAGTCTAGATATTATATTTCATGAAATTATCAAAGAAAACTGCAATGATATTCTAGAACCAGAGGTCAAAATAAATATTGAAAGAATCCACACATCATCTCCCGAAAACAGAAACTAGTAGGCATATTGTAGTCAAATTCCAGAGTGCCCAACTCAAGGAGAAAATATTGGAAGCAGGTAGAAAGAAAAAAATTCGAGGATTATGGAAAAACAGTCAGGATAACATAAGATCTAGCAACTTCTACGTCAAGGGATTGCAGGGTTTGGAATATGATATTCCAGAAGTCAAAGGAACTAGGATTAAAATCAAGAAACACCTACCCAGTAAAACTGAATATAATACTTCTGGGGGAAAATGTTCACTGAATGAAATAGAGGACATTGAAACATTCTTGATGAAAAGACCAGAGCTGAAAAGAAAATTTGACTTTCAAATACAAGAATCAAGAAGCATGAAAAAGTAAACAGAAAAGAGAAATCACAAGGTACTTAGTAAAGTTGAACTCTTTACATTCTTACATGGAAAGGTGATATTTGTAACACTTGAAACTTTTCTCAGTATCTGGGTAGTTGGAGGGATTATACACACATACATACATACATACATACATACATACATACATACATATACATATATACATATATGTGTGTATATGTGTGTATACATATATATTTACATATATATCTATCTATATCTATATCTATCTATCTATATCTATATCTATATATAAAATGGTTCAAATTGTCTTTCACACAAGAGGCAAGAAAATGCTTTTCCAATGGAGTGTGAAAGGGGGGAGGTGAGAAGGAAAAAGTGAAGCTTCCTCTCATCACGTTTGGCTCAAGGAAGAAATAACATGCACACTTAAATTGGTATGAAAACCTATCTTACACTACAGGAAAGTAGGGAAGAAGGTGATAAGCACGTTGCGGGGAGATGATGGAAGAGTGGTCAAATGGGAGGATAGAACAATTAGAAGTAAAAACTCTTAAGGATGGATAAGGTAAAAAGAGAGGATAGAAGAAATGGTGGGGGCAGGATAGGATGGAGGGAAATATAGTTAGTATTACACAACATGACTATTATGGAAGTAATTTATAAAACTCCACCTATTTAGCTTATACTGAATTGTTTGCCTTCTCAGTGAGGATTGATTAGGAAGAAGAAAGGAAGAGAAGTTGCAATGCAAAGTTTCAGGAAGAAATATTGAGAACTGCTTTTGTGTAAAATTGGGAAATAAGAAATACACATAACGGGGAATAGAAATTTATCTTTCCTTACAGGACAAGAGAGAAGATGGGGATAAGATAAGGATGTTAGAAGGGAGGGCACGTTGGTGGAAGGGGCAATCAGAATGCAAGGAGTTTTTGGTTGGGGGGAGGGGAGAGATGGGGAGAAAATTTGGAACTCAAAATTTTGTGGAAATGAAGGTTGAAAACTTTCAATCAATGAATAAACATGCAAATTGCCCAGACTAAAAGAAAAGGACGTTGAATACTTACATAACCCCATTTCAGAAAAAGAAAATGAACATGCCATCAATGAATTCCCTAGGAAATAATATCCAGGGCTGGATCGATTCACAAGTGAATTCTATCAAATATTTAAAGTAGAGTTAATCTTTTTTTCCCCTTTTTAAAAAATTTATTTATATGATTTACGACATTCATAAACGCCGAGCATTCTAATTGCCCCTATCACCAATCTGCCCTTTCTTCTAACAACCCTCCTTTCCCTTGTCCCCATCTTCTCTTTTGTCCTGTAGGGCCAGATGACTTTCTATACCCCATTACCTGTATTTCTTATTTCCTAGTATTGAGAATAATACTCGACAGTTGTTCCTAAAACTTTGAGTTCAATCTTCTCTTCATCCCTCCCGCTCCACCCATTCCCTTTGGAAAGGTAGGCAATTCAATATAGGCCATATCTGTGTAGTTTTGCAAATGACTTCCATAATAGTCGTGTTGTGTAAGACTAACTATATTTCCCTCCATCCTATCCTGCCCCCCATTGCTTCTATTCTCTCTTTGGATCCTATCCCTCCCTGAGTGTTGACCTCAAATTTCTCCTTCTTCCCACTGCCCTCCCTTCCATCATCCCCCCCCCACCCTGCTTATCCCCTTCTCCCCCACTTTCCTATATTGTAAGGTAGGTTTTCATACCAAAATGAGTGTGTATTTTTTTCCTTCCTTTAGTTGAATGTGATGGGAGTAGGCTTCATGTTTTTCTCTCACCTCCCATCTTTTTCCCTCTATTGAAAAGTCTTTTGGTTACCTCCTTTATGAGCAATAATTTGCCCCACTCCATTACTCCCTTTCTCCTCCCAATATATTTCTCTCACTGCTTAATTTCGTTTTTTAAAGATATGATCCCATCCAATTCAATTCACTCTGTGCTCTCCCTCCCTCCCCCCCTCTTTCTGTCTCTCTGTCTCTGTCTCTGTCTCTCTTTCCTTGTGTGTGTGTGTATGTGTGTATGATCCCACCAACTACCCAGATACTGAAAAAAATTTTGAGTTACACCTATTGTCTTTCCATGTAGGAATGTAAACAGTTCAACTTTAGTAAGTCCCTTATGACTTCTCTTTGCTGTTTCCTTTTTCATGCTTCTCTTCATTCTTGTGTTTGAAAGTCAGATTTTCTTTTCAGCTCTGGTCTTTTCATGAAGAATGCTTGAAAGTCCTCTATTTCATTGAAAGACCACTTTTTCCCCTGAAGTATTATACTCAGTTTTGCTGTGTAGGTGATTCTTGCTTTTAGTCCTAGTTCCTTTGACTTCTGGAATATCATATTCCAGGCCCTTCAATCCCTTAATGTAGAAGCTGCTAGATCTTGTGTTATCCTGATTGTATTTCCACAATACTTGAATTGTTTCTTTCTAGCTGCTTGCAATATTTTCTCCTTGACCTGGGAACTCTGGAATTTGGCCACAATGTTCTTAGGAGTTTCTCTTTTTGGATCTCTTTTATATGGTGATCAGTGGATTCTTTCAATATTTATTTTGCCCTCTGGTTCTAGAATATCAGAGCAGTTTTCCTTGACAATTTCATGAAAGATGATGTCTAGACTCTTTTTTGATCATGGCTTTCAAGCAGTCCCATAATTTTTATATTGACTCTCCTGGATCTATTTTCCAGGTCAGTTGTTTTTCCAATGAGATATTTCACATTAGCTTCCATTTTTTCATTCTTTTGGTTTTGTTTTGTGATTTCTTGGTTTCTCATAAAGTCATTAGCCTCCATCTCTTCTAATTTTTAAAGATCTATTTTCTTCAGTGAGCTTTTGGACCTCCTTTTCCATTTGGCTAATTCTGCTTTTGAAAACATTCTTCTCCTCATTGGGTTTTTGAACCTCTTTTGCCAATTGAGTTATCCTATTTTTCAAGGTGTTATTTTCTTCAGCATTATTTTGGATCTCCTTTAGCAAGGTGATGACCTAGTTTTCACGCTTTTCTTGAATCTCTCTCATTTCTCTTCCCAGCTTTTCTTCCACCTCTCTAACTTGATTTTCAAAATCCTTTTTGAGCCCTTCCATGGCCTGAGCCCATTAAACATTTATTTTGGATATTTGGGATACAGAAACCTTGACTTTTATTTCTTTCCCTGGTGGTAAGCATTGTTCTTCCTCATCCAAATAGATGGGAGGAGATATCTGTTCACCAAGAAAGTAATGTTCTATGGTCTTATTTTTTTCCCTTTTTTGGGCATTTTCCCAAGCAGTTACTTGACTTTTGACTCCTTTGTCAAGAGTAGGGTATACTCTGGGAATCTGTGAGATCTCAGTTCCTCCAAGGTGGTAAGATCATGCGTGTACCTGTCTGGACACAGAAATGGATTTTTATGCCCACAACTTTAGCAGTTACCTCTCCACAGCCACCTGGCCCCCAGTTCCACCAAGTTAGCACTGGGGGCTGATTTTCACAGAAGCTGGATGGGCAGGGCCGCCATTCAGTGTGAGACATATACCAGCTTGGCCAGGGCCTCCACCCAGCCCTGAGATAAGATTCAGCTCTTCAGTGCCCCCAGGGGTTTTTATGCTCCAACAATGGAGCTTCCATATGGGCTGCTGTGCAGCCTGTGTGGCTGCTGCCTGCTGTTGGAGCTATGGGAAGGCCCTTATCCCTTCCTGGCCAGCTGATAAAACCCTGTCACTGACCTTTGGTACCTGTGGGGCAAGGATCTGAGGACCCGCTGTTGCAACTGCAGATTCTGCCCCCGAGGTGTCCTCCCCCCAGAGTCATCATGCTGCGATGTGCGGCCAAGGCTGGTCTGTGCTCTGTGCTAAGCTCCATGTCTGGCGCTACCAACATTTCCCTGGGCTTTTCAGGTCACCGCGTGCTGGAAATCTCCTCCACTCATTGGTTCTCCACTTTTGCTGCTCCAAAATTTGTTGAGAGTCCCTCTCTACAGGTATTTTATGGGTTGTGGGGGGAGACCCTGCACAAGTGTGTCTTTCTAGCCATCTTGGCCTTGCTCCTAAGAACTGGTAATTCTAATACCATACAGATGGTTTGGGAATATTGGGGAAAATGGATCCCTCCCAAATTCTTTTTATGGTACAAATATGGTTTTGATACCTAAAGCAGGAAGAGTTAAAACACAGAAAGAAAATTGTATACCAATTTCTCTAATAAATATCAATGTAAAAGTTTTAAATAATTTTAGCAAAAATAATACAACTAATCACGAGCATAATACGTTAAGATTGGGTAGATTTATACCAGGAATGCAGGGCTCTTTCAATATTAGGAAAACTATTAACATTATTGATCACATCAACAACAAAGCAACTAGAAAGCACATGATTATCTCAACAGATTCAAAAAAACTTTTGACAATACGGAACGATCATTCCTTTTGAAAACACTGGAGAGCATAGGAATAAATGGAACTTTCCATAAAATAATAAGTACTATCTACATAAAACATTCAGGGAGCATTATATGCAATAGACTTATGTCTATAAAAAGAAATTGAAGGAATTAGAACAGGAAAAGAAGAAACTAAGTTATCTGGTTTTGATGTAATGTACAACATTAACAAAGTTGCAGATTACAAAATAAACCCACACAAATCTTCTGCATTTTTGTATATCACTAAAAAAGTCCAACAGCAAGAAATACAAAGAGAAATTCCATTTATTATTTGGGACTCTACCTGACAAAACGTATTCAGGAACTATGTGAAGACAATTACAAGATACTTTTCACAGAAGTAAAGCCACATCTAAGGAAGTAGAAAATCATCAATTGCTCTTGAGTAGGCCGAGACAATATAATAAAAATGACAATTCTACCTAAATTCAGTTACTCATTTAGGGACATCCCAATCAATCTATCAGAGAAGGATTATCTAGAGCTGGAAAAACAACATTAAAATTCATGTTTAAGAAGAAATGGTCCAGAATATCAAGGGAACTAATGAAAAGGAAAACTAAGGAAGGTGGCATTCTCCCAGATCTCCAATTGTATTATAAAGCAGCAATTGTCAGAAACACTTGGTACTGGCTGAGAAATAGAAGGATAGGTCAGTGGAACATGTTAGGTACTGAACACTTAGTAATCAAGGAATATAGCAATCTACTGTTTGATAAACTGAAGGACCTCAGTTTCTGGGATAAGACCTCACTGTTCAACAAAATTTGCTGGGAAAACTGGATAACAGCGTGGTGGAAACTAGGCAAAGACAAATGCCTGACACAATACACAAGAATAAAGTCTAAATGGGTATATCACCTACATATAAGGATTGACAACATAAACAAATTAGTGGGGCAGATTTATGTTGAAGGGAATAATTTTTGACTAAACAAGAGATAGAAAACTTTATGAAGTGAAAAATGGATAATTTTGATTACATTAAACTGAAAATATTTTACACGACCAAACCCAATACAACCAAGATTGGGAGGGAAGCACAATACTGGGAAAGAATTTTTGCAACTAGCGTCTGTGACAAAGGCCTCCTTTCTAAAATATATATAGAGAGAACTTAGTCAAATGTACAATAATACAAATCATTCCCCAATTGATAAATGATGAAAGGGTATGAACAAGCAGTTTTCTAAGGAAGATATTAAAGCTATCTGTGGTCATATGAAAAAAAAATATTCTAAATTGCTATTGTTTAGTGAAATGCAAATCAAAATAATTCTGAGATACCACATCTTACATTGGCTTGCATGTGTGTATGTTCACTCGTCCTTCCAGGAGACCATGCCATCAGAGAAATGATGACATGACTTGCACTTGAATTTATTATGAATGAGGGAGGGCTGTGCAGGGCACCAGCCTCACTTCTCCTCCAGAGCCATCTGAATCCAGTGAGCAGATATCAATCAACATAAATGGAGATGACTGAGGATGAGTCAATTTAGGCTAAGTGACTTGTCCCAGGTCACCCTGCTAGTGAGTGTCAAGTGTCTGAGGTGAGATTTGAACTCAGGTATTTCTGATTCTTGCACTGCTGCTCTACCTACTGCACCACCTAGCTGCCCTATTGACTAACGTGAAAAAAAAACAGGAAGATGATCAATGTTGGAGAAGTTGTGGGACAGTTGGAACACTAATTCGTTGTTGGTGGAGCAGTGAGCTGATCCAACCATTCTGGATAGCAATTTAGAACTACGCCCAAAGGACTACAAAAATGTGTATAACTTTGACCCAGAAATATCGCTTTTAGGACTGCATCCCCGAAAGATCATAAAAATGGCAAACTGTCCCACATGTACGATAATATTTATAGCAGTACTTTTTGTGGTGGCCAGAAACTGGAAATCAAGGGGATGTCCATCAATTGAGGAATGACTGAATAAATTATTGTATATGAATGTAATGGAATACTATTGTGCTGTAAGAACTGATAAACAGGAAGACTTCAGAGAGGCCTGGAAAGACTTACATGATCTGATGCTGAGGGAAAGGAGCAGAACCAGGAGAACGTTGTGCACAGCAATGACCACAGTGTGTGAGAGAATTTTCTGGTAGACTTGAAATTTCATTGCAATGCAAGGACTTAAAAACCTTCCCAATGGTCTCTTAAGGCATATGCCTTCACCATACCGAGAATGAACTATGGAATTCAATCACAGAATGCAGCAGATCATTTTCTTTTGTATTACGTTTTTGTTTGTTATATGATTTCTCCCATTCATTTTAATTCCTCTACACAGTGACTATAGTGAAAATGTATTTGATAGGAATATATGGGTAGAAACTATTTAAAATTTTATACCATCTAGGGGAGGTAAAGGGGAGGTTGGGGGTAGGAAGGGGAAAAATTTAAGTTATATGGTAGTGATTGTAGAACACTGAAAATAAATAAAATGAATTAAACAAAAGAAAACTGGAAGTTTTCTATGAAGGAAGATCAAAATATGGAGGTTTCTGGAGAAGGGATACCAAGTAAAAGAAGACTGTATTTCTAAAGCATGGGTGTTATTCTTGAAATAGTCAAAACTCAGAAAACCAGCTTCATGTACTGTGTGATCCAATTGGCACCCTATCAAACCAAGAATAATTAAAACAAAAACTGTTACAGGATTATGGGGAAGCTCAGGAGCATAGTTTTCTCTTTTTTTCAATTTTAATGTTTCATTTTTTTTAACACAGTTTATAATAGATAAAACAATTCAAACTTTTGGTCAGGTGATACTTTCTTTTAAAGCATTTGCAATGTGGACAACAAAATATTTTTTTTTAAACGTTAACCAACTGAGACACAAATAATATTTAAGTTGCTAACTTCACAAGCTCTTGACCTGATTGTCTCCACGGTATTGCTAAGAATTAAAGGACTCTAACTTATTGTTGTAGGCCTAAAGTCCTATGCCCAATAGCTTAATTTTGACTTTATCTCGGATGTTCCCCTACCAATAATCTATAATTTTATAGATCTGGTATCAAGATTTTAAACCTTTTAGCTATAGGAAATTGCCACCAAGAGTAGGGACATTGCAAGGATACACTATCTCCCCAACTTCATGTCAGTTCCAGGCAAGGTAAGATTATCGACTTACATTCAGGCAGGCTTAAAGTATGCCAGGTGTCAGTTGGGATATTGAATCAAGAGAATCCTACCTCAGCCCAGATGAAAAGCCGCTCTCCCACCTTTCCCATGAGATCACGTTTTGCAGTTCATACCAACATCTCACCAGTTTACTGACATCAGGGGTTGGAGGCTCAGATCACCTTTCTTGCTACCCATACCTGGAGTTATACTCAGAAGAACAGTCACTTAATAGTCCCATAGCATCTAAAAATGGAAATTTCCAATAACCAGGTTTCAAATATGATTACAATTTCACTTTGGCTAAGGAACATCTTTTGAGGCAAGTCTTAAGTGTCTTACATGCCTTTTTATACATGTTCTAGTTTCTGATTAAAGAACAGCCATAAAATCAAATTTACCATTAAAACTTTAACTTTTCCATCAGTGCCAAATTATACCCTAGGTTACCTTCCTCTAGGAAATTTAGACTGAAATTCTTTTCCCCAAACTAAAAATGTCATTGATTTATTCTCAGTAATTAATTCAGTTAATTGTTTTCATACTAATTGCTTTTACTTCACTTTGTAACACGTCTAATTTTTCTCCCCATCACTATTCTCCCCCCGCTTCCTAATACCTTGCATTCTGGTTACTCCTTCCCTCTGTGTACCCTCCCTTCTATCACACCCCACCCTTCCCTTATCCCCATCTTCTCTCTTTTCTTGTAGGGCAAGATAGATTTCTACACCCCATTCCCTGTAGTTCTTATTTCCCAATTATATGCAATTAAATTTCTCAACATTCCTTTCTAATACTTTGAATTCCAACTTCTCTCCCTCCCCCCTCCCTCCTCAGCCCCACTGAGAAGGGAAGCAATTCAATAGACTAAATATGTGTTCTTCTGCAAAACACTTCTGTAATAATCATGTTGTGTAGTACTAATTATATTGCTCTCTGTCCTACTCTATTCCCCCGTATTTTTTCCCCCACAGTTGACTTTGTCCCTTCTGGAAAGTGTTTATTTCTACTGCTTCCCTTCTCCCATTTGCCCTCCTTTCTAACAATCCCCTCATCCCACTTGTCACTTCTCCTACTTTCCTGTGGTGTGATATAAATTTTCATATCAAATTTAGTGAGAATGTTATTCCCTCCTTCAGCCACATGTGGAGAGAGTAGCTTTATATCCCCCCTCCCTTTCTCCCTTATCTCCTTCTTTGAATAAGATTTTTCTTATCTCTTTTATGAGGTATGGCCTGCCCCGTTCCATTTCTCCCTTTCTATTCCCAGAATTTTCCCCCTTCACCCCTTAATTTTTTATTTTATTTTACTTTATTTTTTTGCGTGTGGATATCCTCTCTTTTGATATAACACACCCTGTACTCTCTATCTATCTATCTATGTGTGTGTGTGTGTGTGTGTGTGCGCGTGTCTATGTGTGTGGGTACAATCTCTCCATCTACCCAAATACTGAGAAAAGATTAAAGAGTTAAAAATATTTTCTTTCCATGTAGGAGTGCAAACAGTTCAGCTTTAGAGAGTCTTTTATGATTTTTCTTTCCTGTTTTCCTTTACATGCTTCTTTGATTCTTGTCTTGGGAAGTCAAATTTTTCTATCCAGATCTGGTCTTTTCCTCAGCATGAATAATTGAAAGTTGTATATATCATTGAATGACCATTTTTTGCCTTGAAGTATTATACTCAGATTTGCTGGGTAGGTGATTCTTGGTTTCAATCCCATTTCCTTTAAATTCTGAAATATCTCATTCCAACCCCTTCTATCCCTTAATGTTGAAGCTGCCGGATCCTGTGATATCCTGATTGTATTTCCACAGTACTTAAATTGTTACTTTCTAGCTGCTTGCAGTATTTTCTCCTTGACCTTGGAACTCTGAAATTTGGCCACAATATTCCTAGGAGTTTCTCTGTTCAGGTTTTTTTTCAGGAGGTGATTGGTGAATTATTTCAATATTTATATTGCCTTCTGATTCTAGAATATCAGAGCAGTTTTCCTTGATCATTTCATGGAAGATGATGTCTAGGCTCTTTTTTTGATCATGGCTTTCAAGTGTTGCTATAATTTTTAAATTATTTCTCCTGGATGTATTTTTCAGGTCAGTTGTTTTTCCAATGATTTGTTTCACATTATCTTCTATTTTTTCAAATTTTTGGTTTTGTTTACTAACTGCTTGGTTTAACTCAAAGTCATTCGTTTCCCTGAACTCAATTCTCTCTTTCACCAAATTATTTTGTTCAATGAACTTTTGAACCTTTTCCTCCATTTGGCTTATTCTACTTTTTAAAACCTCCTTCTCCTCGTTTGGTTTTTGGACCTCTTTTTCCAGTTGAGTTAGCCTTTTTAAAAAACTGTTATTTTCCTCAGCATTTAACTTGTTTTTAAGGTCTTCTATTGCCTGAGCCCAGTTTAAGTTCCCTCTGGAGCAGAGGCCTTGACTTCCTCTGACAGTATGCCTCGTTTTTCCTCCTCTGAAAGGATGGGGGAGACACCTGTTCCCCAAGAAAGTGACGATGGTCTTATTTTTTTCTCCCTTTTTTGGCCATTTTCCCAGCCACTTACTTGACTTCTGAGTTTCCTCTCCACACCCACCTTGCCTCCAGTTCATGCCAAGCCAGCACCTGGGGGTTGACATTCAAATGAGCTGCTCCTAAGCCTCAGGGGCTTTCAGCAGTGGCTGGACTGCTATTCAGTGTGAGATTAAGCTCAGCTGTTCAGGTGGGGGCAGGGCCACCTCACACGGGGCTCAGCTCCCTCAGGGGGTTTACAATGAGAACTTCTACAATGGATGCAGGATACTGCCTGCTTTGGGAGCCCTGCATGCTGCTGCCTCTAGTGCTGCCTCCTGAGGAGACCTGAGTTTTCATCCCGCTCCCCTCTCAGCCAGCTAAAAAGACCCCTCTCACTGACCTTTGACACCTGTGGGTTGAGTGATCTGTGCTGATGCTGGATATTCTGTCCCTGAAGCCTGCTCAGATCTCCTCCTCTTGGTGCCTTGTGGCCAAGGCAGGGCTGGGCTCTGCTCTGCATCTGATGCACCATAGACCTTTTCTGTCGGTCTTTCAGGTCTCTCTGGGACAGAAATCTCCTCCACTCCGTTGTTCTGTGGCTTCTGCTGCTCTAGAATTTGTTGAGAGTTCTTCTTTATAGGTGTTTTATGGGTGTGGGATAAGAGCTCAGCATATCTGCATCTTTCTACTCCACCATCTTGGCTCCTCCCTAGGAGTCTAGTTCTCTAAAAAAATGAATTAGCCATAGACTCTGTGAAGTTATCTCTCTGGAGAAAAAAAAAATGTGTTGGAAGAGTTACAGTGCTTCCCAACGATCCTGTAGCTAAGCTTATTCATTCCAGGATCACATTGCTAGTTTTATCAAAGTTCCCCAGTGTGTAACCTGGTTTGAAGCGGCCTACTTTAATTGTTGCTGTTGGCTGTGGTCTGGTCCCACAGTTCTGATTCTCTTACTAACGTGACAGCAGGTCAAAACTGGCTTTGCCATGATTTTATTTGAATGCAGCAAAGGAATATTGTTTTGTTTGGAGACATAGCACAAGACTGTAGAATTCCTGCCTCCTAGCATGAATGGAAGTGATTACTCCTGGTGATTAGGGGCAACTATCAGGCTCTTTGGAGGAATATTTTTGATTGAAGAAATCATGGTCCAAGTGTTTTTCAGAAGAGATGAAGTAGAAGTCAAAATTTATGATAAATATTTGATGAATTGAATGGAATGTGATAATGAGATGCAAAGCACATACAGGAATTGGGCAACTTTTGTTGTAATGGTCCAAAGCGGTAACTTGAAGAAACATCTGAAGGTGGTAGTGATTTGCCAATAAATGGCCTCACTTTGCTCTCTTCTTTGCTTTAATTCTGAAACATGCAACTCTGCACCATCCATAAAATGGGTAAGCCAAAAAACAATCTCCAAAGTCTCGCTTCTTCCTGCTTTTATCTACTGAACACACACACACACACACACACACACACACACACACACACACTCACAATGTTCAATTAACAGGGAACAGCTATCTCTCACAATGATTATTAATGTCTGTTGCCTTCTAGACATGCAGATCAAGTGATCAACTTATAGCATGTGAAAAAGAGAGTATGTTGAAAGTAGATAACTCTTTCCAAAAATGATTAGTTTTTGTTTTCCATAGAACATCTAGAACATCACTGGGCACATGGTAGAAGTTAGATGACTGTTGATTGGATCAGTTATTGATACTTAGATACAGTAATTAATCTATAAGTTCATGGATATGTACACACTAGCCACTGGAGGCGATCACAACTGCTGTCACCCTTTTATTCCTGTACTATTCTTGTGGTTTTGGCATAAGTCCTCTATAGGTGATTCACACAATAAGTTGGAGGTCTTACCTTTTTTCATTTAATTCTGATAGTATCAATGGAGCCCTCATGATGTCCAACTATTATTTCTCTTTCTTATTCTCTGAATATCCCAGTAGCTAGGTGATGCAGTGGCTAGAGCACCAGTGCAGGAGTCAGGAGGACTTGAGTTCAAATGTTACCTCAGACACTTGACACTCACTAGCTGTGTGACCTTGGGCAAGTCACTTAACCCCAATTGCCTCATCCTGGGTCATCTCCAGTCATCCTGATGAATATCTGGTCACTGGATTCAGACTGCTCTGGAGGAGAAGTGAAGCTGGTGACCTGCACAGCCCTCCCTCACTCAAACCAAAGTCAAGTACAAGTCATATCATCATTTCTCTGATGGCATGGTCTTCTTGGGCAATGATGGAAGAACACACACACCTGAATATTCTCCATATTTTTCCTAACTTAGGAAAATTTTGGAGTCTTGCACAACATTGATATGATGATAAAAAATCATCCAACTCCAAAATGAAAAAACTCAAAGTCCTTCCAGTGCAATTTGCTCATGAAGAACATAAGAAAAACTCACAAATTCCTGAAGTAGAGTACTCTACTTTTGGATTGTTCTAATTCACCATTTTTCAAAAGAATTTCAATTTGCCCTTCAACAATTCCACTGTCCCTTGAGACTAAGCTAAATAAATTTAATCTCTTTTTCACATGAAAGCTTTTCCTTCACATAACTACGTATCTATCTAGTCTTCTCCTCTGAGACCTCCTTCTTAGTTGATATGAAGCTGTTCATGGCTTCCTTTTTGCATCCAGAAATTTGACCAGTTCCCTGATGACCTAATTATACTATCATTAAGCGCATACCTTTCCAAAATATCAGAATGGGATAAAGAAGCTACTATAATATACTTTTACAAAAACTGAGCTTGTCTATTTCTGTGTCATATTCTTGATCAGTATGTATAACTATCATATTAAAACAGCAATATTTAGACAATTACTCATTGGTCGAATTTGTTTTTGTTCTTTCTGTGATTATTAATCAATATCTAAATAGATTTAGTTCTGGTTACCTTTATTTGAGGATTTAAATAGTATATAGTGTATTTCTTATTTGATCGATGTAGTTAGGGCTGTATCTTTTAAATCTATACCAGTTTCTATAAAACATTTTTGGCTTACATTCCTAGAAAAAAATGTGTGTGTGTGTGTCTGTGTGTGTGTATGTGTGTGTGTGTGTGTGTGTGTGTGTGTGTGTAGAGAGAGAGAAAGAGAGATGTGTATATTTATGTATATGTATGTATATATGTGTGGGTGTATATATATGTATGTATGTATGTATGTATGTGATAGGTATATTCTGTGTATTTTTAGTCTGACATATTTATCTCAGGAATAGTCAGTTGTACATTGGAGTTGTATGTGTACATACTTATAAACAGTTATGCTATGGGGCACAGAAGACGTGTTTGAGCTCTGACATTTATACTTACTAATCAGATACCGTATTCTGTATTGTCATAGGCAAGTCACTTTATCACCTTGTCTGTCTTGAATGTTTTATAACACTACTCTGAATATCAAGATAAAAATGAAGCTGAATATCTTTTGACGTGGAAAGTGTGACATAAATATAAAGTATTATTTTAACAATAAACATAGAGATATAAGTAACAGCCCATATGCCCTCACGTAGTAGTTGATTCACAAAATATAGAGAATAAATTTATCAATATAGAATGAGGAAACATCTATTTGAAGGATACACAATAGCAGATGTTACTCATAAGATCCCTTTCCTAGTGTACATTCCCATTGTACACACCTAAACTTTTTGCCAGTTGGTCCTATAACACACTGAATTTGAGACTTTGAATACTGGAAGCACAAAGCCTTATCCACAGACATTTGAGAATGCATGGCAGGAGTCTTGCTTCATGGGCCTAATATCTCTAGGTCCAAGTTTTCTGAGGGTCCATTTTTTCTCATAAGTTTGATAACTGTATTTTAAAATAATTGCTTTCCTTTACAATCCAATGTATTCTATTTTATGCATTTAAAACATGTTATCTTGAGAAGGGATCCATGGGCTTCATCAGATTGCTAAAGGACTGCGAGAGAGAGGGACTGAGGAAGAGTGAGAGAGAGCCAGAGAGTCAGAGAAAGAAGGAAAGAGAAAGAGAGAGAGAGAGAGAGAGAGACAGAGAGACAGAGAGAATGGTTAAGAATCCTTGCTCTCGACTGTTTGGAGCATTGCACTGTGCTAATGGGATGGCTGGGATCCTTGGATGGTAAGAAAACAGCCAGGTATGCTGACTAGATGAGGAAATTTATTGTTGTTTCAAGGTCACATCCTCCCATATCAGCCTCGTGAAAAGAACAATTAACTAGAGAATTAGAAGCTCAGGTCATGTTTTTCTTGTGTCTGATAGGAATACAAAGAGCTTAGAGAGGAAATTTCCTGGGAAACATAAACTTGAGCAGAGAGGCAAATTTTAAAGCATGAGATGATTCTTGGAGAGTAATGTTTAATGAAAAGAGGAAATTAATTATGACTCTCATACATACGTGGTCAATAAGATAATAACATGATTTGGATGGTATTGAGCCAAGTCACTGACAAGCAACATGATATTAGAGCCAATTGTTAAATTTTCATTGTGACCATTTATTCTTTAGAAACTGATAATCACAAAAACTCAGATCGACTTACTGTTTTGTTCTGCATTGGTTTATGAAAGTATGAAAGATACAAATTGTACTTGAAAGTGTGCGCATATATTTTAAAAATTTACCAACCCGCCCCTGCTCTCAAATAACACAACTGTTCTCCTTAGATCTGGTAAGAGACATGACTCCCTAGTAAATTTTATGACTCAGATAAGATTCAATAAATTCATACTCTATTTGAATAGAGCTATAATTAGGGACTTTGATACCATAAATTATTATTTGGAAAGTGTTAAGAAGTATACCTTTAATAGGTGGACACTACTTAATGGGGAAGAGAAGGACTCCAGGTCACAGGAGCAAAGCTGCTACGGTTGACATTGAGGCAAAGCTGAGGTGAGTCTCACCTAGGTTTGGCTTTACAACTAGAAAATAGAAAAAAAATGTGACATGAAGGGCTCAGAGTCTGAAGTTTGAGGTTCTTCAAAATGGTTTCCTCTTTTCAGAAGAATTGGAAAGAGAAAATTTTTGGCAAATGTTTCTTACTTCTGAAAATTCTTTCATTGTGTTTTTAGAATGTTGATGTTATAGCTTTGAACTTTCTCTGCTTTGTGGTTTTTGTGAAAGATTATGGTTTTATTTTTGAGAAATGATTGCAGTTAAGGAAGAGCTCTTTAATGGTTACATAAATGAGACCAAACAAAGTAGAACCAATGAAGAAGTCATGGCTGTTACAAGCTTTTTATCCATCAATCATCTTCAGGTATATTAAATGCCATAGGCCCTGAAAAAGGATTTTCTTTTCCCATAAACTTTTTTTTAATGTTTTGCTTTCATTCTTTATTTTGCTTTTGATTTGCTTATCTCCTCTCTGCACAACTGATACCTAGTCAATAGTGAATGTCTAATTGTTTTCTGGAGATGCAGACAATATAGAAAGTGATAGAGTATCTCTTCTCCCAAGAATCATTTGTCAGAGAGATATTTTGATCACTTAATTAGTAGTAATCAAAAAAGTTATCTGCCCACTTAATGTAGGTTGAACTGCTATTAGATTATTTTCAAGATATTGTCATTGAGGTTATTATCTCTATATCTGGAAACAGCTGAAATCACTGCCGAGTCACTTGTATCTGTTCTCTTCCTCCTGTTTTGGGCCTGCAGTTATTCTGTATTGCTACTTTTGCCAACTTGCTGCCTCTTACTAGTTTTTTGCATTTGCTTTATAAGCAGCTTGATGCCTTTCCTTCCAAGAACTATGAACTCTTTCTCTGTAGCTTTCAGGGATCCTTATCCTTCCTGTTTTTCCAGCAGTAACATACAGTTTGAAGTTGTGCTTCAAGGTATTTCTAAATGTTTTTCTTTGCCAATCCTACTTGTGGGTGATCCACTTCTGTTTATGATGCAGCAGTTGCTTTGATGTCTCTCAGCTCTTCACCCTTTCTACATGGTTAGCCCAAGAGAGACATCATATGGTTAAATAGAAACTGTGCTGTATTCCCAAATTTCCCAAAGGATTTTAGAAAAAAATGTTTTTCAATATAACAAGATATTCAGAGCAAAACTTTCTGTGCTATTATAGTTTAAAAATAAATGAAATCTAGGAACAAATTACGTCCCCATTTATTGGTGAATGGCTAAATAGATTGTGGAACCTGAATATAAGTGAATATTATTGGGATTTAAGAAACAAATATCAAATGTGGAAACATTTGTATGAAGTATTCCAGACTGTAGTACATATAAGTAGGAAAATAATATACACAACAATCACCAAAACAACAACAACAACAACAAACAAACAAAAAAAGAAACCCAGTGGTGTTAATAACATGAAGTAGCTGAACTCACAATAACTGCAATAACCAGTCTTGGTTTGGAAGAACAGATGATAACTCACAATTCTCTTTTCTTAAAAAAAAAAAAAAAAGCTGATCGCTATGGTAGAAAAATGCCACATATACTATCAGATACAATTACTTTATAGGTTACTTTTGCTGATTGTTCTTTTTGTTTACAAGAAAGATTCGATGTGTTTGTGGGAGCGGCATTGTGTTTTGGAGAAGAATATCAGGAAGTCAATGTAGTATACTAGAAAAATGTATGAATAAAATAGAAAAAGACAAGACTGACCAAGGGGCCAAAATATGTGGGTTCTAGGCCTATCTTTACTTATTCTATTACTTTGGACAAGTTATCTTACTCTCCTGGAACTCATTTTAATTATCTAGAAATAAGATAGAGTTGGATGTGTATCCCCTTCTACGATTTCTTCCTGCTCATGATTCTCAAAATCTCTCTATCCTACTGGAAACATTGCTTTGATCTTTTCTGGAGTTCTGGCCCTTGGCATTTGGCAATGGTGAACTACTCTCCTAAGCTGTAAATTATGGATTTTAAGCTATGATTGACAAGGTAGGATGCTATTGCTACTATTTTGACCTTCTAAACTTTATCTGACTGTAAAATTTGGCTCCTGCATATGCTTTTCACTCTCCCTCAGGAAACATTGCCTTATTTCAGTAGGCAGTATTCAACCAATACAGGGCATGTAAGAGTGCCTGGCAGCATGTTGGTTGTGCTTACAGTGACACTGTGGAAACACTAATAAGGTAAGCAATGATGTCAGGGAGATTGATGGGTCAGGCCCAGGTAAAGATATGTACCAGGAGTATGCAAACAGAAGACTCCTGAACTTAGGGAAAGGATGTAATCTAAGAAATATACAACTCTGGGAAGGGACAGAACAGGAACAAATAAGGGAATTATCGTATTTCTTATGTTTACCAGGCACAACTTGAAAGTTTAAAGTAGTGTTTGAAAGTCTTAATTAGGGGTACAATTTCCAGGGAGTTGGAAAACACAGAATTATCAGTAGACTCATTCTCTAACAGTGCTGATAATATCATAACACCATGGTAGCTCAGCAATGTAGCTGTGAGCATGAAATACCCTTAGGCAAATAGAAATACTTAGCCTCTTTGATGTTTCATAGAATTATTGGTAGTGCATCAAGATGCACATACTTACACAGGCAGATAGAAAATCAGAAATGCCCCCTTCTCCACAGAAACAATTGCCTGGCCTTCTTAAATCAAATCCTACCTACCTCTTTCACAGAAAGGTAGAATATAATGGAGAGAGATAAATGGAAAGCAAAAAATGTTACAAAATATTTCAAAGTACTATCATCTTCATGGAAAGAGAGTTGTCCAGAAGTTAGAAAGTATGTGAGAAAAAAATATATTAAGGGTGATAGCAAGAAATAAGGCTAGGAAGACAGTTTGAAATGGAGTGAGACTATGAAAGAGCTTGAATTTTAGGATTAGGAAGGAAATGGTAAGCTACAAAAGGATCATAGGATCATATATTCAAAGTTATAAGGAACATTGTAGGCTATTAGGATCTCTTTTTACAAATCAGGAAACTGAAGCACAATGAAGTTGTAACTTGTTCAGTCATATAGTATGTGCAGTGGGATTTGAACCCAGATCTTCCTGGCTCTAAATCAATTCACTATGTTAGAGTGATCAGAATCAGAAAATAATGATTGAATTGGAGTTGGAGGATACTGGAGACACAAAATAATGGCCTGAATTTGTCTTTCATTGTGTCTTTCATTTTCAAAGAGGACCATGGTATCAGGGAGATGATGACATGACTTGCAGTTAACTCTGATTTGAGTGAGGGATGGCTGTGCAAGGTAATCAACTTCTCTTTCTCCTCTAGAACTGTCTGGGTCCACTTGTCAAATATTCATCAGGACTACTGGAGATGGTTCAGGAAGCAATGGGAGACCCCGGTCCTTTTTAGACTAAGGCCTTTTCAGGTTCTCACTTTGAGTGAGGTAGCACCCATTCAGGCAACAGACCTCTTCAAGAAGTGAGTCAAAGGATGACTCCTTTAATTAAAACAAATCCAACTGGGATGGGAAGACCCTCAGGGTTGTTGATCAAAAGAGAAAAAGTTAGCATTTACATTCTCTCTGAGCCTGGAGAGCCCAAAATATAGAATGGTCTGAATTAGACTGTTGGAAAAGGCAAATTAAGATATAAACTATTAAAGAATCTTGGGTCAAATCCTGCTATGCCACTCATTACTTGTCTAACCTTGAGCAAATCACCCTTCTCTCTGGGCTTCAATTTCCTCATCAGTAGTACATAGAGTGTTGAGCAATAATGTAAGATCATAGATTTACAGATGGAAGGAACCATGGGTACTATGAAACCGTTTTTTTACATGTGATTAAATTGAGGTCCACAGAAGGTAAGTGGATTTTCAGTTCTCTGTAGCCACAACCCCATATTCACAGTGACTATGGCAGTCATGAATAGGCACAGTACTAAATTGTGAAATACAATAGACTCTCCACATGGAAGAGAGGACCAAAACAATTACTGAGCCACCAAAAAGTCAAATTCATCAATAGTAAAAAAATCTATACACAATAACAATGTAGAGAAGAACACCATCACGAAGACGTCCCCATACTAGGACCTTCCCACAAGCACTTTTGAGCCTAGTTGTCTGCCTCCACTCTCTCCTGCATTTCTGACTGCTCTGAACAATTTCCTCTCAGCTCTGCTCCAGCTATGCCTCTTCCTCTTTCTTCCTGGTCCACTCCTTCCTGTTCTATCTGACTTGACTCATGTGACTTAGGCTTCCATGTAACTTAAGCAGGCTACATGGACCTATTTAAGGGATGAGAAAGATCTTCTCTTTAAGAAACTAAATTACATTAAAAATAAGCACATATGCATTATCAATAGTTTCTTATAGATAGTGCCACAGGTGGGATTTGAAACTGGACACCCTGATTCCACTATTTCTATAATAAAATGCTACTGCTTATGCGGCATATTTAAAGTGTTAGATTTTTGTTCAGAAGACCTAGGTTCAAATTCTGGCTTTGAGAAAGTCAGAACTTCCTTGGCTTCAATAAGGTTGAGAGAGAGGAGGATAGCTTTAGACTATATGATCCTGCTGGTCTTCTATGAATTATGGAATCCACACATTATTTTTGCTGCATAGTGCCACAAAAATATCAGTGGCCACTATGGAGCAATGAATATATACTTTATTTATTACAGTGATGTTTAAGGTGAGGAATTATATTTGTAGCTCTAAAAATCCCTGTCTCTGTCTCTATCTTTGTCTCTCTCTGTATCTCTGTGTCTCTCTGTCTTTTTATGTCTCTCTGCCTCTCTGTCTCGTTCTCTCTCTCCATACACACACACACAAATATATATACATACATGTAAATAGATATACTTTTACATACACACATGTAGATATTTCTGTGATGTCAATATTCATTTTGAGAAGTCATTTGTCAGAAAATTTGAAAGTGGGCTATAGCAGCAAAATGACCCAGAGAGTTTAGATTGCAACTCTTCCAGTAACAAATGTTTTCATAGTGGCCCGGCCAGGGTGATGATATTAGTCACCATCTATCTTTCTCTCTTTGTTTCTCTTCTATATGCCTTTTATATTTTAGTCCTCATTTCTTCCACTTTAAAAGACTTTTCAATATAGTGGTTTGCCCTCTTGTTCCCATAATGTGGGCTGCTGAAGAGATCTTGCCAGAGAATCTTTGGAATTAATTCTCCCAGTGTTTCTCAGCCTGCCTTCTTTTTCATTGCCCCATTATATGATTGTGCACCTTTTTCTTTTTTGTGACTAATTAGTGATTGAACTAGAAGCAGCTAGATGGCTCAGTGGATAGAGCATTGGACCTGAAGTCAAGAAGACCTGAGTTCAAATCTGGCCTTATTCATTCCCTAGCTTTGTGAATGCAGGCTAGTCATTTCCTCTCCGTTTGCCTTAATCCACTAGAGAAGGAAATGGCAAACCACTCCAGCTATTTTTACCAAGATAATTCCATATGAGGTTATAAAGAGTCAGACATTGCTGAAATGATTAAACAACTACAGTAATTGAACTACACTCTGCATCTCATGTTGTAAGTCCTGCCAGTGTGGTAATTAAAGAAGAGGTTTCAGGAATGTCTGTTAATGCCCAAAATTTGGAAAAAATGATTTTCAGTACACACAGCTTCAGTTTTCTATGTCTTTTTTCTGCTTCTGCCTGTACTCATCTGTAAAATGAAGACGTTAGAATAGATCATCTCAAAGAAATCTTCTAACTGTAATTCTAATGTGCTTCAGTTTCTTTCATCAGATTTCTTGTATGCATTCATGTTGGACTTTTTTTTATCATTACCGTGATCAAAACTTATTCTAAGGAAAAATTTCTGAAATCTCTCCACATTAAGGAGTAATGGAATAATTACAGCTTATACGTTACAACTCACACGGACTAGATATGCAGTTTATATCTTAGTACTTAAGCGGACTGCTTACCTTATCAATGTGTATATTCCCTCTGGTAACCCAATTGGAAATTTATCAAAATCTCTTTCTATGTAGCCATGGTACATGTTCACATAAATCCTCCATACATGATTTAAAGCTTTCTGCAGGTTTTTAAAAAATATTCCATATGTACCAGTGAAGAACTTTAGCTTGTCTGTATGAGCAGCTCAACTCTTTTTTCTAATCATATTTTATATGGATTCTTTAACACAAATTAACATTGACAATATGTTCCTATGTATTTATGCCCAACATCTGTCTCTCTTTTGCCCTTTGTGTCACTTGTAATTTTGATTATTTTCTGTGAAATTCCAAAGTTCAAAGTCACAAGTCATTGTTGGTGCAATATTTGTATTAAATGTTTTTTGGTGGTCAGGGAATAGTTTGTGATAATTGAGAGATCCTTATTCAACAATTAATCAACAAACAATAAGCATTAGCTTGTTTTTTTTTTTTTTTAGTATGCAAGGGATGATGCTAAGCACTGAAAATACAAAGAAAAAAACGAAAAAGTTTCTGCTGTCAAGTAGTTTGTATTTTAATTGGAGATTATAGATCTATATATGTATGCATATATACACATAAACAGAAATAATGCTATTATGATTATTAATATTTATTGTTGGGGATTATATAAAGTCTGCCATGTTCCAGGCACTGTGTAAGTGCTTCATAAGTACTACCTTATTTGATCCTCACAACTCAGTATGGTCTATTTTTACACCCATTTTAAAGTCAAGGAAAATAAGACAAATTAAAAGTGATTTACCTAAGGTCACACAGCTAGTAAGCATGCAAGGCTAGATTTGAACTCAGGCCTTCCTAGTGTGAAGTCCAGCTTTGCTATCTACTACTCAGTTTTGGATCCCATATCCACAACAAAGTGAGGAAGGGGTGGCAATCCAAGCTATTGAGACCCTGAATTTTGTAACAAAAGAGGACGTTCAGAATATATTACTTCTATACTAAATCAAATCCAGGTATGGAACTGGGGGAAATGGATGGACATGTTTGGTATAAAACTGTGATAGAATATTATTTTGTTGAAGTCTTATCAGTGTAATGACCAAACATCATTCCAGAAACCTATGATGAAACATTCTACCGAACAGAGAGAGAAAGGACTGATATAGATATAAAAGACCAAGTATTCAGAATGAGACTTTTTTTTTAACCTAGCCAATGTGAATTTTCTTTAAATTGATTATACATGTTTGTAATGAGTTTGTGTTCTTTATTTCTCAGTTGGGCAAGGACAGGGGTAGAGAGTGAGAAAGGAGATTTTGTCTGATTAAAATGAAGTATTTTAATAAAAAAATTAAGGGAGTGTTCATCAATTAGTGAATAATGGGAAAAATTACAGTATGTGAATGAAATGCAATATTACTGTACTTTAAGAAATGGCAAAGTGAAAAAGTGGGAATAACAAGTAAAAATTGACACAGTATGGAGTGAATAGAACCAGGAGACAGATTTTCAGGGTAACAGCAATGTTTTAAAGATAAACAACTTTTGACAATTAAAGAACTTTGATCAATGCAATATTAACCTCTTGTTAGAGAAGTGAAGTATTTAACATATGGAATGAGATGTGTTTTGGGGGCATAGACCATATGTGGATGTATTTTGCTTGAATATGCCTATTTCTTAAAAATATTGAAATTTTCTTTATTGTTTTCAATGGAGGGACAAGGAAGGGAACTAAAGTAAATCCTTTTTATTAACAGAAATGTGAGTTAAAATTGTTTTAAAGATCTCCAGTCTCTTTTATTTTCACTTAAATTAACTGTAAAGCTTAATTGATTTCCTCAAGGTCCCAAAGTAAGCTGCATAGCTGATATTCAATCCCAGATACTTTAGAGTCAATGTTCAAATCAACAGAACCAGGAGAAAAATGTACATAGTAACAGCGACACTGTATTAACAATCGCTTATGAAAGACTTAGCCACTCTGAGAAATAAAATGAACTGTCGCAGTTCCAAAGGATCCATGATGAACAATGTTACCCATTTCTAGAGAGAAAATGATGAACACTGTGCAGAGTGCAATGTAAAATTAAACATATTTGTTTCTTTTTCTTTTTTTTCTCTTAAACTAATGTAAATATAGTTTGCATTACTTCGTGTGTATAATGGGTGTTATATTTCTTGCCTTCTCCCTGTATGTATGAAGGGGTGGAGGAAAGAAGGCAATTTGGATCTCTAAATAAAAATTTAGCAGTAAATAAAATACACTTTTCCACGTTGCTTGCACCTTTTACTCCCCTCCCCAACTCCACAGTACTGGAAGATTTCAGTAAACCTCCAATTATTTAAAGTGTATCATCCATCCCATTGCTAACATTCTTTCTCTCCACTTGTACCTCACTGAATTCTTGGTTCAATATCTCTAACAAACTTATCCTGTATTATTTTGTGTTTTAGCTATGGCTTCACTTGACTTAACTGACAAGAGGAATGTATCGATGCATCATTGTGGTATGAGTGTGATCCTATATTCTCGAATGATATGATGATAGAATGCAAACTTGAGCAGGTTCTACAAAGCTAGTAAAGCTTCAAGTCTCGAGTGGTAATTGATTACAGGTCTATTGTTCATGGACCAGACCAGCTAAAGACTACTTGTGGTATCTTTGAAAGCTTTTCAATCTGCCTTGGTAGAAAGAAAATCCACCCTAAAGAAATTTATTTTGTACTATTGGAGCAAATGTGTACCATAGCCCCCCAAAGATGCATGAGATCAGTGAATCTCATTGACTAAACTTGTTATTTCCCACAGTCCCTATTACATTGGTCCGGATGCACTATGTACTTAATATAAGGTTTTGGCATTTAATTTTGAACAGGGTCAAGAGGAAAGCCCTTATTCCTGCTAAGGATAATCAGTCTACAAGAATTTATTAAGTGCATACTATGTGAACATGTTAAAGGCAGAAAACAGCCACTGCTCTCAAGAAGGTTTCAGTTTCATGGAGGAGAAAATACCCGTACAACTATGTGCAAAGAAATCACATACAAGATGAATTGGAGATTATCTCAAAGAGAAATCACTAGCATTATTCTTATTATTGCTGCTGCTCTTACTGATGATGATGATGATGATGATGATGATGATGACGATGACGATGACGACCATGACGATGATGATGACACTAGTGTCTTTCCTTGGAGTTTATCTTCAATTTGTCTTGTAAGTGGTTTGTTCGTACATAGGTGTTTGTATGTCCCTCTGCCCCACACCCACTTCCCGCAGACTGAATGATTACTGTTAAAAATAACCTTGTGAAATAGGCACTTCAATTATTATCCCTATTACACATATGAAACAACTGAAGCGTAAAAATCTTAAGTAAGGTTAATATGGTTGTAGATAATTTTCTTGGGACCCTTAAATATTCCTCTTAATGTAACATAATAAATGTGGGATCAGCTGTTCCTCTGTCATCTTGTATTTGGTGCTATTATGGCATGGACAAAAAATATCCTAGCAAAGAAATACATTGGAGATCAACAATAATATTATTTCACAGAATGGTAGAATTTGCAGATTCTTTAGTGGTTATTCAATCCAAAGATGTGAAACTTGAGGAGGCTGGCAAAGCTCCTCAGTGCCTTGTAAACAAAATCAAAATGTAGTTGGGAAATATTTAACAAAATAAATAAATATATGTGTCATAGTCAAAGATTCTTATCTATTTGAATTTGGTATCACTAATCTAGTCCAAACTCACCTCTGACACCCTGATTTTCCCCAAGAGGAAACAGAAAGAAGAAGCAATTTGCTTAAGGTCACATAGTAGTTAGCAGATCTAAAAGATTTGAATTATTCTTCAGCACAGTGTAGTGAGAAGACTGTAGGGTTTAAAAATAAAACAAACAAACATTGCATTCAAAATCCCAGTTCTGACATCTACCAGCTGTGAGACCTTGGACAAGTTATGTGTTCGCTATGGACTTCAATTTCCTTCTCTGTAAAATTAAAGAGTTGGACAAGGTGACCTCTAAGGTCCATATCAGCCCCAAATGTATGATCCTGTGATGGTAATTTCAGATACCCTGAAATTCTTTGTTATTGTTGTTGTTAGTCATTTTTAGTCATATCTGACTCTTCCTGACTCCATTAGGGTTTTCTTGGCTAAGATATCATAGTGACTTGACATTTCCTTCTCCAAATTAATATAAATATAAAATACTTAATTTTGTATAATAAAATAAATATAAAATAATTTATTATAAAATAATAAAATAATATATAATTTTATATATTTTATATATATAAATATATATTTTTATTTATATATTTATATATATATTTATATTTTATATATATAAATATATATTTTTATATATAAAAAATAATAAAATAAAATAAAATATAAAATAATTTATTATAAAATAATAAAATAATATAAAAAATAAATATAAAATAAATTCTCCAAATTATTTTACAGATAAGGAAACTAAGGCAAACAAGGTTAAAGTGACTCCCCTAGGTTCACACAGTTAGCTAAGTGTCTGAATTCAGATTTGAATTCAGCAAGAAAAGTCTTCTTAAATCTAAGCCCACCTCTCTAACCACTGCACCACCTAGCTGCCCTTCCACTGTAGTTATAACACACATGTAATCTGGCTTAATGTAGAGTCCATTTTGTTTTTCTAGCAATGCCCCCTGGTTGAGAACATAATGGCAGTGTTCCCCATACCAAGTAGCTGCTTGCTGTTGTCTTGGATCCAAGGACTCTGGTAACCATTTCTTCTGCTTTGATATTTGCAGAAGGTGTAATTGAAACCTCAGCAACGAAGATGCAGGCCCTTGAGTTATAGAAATAGGAAACTCATATATACAACCTTGCCTATTACTGAATCCACTTTATAACATTCTCTCTTGACAGAGATGCTAAGCACAACAGTAGTGGGCATAGAATGCTATTGTGGAAATGGCATTAACTTTGGAGATTATAGTTCAAATATCAGTCTATTTATGTGTGACCTTGGGTAAATAATTTCCTTTTTGTGAACCTTAGATTTTTTATTTGCAAAATGAGAAGTTTGGACTAATTTTTTCCAGGTCACTCTCACCTTTAATTCAATAATCTAGTGATTCCTTTCAACTCAAAAAGGATGATTGCTTCTATGCCTGCAAATATAGTGGGCTTCAAACATACAATCAGTAACAAGAAAAAAAGAAGAAAAAGAAAAAAAGTCTGACATAAGCACACACATAATCATTTACAAAATGAACACATATACTATTGTTTTATGTGTATTAACATGTGCAAAATAGAAATTTTGAGAGGATAAAATAAAAGATGAAATAAAATATTTCATAATATTAAATTTGTTAATGGTCTCTTTATGTGTGTGTACATATATACATATATACGTACATATATATGTATATATATATATATACACATACATATACATATACATACACCGAATCACAGACACACATAGATATTCACACACACACACACACACACACACACACACACACACACACACACATTTACACACAGGTATTGCTTTTGAAGGGAAGGCAATTCAGCTTCATTATTTTCAAAGTCCTCTACAAAAGTCCTAGAAGAATAGGGCAAATTTGTAAATTCTTTTTCGTAGCAACTCTTCTCTCTCTCTCCCCTACGATGAATAAAAGGAAGGCCTTTGTGATGATACTGAACTTGTGTACTTGAATAACTAGAAAGATGATGGTGTCCTTGACAGAAACAGAAAATTAGGAAGAGGGGTACCTTATTTTTAATAACATGGTATCCCCAGTGAAGACTTCAATCTACCCACACATTCTCATTCTGTATGACTCAATTTGTCTTATCAAAAACAGAAAAGGAAAGATGGGAGTGGTCAGGGCTCTTACCAGCACCCCACGGGTAGAGCCATATCTTTTAGTTTTACATGCTGATAGTCTACAATTTAGGTGGTGGGTGGGTATATTGAGGGCATTTTGTTTATGTCACCTGCATAACTACTTTTATGGGCTCCAGGCTTATTGCTGTGTTATACCTTTCCCATATTGCAATACCTGCCACAAAAGGGGATAAGATTAGGAGTTTGTACCCTAGAAGACCACATTTCAAATGTTTTAAGAAGTGCTGAAGGGTTCCTGAGTGGGAAAAGTTTAACAAGCCCTGCTAGAAGGAGCAGGTGAAATGGGAAAGTATTGGATTTTATTGGGTGAAAGATGGGCATAACTTTTTTCAAATACAACCTACGATCATTTCTTTCTTTTCTTAATAATTATTTTATTTGTTTTCAGTTTTCTATAATCACTTCCGTATATCTTAGATTTTTTATCCTTCCTCCCACTCCTTCCCCCCTCCTTCCCCACTCCCTCCTTGAGGCACCGTGCAATTTTATATAGGTTCTACACATACATTCCTATTAAATACATTTTCATCTTAGTCATGTTGCATAGAAGAATTAAAATGAATGGGAGAAACCATAAAACAAAACAAAACATAATACAAAAGAAAATGGTCTGCTTCATTTTGAGATAACATTCCATAATTCCTTCTCTGGATGTGTAAGACATTTTGCCTCAAAAGTCCATTGGAAATTTTTTATGTCCTTGTATTGCCATGAAGGAATAAGTCTACCAGAAAAATTTCTCTCACACTATGGTTGTTGTTGTGTGCAATGTTTTCCTGGTTCTACTCCTTTCACTCAGCATTAGTTCTTCCTATTCATTATTTCTTATAGCACTATCCCAGCAATATCACTTCTAGGACTGTATCCCAAAGTGAATATAAAAATGTCCCACATACACAAAAATATTTATAGCAGCTCTCTTTGTGGTGACCAAAAACTGGAAATTAAAGGGATGCCCATCAATTGGGGAATGGCTAAACAAGTGGTGGTATATGAATGTCATGGAATACTATTGTGCTATGATCACTTCTAAGAGGGTAGACATGATCCATCTTCTTATCTTTCTGCTGTTTGATCACACAGAACCTGGGGCCATAGCATGTCTCCATATTTGGAGAATACCTCTATGGAAACATGGTATTCTCTAACGTGGGAGCCATATCATGACCCAAATAGAACCATGATTAAACAAATGTAGGGGGAGAAGATATGTTATAGTTCACCCTTCTTTTCCTAAGTTTATCTCCACCAAAACTACACCAACCTTTTGATTCATTATGTCTCAACTTTGCCATTGTCTGTTTTCCAAAGTATGACCTTAGCCTTTGTCAAATTATAAATCAAAACTCACTTACCTATTGTAGCTCAATAGTCAATCAATAAACACTGCACCTTGGTCCATCTCCAGTTGTCCTGATCTATATCTGACCATTGGACCGAGATGAATCTGGAGGAGAAAGTGAGGCTAGGAACTTTGCACAGTCTTTCCTCATTTTAATCCAATTCCTTTGCAAGTCATGACGTCTCCTGATGTCATGGTCCTCTTCAAGAATGAAGGACTAACCACAACAGAAACACAAACATTCAAGAAACATTTAGTAAGTGTCTACTATTTGTCAGCCACTGCATTAAGTGGTTGGTAAACAAAAAGAAGGCAAAACCAGAAGAAAACAGACCCCACCTTTAAGAAGTTTACAATCCATGGGGATTCTCAAACAAATTTCCCCTGTATTCCACAGCAATGCTCCACTTCACTTCCTGTGTATGAAGGTATCCCTTAATGCATGAGCTGTGTACTTCTGGTGAATAAGAACCTGTTTTCCACTCATTTTTAAAATTTTGTGTGGGTAACAAAATACTACAGCAGATGAAAAAAGTTTGTTACATTATCTTTCTCAAAATCCCTTTGTCTTCCCAACTTTGATATGCAATGGGTTTTCTCTTTCAGGTTTGTTGTGAATTAAGCCAACTCAGAGAAATTTCAGTGTCCTCTACTGCTCACTTCCGATTACTCAATTTACAGTTGTCAAATCTTATTCTTTTGCTATTCCAGCAGTGACCTCAGTTCTTTATCGCCTTTGGTTTGTGTTAGAGCAATAGCTTCCTAATTGCTTTCACTGCCTAACACTCTCCCTTTTCTCATTCTTCCCTATCACTAAACTATCGAGTGATTTCCTAAAGTATGATTTTGTGACTTGTCACATGCCTTGTCAGCAAAAGTCCTATTGACTCCCTCATTAGTATATTTTTATTTAATGCTTTTAAAATCGATATTTTTGGAAAATTTGATGATGGTCAAATTTAGGATAGATATATTTGAAGGTATGGGATGCAGACTTCTTAGAGCCCTAAGAGAAGTAGATCACGAAGGCAGGAGTCATAACAGGTGGAATTTGAGCTCGGTTCCAAAGCCAGCTCTTCACCTCCTCTCTTTCATCATGTCACACTGCCTTTAAGATATATACATAACTTAAAATTAGACAAATATATTAAAAATTAAGGTTATATGTCTACTTTTGCTCAAAATGTTTGGGGACCATTACTCCACATAAAAGAAAGCTGGAAATTAGCATTGTAAAGATCTTTACAAATCAATATGAAAAGTCTTCCATTTATTAAAATAGTGAGTTACTACACTTTTGAGACACTCTAGATTTTTTTCCTAATATCCCCTAATCTAAATATATGAAATTGAGAGGAACCTAGGCTCCAAAACCATCTTATTTTCACCTAAGATATTTTCAGTTATTTGCAGATTGTTTCATGATGGCTACATGATGAATAGTTTCTTTGATTATAGGATTGTTAGAAACATGTTATGATGAGAGAGGTAACTGGTCATCCCACAATTACTGAGGATGCTTAAGCTGTGGATATAGGGACTCAGAGGACTCCAGCTGCACCAGAAGCTATAATTAAGAAATAATGGCTATCCCAATTATTGATCTGGGAGAGCTGGTTCTCCTGTAAAAAATCTCACAATGGCTCTATTAATTTTTTATAATAAATAAATTTATGTTATAAATTACACACATAGATATATAAGCATGAAAATGTATATATCTATATATCTATATCTATACATAGATATATATGTGTATACATACATATATATGTGTATATATATATGTATGTGTGTGTGTGTGTGTGTGTGTGTGTGTGTGTGTGTGTGTATATCAATGAGGACCTTGCAATTTATAAACTGTGTCTGTCACAAGTGAGAATTTTTTTTGAACATTTAATATTTTGCCTTAATGCTTCTCAAACATTCAACACATAGATCACTGACAGTCTGGTTGAAATTAGTTCTGTTTTGAAGTGGAGTATTTATCAAGAAGCATATCTCTTATGTTTTCAGCAAGAATTTATGTGGCAAAGATACAAATCCAGTAAGGTTTGGGATACTTATGTGCAAGAGATCCTGCTAGATGCAGAAAATTTAAACGTGAGTCAGGGCTGCCTCACAGGGACCAAGTGAAAGAAGCTCTGAATTTTCAAAGGACTGATAAGTGAAGATATAAAAATGCTTTCAGAATATTATTTCATTGTAAACTATCCTTATTTTTCTGGCACTATATTTATAGTAGTTGCCAGGCCTAGAGGCCTGAGGGCTACCCGAGTCTTACCTTCACCTGTCGTCCAGGTCTTCGGCTGGCCAAGCCGGATAAACGTATGAGAGAAGAGACTTTCCAGAGTCGAACAAGGGTTAGGTTTTATTCAGGGTC
>CM052678.1:77640844-77670606 GCA_028533205.1 Lagorchestes hirsutus | reverse complement strand
AGGGAGAGGGAGAGGGAGAGGGAGAGGGAGAAGGAGAGGGAGAGGGAGAGGGAGAGGGAGAGGGAGAGGGAGAGACAGACAGACAGACAGACACAGAGAGACAGAGACAGAGAGAGAGAGAGAGTTTGAACTTGGGCCAGTCCATTTAGTACCTCTAAATTCAATTTTCTTAATACTTACCTATGAGGTTTGTTTAAAAAATACATGAAAGTTATTTACCAATCTAAAAGTTTTATATAAACGTTAGGAATGATTATTATTGTTGCTGCTGTTGGTGTATATAAAGTTAAAAAGAGCCTTAGAAGTAAAGCACAGGAGGCCTACTATCAAACAAAAGTAATATCTTCTCTATTTCTTTGTCTCTTCACTTCTCTCGGTACACTTATATTCCAATCCACCTCAACCTCTCACACACGTATGTGGTTGACTGAAGACCAGCAATTTCATTCGTGTAGTTAGAAAGTAAGCTTCTTGAAGACAATTGCTGTTTTGAATTTGTCTTGGCATCTCGAATGCCCAGCACAATCCCGAAGTACCACAGGCACCTTACGAATATTGATTGATTGCTTAGTAACTCCTCCCATTAATACGAAGTAGCAAACTACTTAAAGCTGAATCTCCAAGAATGAATTGTCTAGGGATCACCTAACTGCTGTAGTTACTAGTCAAAAGAAGAACTTGAACCCAAGTGTTCCTGCCTTTAAGGTAAGCCTCCTCCCCACTCTCTACACCAAGTGTGTGTGTTTGCTCATTGTCATATCACCTATACGAGCTTTCTTAGAAGTGAGGGTTCCCAACTTCTACATTGACCTGCTTTAATTTTCACTTGCCTAACATCCATGCTGCTGTGGAGGCTGAGACTGATGGACTATTTGAGTTTAACAGTTCTCAGGGGCAAAGTATCTAAAGTCTGCAAGGTGTTAGCACTGAGTTCAGCACCAACATGACAAACCCTTAGTGACCTTCAATTTCACATCAACAGTGCTGTCAAACTGGGAGTAGTCACTGTAATTCCAACCCAGGAGAGATAGGGAAACCTTGCCTCAAAAATAAACAAATAAATGCACTTTTCATCTGTTAGCGTACACTTCTCAGGTCACACCCTGAATGGTTGTGAAAGGATGAATATCTATAGGTGTTTTCCCGCAACACAGGCTAAGCACACTCCTCCTACTTCCCTCCTACAACAGCTAGTTCTCTTTACAGGAGATAAAGCAGCCTTCTCATCCACAATATAGGGTAGTCCTAGGTCTCTCCTTCTTTGATCCTGCAACAGAGACTATCCTTCCCTAAGAGGTCCCTGGGACCTTACTGGCCTGGAGTTTTCTGACACAGTTTCCTGGTTACCTAAGGACATAAAATGTCCTCATCATATAGAGTATAATCTTTCCAATTTAGTGGATTTCTGAAGACCTCAACAGTTACCATATCATGCCCTATGAGCAGACACATTTCTCCTCATCTTCATGAGTTCAGAGACAGGCCATTAACCTTGCTACATATATTGGCAAGTTGAAGAAAAGTAAATACACCTTTGTTAAATGTTCAATGACTTTCAAATGCCTCACTTGAATCTAACCTGAACTTTAATTCAACCTGAATTTAATATAAAGGTGAACTAAGAGGATGCTACAGTTAAAGCTAATTCCACTAGGAATTTAATCTTCAAAGTCAACAACCTTCATTTAAAAAACACTTAGTACATCCAATGACCTTCACCTCTGTCTGAATCATACACTTATTGTAATCACTCTCTTCTTCTATGCTCCCATATCACCTACTCACAACACAGTAGCTGTCTTACAAGAAAGTAAGTGATCCGTATTAGTCCTCTGCTTCCTAATATTCTCAACACATGGAATTAAAATAACTTGTAATTTTTTTCTTTTCATAATAGAAAAACATTTAATGGACACCTTAGAATAAGACACACCTTCTTTCCTTCTCCATCTTCAGGCCTCCCCAAGCTCCTGAGCTCCACTACTGGAAATGATATATGAAATACTTTTATTGCCAGAATGAAGAGCTACATATTGCAGTAGTGTATCCACTGGTATTATGCATACTTAACACCAAACAAGAACTGTCTGTGAAATTACAGGTGAAAACTGTTATTCATTATATTTGGATCTAGTTTTGTTTGCACTAAAAATATTTTTGACTCTTTAAGTTAACAAAGCAAGTTTCATTTTTTAACTTATCCACTAGGGGTGTTCATAAACTCAGACAACCCTCTTCCATCTGTCATGATGTTAAGTGGACCAAAAAAAAATGGCCTTTGGATTTTGCCTGTATTGAGATATGATGAGAGAGAAAGCAGAGAACTTCTTGGTGCTGAAATTTTTAAAATTGATAGTTTTGAAGCTATCCAAAAGTTAAAAGGTATAAAGAAAAAAAAGAGACAGCATCGTAATAATAGGAGATTTTTCCTCCCATGAATATGAAAAATATACAAGCACTAATATCTCAGTAAAAAAAGAATGTGCTCTTTTTTTTTATTTTGAAGAAACACTAGCTCTAAATGTCGTCACGTAGTTACCAAAGTTAACACGCGTATAATAAGGGTAGAATTTAAAAATTTGAAAACAAAGTCTGAATATGCATTTGACTCCACAAAAACATGTATGTGGCAGCTGATTCGTTGAAAATCAGCTTATTATAATCATTTCTTTTGTGAGGCACTATATTTACAAGGCAATTTCTGTCTTTCCCCTCTTTTTGTTTCTTGTGCCATTTCCTCCTCTCTTGTTTTTCACTCTGTCCCTTTCTCTGACTCTCTATCTTTATCTCTCTCTACCTCTGCATTTTTTTTCAGGCTCTTGATCTGTTTTGTTTCAATCTCTGTCTCTAATCTTCCATTAAAGAAAATACTTAGATTGATTTGATATTTGTGGGGCAGATTATTCATCTTTTAAAATTATAAGGTTCACTAAGGGTGTGAAGTTTTCACCTAAGATTTGAGGTCTTAGATTAGCAACTTAAATTATCCATTCTAAAATTAAGTTTTAAAGGTAGTTGTGCACATACTCTGAGTATCATAGAAGAAAGAAGAATAGATATCAAGTTTAAGTAAGCTCTGCTGCTTACCTCTCTGGCTGAGTGATTGTGAACAAGCCACTTAATTTCTCTCAGCCTTAACTTTCTCTAGAAATGAGGATGACAATGATTGTTTTGCCCATTTTAAAGGATTATTGTGAGGAAGAAGCTTTGCAAATCATAAATGGCTTATACAAATGTAAGGTAAAATTATTTTTCAGACATTCTAGCAAAATTTCATAAAGAATCCCATTAAATCTATTTGGGAGGGCTAGCCCTCATTAAAAATATGAAATAAAGATTTTCCTTTTGGAGCTCTGCAATCTTCTGTGTCATTCCTTATGGATATTTTACTGTACGCTATATTCCAATATGTATTGCAAGCTTTCATTAAGAGAACTATTTGGTAACGGTTTGAGCTATATTTTCATTGAATCCCCATCTGAATGAAAAATTACAGAGAATAGGAAGGAGTAATTAAAAAGGTTTTCTTAAATATGCAATACAAAGAAATAAAAGAAAACAGTAGAATGTGAAAAACAATATATATATATATTAAAAATAGACTTATCAAGGGAACATTTCCTTCAAAAATGACAGCGATAGAATACAAAAATTGTAGGGACTTAATAGAAGTAGAGGAGATTAAGGTGGCAAGAATATATAGGAGAACCATATAAGAGACATCTTAACATCCCTGAGCACCAAGATGCTTACTGATCTAGAGTCAGACATCTTGAAGAATGAAGTCAAGTGGGACTTAGGAAGCAATTCTAACAATAAGGCTAGTGGATGTGATGATATTCCAGCTGAATCTAAATCCAAAATGCTGATGCTGCTAAAGTGCTGCACTCAATATGCCAACGAATTTGGAAAACTTAAGGGTGGTCACTTGACTGGAAAAAATCAATTTAGGTCCCAGTCTTAAAGAAGGGCAATACCAAAGAATGTTCAAATTACTGAATGATTGCACTCATTTCACATGCCCACAAGTCTATCCTTAAGATTTTGCAACATTCTTCAGCAAATATCAACTGAAAATTACCATAAGTGCAGGTTACTTTTTGAAGGGGCAGAGGAACAAGCAAACAAATTACCAGTATTCTCTGGAGAACACAAGAGTTCCAGAAAAACTTTTATGTTTGCATCATTGAGTACAGTTAAGCTTTGACTTTGGATCACAACAAAATGTGGTAAGTCCTCAAAGAGGCAGGAGTACCAGATCATCTTATTTGTCTCCTAAGTAATCTATATGTGGGTCGTGAAGATATAATTCCAAACATGCAACAACTGATTAATTTAAGATTTGGGAGAAAGTATGATAAGGCTCTTATATTGTCACCTCATTTATTTAACTTATATGCAGACTACATCATAAGAAATGTTAGATTTGACAAATTAAAAGGCAAAATAAGGTTGCTGGCCAAGATATCAACAATCTCATATATGGCAGAAAATGAAGAATTCAGAAGATTCTTGATGAGAGTGAAAGTATAAAAGTTTGATTGAATATGTAGTAATATATATGACATGCAACATTTTAATGTGTGATATAATATGTATAATAAATTAATTAATATTAAACTGTAACACGAAATTTTTTTCATAAATTCTTGCTAAATGGAGGGAGAAGAAATGGAAATCGTGTCAGATTTTATATTCCTGGGCAAAAGATCACTGCAGACAGTGACTGTAGTAATGAAATTAAAATATTTGCTCCTTCAAAGGAACATTAGAGCAAATTTGGACAGCCTACTAAAAAGCAAAGATATCACCTTACTGGAAAAGTTCCATATAGTCAAAGCTATGGCTTTTCTAGTAGCAATGTATGACTATGAGAGCTGAACTATAAGGGAAACTGAGAAATAGAGAGTGGGAAAAAATTTTTGAGAGTCTGTCTGAGAGCAAGGAAATAAAATCAATCAATATTTAAAGAGAAAATATTAAGGCTGAGTCTTAAGTGCTTTGGTTGTGTATTAGAAAATAGGACTCACTGGAAAAGAGCCTTAGGTTGGGAAAGGTTGAAGGCAAAAGGAAAATGACATGAAAGAGGAAGAAATTGATAGACAATGTGAGCATGAATATGAGCTTAGACAGATGTCAGCAGCTACTGAAGGATAGAAAGTCTTTGCATACTGTGATCTATGGGTCATGAAGAGTCAGATATGATCAAACAACTGAACAACAACAAAATGTTTCCATTTTAATATATACCTCTTGATCCCACTCCATTAGGACCCCCTGGAATTAATCAAATAGTAAAATTTCAGGAATCAGCAATTGGTTGGTTGGAGAAAAGAAAAGTAATTGCTTTGGTTACAGTGATTTTGAAAGTACAGCATTTAAGATAGTCACCTGTGTCTAACACTGTTCTTTGAGCCTTATGCTCTCTTCTGGTTTCAAATACATATTTCATTCTATAATTGTTTCACTCTTTGTTTCATGGATCTGAGACCAAGTGTATGAATTTAAGCTCTCCATGAGATTGTTCCAGAGCACACATTTACTTTTATTACAAAGTACTGACTTGTTTCTTGCTGTGACTTTTGATTGTGATCTTAGGAGAAAAGTTCACCAAGGCCACTGGGGAAAGTCTAACTGTGGCTATAGTGCTGATCACATTTTCTAAAGGTCAACAGTCTGAGACAGGTTCTGACTTGTGGGAAAAGATCATCCTTGGTAGGACCACTTACCAAATAGGTTATACTCAATAAATGGTGCTATTGTGAGATTTTCTTTGTCAGAGGAAAGAATAAAGATGGAAGGAATCCCTATTTTCATGTAACACTTGAAAAAGCAAGTATTTAAAATGAGATACAAGTAAATCATTTTTCTAAAAGAAAAATTTGAAAAATGCCACCTAACTGAAATCCAGGCCTTTCTATTCATACGTTACTTTTGATATAATCTATAAGAATATGATTTACATATATACATGTATTCACACACAAATATATATATGACTGGACTTCAAGTTAGGTGGTATGGGTTCCATTCCTGGTTCTTTGACTTCAAGCAAATTCCGTAACCTATATAGGCCTCAGTTTTTTCATCTATAGCAGTGAACTTTTAGTGTACTTCCTTTCGGAGCTCTAAAATTGTTTCAATAAATCAGTCACTCATTAAGTTACTACTTTTCGGTTTAGACAAGATGCCATATTTGGAACTGAGGGAAATATAAATGTGAATGAAAGATCTTGATTATATGAAGTTTACACTCTAGCACTTAGATAGGACATATGTGTAAAACAATACATGACAGTGCTATTGCCTGCATGTGTATTAAGTGGGTTTCACAAATGACATTTGGGTTCCTCTAGTAGTAACAGAAACATGAAAGCTGTCATAGCTCTTCCTTTTTGTAAACCTATAGGAAAGCAGGTTGTCACCCAAGTAAACTACACACAAATTATGGAACAAAGAATTTTGTCAGGTGGTAACAAGTGTGCCCAGGTAAGTTTCCCCCCAAGATGTAGTAAATGCCATTCCTCACCCACATACCCTCAGCCTACACATTCTTATGACAGTCCCTTTGGCCTGGCTATTATAGAGTCCCCTGATCAATACATTCTACAATTTTAAAATTAGGGAAATTTAAGTTGCCTCAAGCTTCTTTCCACTTATCTGAAAAAGATATTTTACTTTTGTGTTGAGATGCATTCAAAAGAAGCAGACAAATGAGTTTTCAATGCTCACGTGTTTAACATTGATATAAAGTTATAAAGGAAGTTGTCGAGTCTGATTGTTTTCCCTAAGCCTCCTTCTAGTCAGTGGATCAAGGGAAGATTCTGGAATCTTTTAGGATTGACCCTGTAAGTTAAGGAGAAACAAAGCAGAAGTACCATTGTATGGATCTCTTTGCCCTTTTTCACCAGCTGCTGAGGAATCATGGCATATCACCATACAGTCTTGCTCACTGGTGAAACTTTCCACTTTCTTTATCCCATTTTTTGCACACTAGAGTCTCCAGTGTGCCACCAGTCACCAGTAACAGTTCAACTCAGGTCATTATAGAAACATTAGGTTGCTGGTAGGAACTACCTGGTCCACTGGCAGTAGCCTCTTTCTTTGCCTGCTCCAGGCTGTGTGGAAATAATTGGGTATAATCTCTCCTAAAGACAAAAGCTTCAAAAGTTAAAAAAAAAAAGTTTAAATGATCTTAGTTTGTTTCCTAATATTTTATGTGACTTCATCTGAATGGTACGCTGATGCACGCTATCTTTCAATGTTTGAGGTGTTACTTTTCCTTGGGGCAGGGCCATCTCTGACTCCCAAGAAGTAAAAAGTGTTGTAGATTTTGTTTTAAATGCATAATAAAATAATTTGGATGACGTTTTGTGAATCACGTGTAAGGTAGAAATAGGTGGCAGAACCAAGTTTAAAGATTATAAAAACTAGGAATTTATCTCAAGTGCAATACACTGGAGGGTGTAATAAGCACTACTTTCTGAATTTACAAATATATAACTGTCAGTGGCAGAATATTTTTTTCTTTATGGTATATAATTGTTTCATCATGTTAGATTACTTGCATCACAGTGAATAACTTTGCTTTTCTTTCCACCACTCATCATAGTGCTTGTGTATAACAAAAGTTAAATAAATGCTTGCTTAATAGAATGCATCAACATTAGTCTCATGTTAGTGCAGAGATCCCTTGTCCTTTTCCTTCTCATCACTAGTGTGCAGGCAGAAAAGGAGAGAGTTTCAAATACATGCTTGGAGAAACAAGAATAATTATTGTAATTAAGAAGTTTTTAACCATTTTTTGTCTCATGGATTCCTGACAATGTGGCGAATCCTATATCTCTCTTCTCAAAATGTCAGTTTTAAAATTGATGGAATTAGATCTACTTGAATTTCTGAGAGTCAAAATGGTGGGGTGATTGATAAATACTCGCTTCCCCTCCCCTTATTGACTTTGGAAAAATCATAATATACTTCCCCAGAAAAAACCTGGATAAGTGGGATCAGCAGAAGGGGCAAATAGTCTCTTAGCCCGTGAGGCTAGGAAAATCACTAAGGAGGATTCTTCTTGCTGTGGCAGAGGACCAGAGCTGCCTCATATAGCCCCACCTCAGAGAACCAGGAGGAGATCCAGAGCTCCAGGGGAGTGGAACCTCGCAACTGCCAACACTAGCTCCCAAGTGTGCCTCAATGCTCCAGGGCAAAGGAGAAGACACTAGGGCACCTTGGGATGACCAACTACTGAGCCTGTCTCTGCTCTAGCTCAACTGAGGAGATCTTCCATGACCAGACTAACCCTCCCCCACACTTAACAAACTAGTTTCAGGGCTAATCTGGGGAAACACAAACAGAATTCACCTAATCTTTGCTTTCTTACACGAGCCAACTCAGCACCAGGTTCTTTAGCTTCTAGTTGAAAAAAAAGCAGAGGCCAGAATGCACAAAGCCTCACCACCATGAGTAAGAAGCAAAGGAGGAAGGAAAAGACCATATAATATTTCTATGGGGACAAGAAAAAAAAAAAAACATGAACACCAAAGAGGTCAGTATTGAGACTGTATGCCCATCTGAAACTTCAGGAGGGACTATGAACTGCTCACATGCACAAAGAGCACCCTTGGAAGAGCTGAAGAATGAAATAGAAGAAAAACTGACTAATGATTTTAAAAGTACGAAAAAAGAATTCACTGAAGAGAACTGCTGTTTAAAAAGGAAAAATGAACAAATGGAAAAGGAAGTACAAAACCTAACTGGAAAAACTGGACAAACGGAAAAGGAAGTACAAAAAAATAATTGGAGAAAATAATTCCTAGAATGGAATAATTGGGCAGATAGAAAAAGAGATGCAAATGTTAACTGAAGAAAACAATTTTATAAAAATTAGAATTTGGCAAGTAGAAGCTAATGATTTTATGAGACATCAAGAATCAGGCAAACAAAATCTAAAGAATGAAAACATAGAAGAAAATGTAGAATATCTAGTTGCAAAAATGACTGAGTTGGAAAATAGACCCAGGAGGGAAAATTTAAGAATTATTGACCTTCTACATAGCCATGATAAAAAAAGGAGCCTGAAAAATATCTTCCAAGAAATCATCAAGGAAAACTGCCCAGAAGTGGTAGACTCAGAGAGCAAAATAGTCATCTAAAGAATCCATCGATCACCACCCTAAAGAAATCCCAAACAAAAAACACCAAGAAATATTGTCAAATTCCACAACTATCAAGTTAAGGAGAAAATAATACAGGCAGCTAGAAAGGCAGCATTCAAATATCAAGGAGCTGCTGTCAGAATCACACAGAGCCTTGTAGTTTCTACATTATAAGATAGAAGAAATTGGCATATGATATTCCATAAGGAAAAGGATCTGGGACTACAGCCAAGGATGAATTACTGGGCAAAATTCAGCATAGCATTTCAGGAAAATTCAACTTTCAAACACAGGTCTCAAGAGAGGCATAAAAAGGAAAACAAAGGTAAAAGAAAAAACTTGTTACTCAGTTTTGGCAAGAGATTTATCACCTCATAAGGGAACATGATACTTATTAATCTTTGAGAATTGTACATTTATTATGAAATGTAAAAGGGATATACATATAGAAGGAGCAGGTATAAAGTTAATGGTATGGTGATAAAAATGTGACTTAAGGATGTGAAGGGATTATAACAGGGGATGTGAAAAGGGGGAAGCAAAAATGGTAAATTACATCACAGAAAAAAGTACAAAATTATATTACATTAGGTGGAAAGAAAGGAGGGAGAAGAGCATTGTTTGAGAGATACTCTCATCTGATTTGGTTCAAGGGGGAAACAAACTTAATTACTTATATAAATCTAACTAGCGCTATCAGCAGTAAGAGGGGAAAGGGGATAGAAAGGGAAGGGAAAGCTAAAAGGGAGGGAAGAAGTAGTAAGGGTAAGGGGGGAAAAAGGGAAGGGAAAGTAAAAGAGGGGAGGGAAGACCGAGGGAGGTGGTGGTCAAAAATTAAAATAGTTGTGGAAAGGATGGGACAAGGGAGAACTAAAAGCATCAATGGTGGCAAAGAGGGTGAAGGGAAAGATGCAAATAGTAATCATAACTGTGAAAGTCAATGGAATGAACTCTCCCATAAAACAGAGACAGAGAGCAGAATGGATCAAAAGCCATAATCCAACAATATGTTGTTTAAAACAAACACATTTGAAACGAGGGGATACACGCTGGGTGAAGATAAAAGTTTGGAGCAGAATGTGTTGTGCTTTAGGTGATGTAAGAAAAGGAAGAGTAGCAATCCTAATCTCAAAGCAAAAGGAGAAATGGATCTAATCAAAAGAAGATAAGAAAGGAAAGTATATCCTATCAAAAGGCACCATAAAAAAAAGAAACAAAATCATGAATAAACATATATGCTGCAAGTGGTATAGCATTCTAAATCTTAGTGGAGAAGTTAAAAGAGTTGCAGGAAGAAATGTGTAGCAAAACTACACTTGTGAGGGACCTCAAAGTTCCTCTCTCTGTACTTAACAAATCTAACCTCAAAATAAACAATAAAGAAGCTAAGGAAGTGAATAAAACTCTGCAAAAGGTAGTTATGATAGATCTCTGGAGAAAATTGAATGGGATTAGAAAAAATGTAAATTTTTTCAGCGGTACATGGAACACATGCAAAATTTACCATGTACTAGGGCATAAAAACCTCACAATCCAGTGCAGAAAGGCAGAGAGAGTCAATGTATCCTTCTCAGATCATAAAGCAATAAAATTAAATGCAATAAAAAGCATGGAAATATAGAAGAAAAATTAATTGGAAACTAAAAAAATCTAATGCTAAACAAGGAATGAGTTAAACAGCAAATCATAGAAACAATCAGTAACATTGAGACAATCTACTAAATCTTATGGGATAGTGCAAAAGCAGTTTTTAAGAGAAGCTTTGTGTCTTTGAATGCCGACAAGAATAAATTAGAAAAAGAGATCAATAAATTGAGCACGCAGCTCAAAAAGATTGAGAAAGAACAAATTGAAAATCCCCAAGCAAATATCAAATTAGAAATGCTGAAAACTAAAGTACAGATTAATGAAATTGAAATTAAGAAAACAATTCAACTAATAAATTAAGGGTAGGTTTTACGAAAAAACAATAAACTTGATAAACTTTTGATTAATTTTACTATAAAGAAGTAAACCAAATTACCAATATGAAAAATGAAATCACTTCCAATGAGGAGGAAATTAAAACAATAATTAGAAATTACGCTTTGTAGAATGATTGAATAAATTATGGTATGTGAATGCAATGGAATACTATTGTGCTACAAGAAATGATGAACAGGAAGACTTTAGAGAGGCCTGGAAAGACATATATGCTCTGATGCTGAGTGAAAAGAGCAGAACGAGGATAACTTTGAGAACAGTCATGTCACAGTGTGCGAGAATTGTTTCTGGTAGAATTGGAACTTCATTGCAATGCAAAGACTTAAAAAAAATTTCCAATAGTCTTATAAGGCAAAATGCCTTCTACATCCAGAGAAAGAACTATAGAATTCAATTGCAGAATGTAGCTGATCATTTTCTTTTGTATTAAATTTTGGTTTATTATGTAATTTCTCCCATTAATTTTAATTCTTCTACACAGCAAGACTATAGAGAAAATGTATTTAATAGGTATGAATGTGTAGAACCTATATAAAATTGTATGCCCTCTCAGGGAGGGAGGGGGAAGGGGAGGTGAATACGGGAAAAAAAGTCTGTTACATGGTAGTGACTGTAGAACACTGGAAATAAATAAAATTAATACTATTTTTTTAAAAAAGAAATTACTTTGCCCAGCTTTATGCCCATACATTCTACAATCTAAATAAGAATAGTATTTTTAAAAAATCAAAGAAAAACTATAAATTGCCCCAGTTTAACAAAAGAGGAAGTTGAATCCTTAAATAATCCCACTTCAGAAAAAAAAATTGAACAAGCCATCAATGAACTCCCTACAAAAAATCTACGGGGCAGGATGGATTTAGAAGTGAATTCTTCCAAACACTTAAAGAACAATCAATTCTAGTACTATATAGACTATTTTGGAAAATTGGGGAAGAAGGAGTCCTCCCAAATTTTTTTATGATGCAAATATTGTTTTGATACCTAAACCAGGAAGAGCCAAAACAGATAAAGAAAATTATGGGCCAATTTCTCTAATGAATATAGACTCAAAAATTTTAAATAAGACTTTAGTAAAAAGAATAATACATTTGTTAAGGTAGGATTCATACCAGGATGATTCATATCAGGACTGTAGGGCTTGTTCCATATTAGGAAAACTATTAGCATTACTGATCATATCAACAACAAATCTAACAGAAACCACATGGTTATCACAATAGATGCAGAAAAAGCTTTAGACAAAATATAACACCCATTCCTATTAAAAGCACTGGAGAGAATAAGAATAAATGAAACTTCCCATGAAATAATAAGTAGTATCTACCTAAAACCTTGAGCATGCATTTTATGTAATAGAGATAAGCTAGATGCATTTCCAATAAGATGAGGAGTGAAACAAGGCTGTCCATTATCACCACTCATTCAATATGGCACTAAAAACGTTAGCTGTCACAATAAGAGAAGAAAAAGAAACTGAAGGAACTAAAATAAGCAAAGGAGAAACTAAGGTATCATTCTTTTGCAGATGATAGAGAGTCCCAGAGATTAAATAAAAAACTACTTGAAGTAATAAACAACTTTTGCAAAGTTGCGGGTTACAAAGTAAACTCACAGAAATCTTCTGCGTTTCTATATATTAGTAACAAAGCTGAACAGCAAGAGATAGAAAGGGTAATCACATTTAAAGCTAGGGTAGACATTATAAAATATTTGGGAGTCTACCTGCCAAAAGAAATCCACGGACTATATGAATATGATTGCAAGACACTTTTCACACAAATAACATCACATATAAGTAAGTGGAAAAAACATCTGTTGCTCATGGGTAGGCTGAGCCAATATAATAAAAAAGACAATACTACCTACCTAAGTAATTTACTTATTTAGTGCCATACCAATCAAACTATCAGAGAATTATTTTCTAGAGATAGAAAAAATAATGACAAAATTCATCTGGAAGAATAAAAGGTCCAGAATATCAAGGGAACGAATGAAAAGAAAAACTAGCGAAGGTGGCCTAGCTCTACCAGATTTCAAATTGTGTTACAAAGCAACATTTATAAAAACCACTTGATACTAAGTAAGAAACAGAAGGGTCAAGCAGTGGAATAGATAGGTACTCAAGACACAAAAGTCAATGAATATAGCAATGTACTATTTGATAAACCCAAGGACCCCTTCTGGGATATGAACTCAGTGTTTGACAAAAATTGTTGGGAAATGCGGCAGAAACTAGGCATAGACCAATGCTTGACATCATAAACAAGAATAAATGGGTATATCGTCCACGTATAAAGATTGATACTACAAACAAATTTAGTGGTGCGAGGAATAGTGCATTTATCAAATTTATAGAGAAAAGAAGAAATTTTGACTAAATAAGAGATAGAAAGCATTATGAAGTGCAAAATAGATCATTTTGATTACATTAAATTGAAAAGTTTTTGCACAACCAAATCCAATGCAACGAAGATTAAGACAAAGCAAAAAATTGGGAGTTTTTGCAACTAGTGTCTGTGATAAAGACCATATTTCTAAAATTTATAGACAACTGAGTGAAATGTACAAGAATACAAGTCATTCCCCAAATGATAAATGGTCAAAAGATATGAACAGGCAGTTTTCAGAGGAAGAAATTAAAGCTATCTATAGTCACATGAAAAAATGCTCTAAATCACTATTGATTAGAGAGATGCAAATCAAAACAACTCTGAGATATCACATCACACCTATTTAGTATGACAAAACAGGAAGATGATAAATGTTGGAGAAGATGGGAGAGAGTTGGAACACTAATTAATTGTTGGTGGAGCTGTGAGCTGATCCAATCATTCTGGAGAGCAATTTGGAAGTATGCCCAAAGGGCTACAAAAATGTGCATACAGTTTGACCCAGCAATACTGTTTCTAGGACTATATCCCCAAGAGATCACAAAAGTGAGAAAAGGTCCCACTTGCACTTTTTGTGGTGGCCAAGAACTGGAAATAAAGGGGATTGCCATCAATTGGAGAATGGCTGAATAAATTATGGTATATGACTATAATGGAATACTTTTGTGCTATAAGAAATGATGAACAGGAAGACTTCAGAGAAATCTAGAAAAATTTATATGATATGATGCTGAGGGAAAAGAGCAGAACCAGGAGAACTTTGTACACAGCAACAACAACAGAGTGAAAGGAATTTTTTCTGGTAGACTTAGAATTTCATTGCAATGCAAGGCCCTAAAAAAATTCCCAGTGGTCTTTTGAGGTAAAATGCCTTACACATTCAGAGAAAGAAATATGGAATTCAATCGCAGAACGTAGCAGAATATTTTCTTTTGTATTACAGTTTTGTTTTTTTTTATGATTTCTCACATTCACTTTAATTCTTCTATGCAACAAGAGTAGGGTGAATATATATTTAATGGGAATGTATGTGTAGAATCTATGTAAAATTGTATGCCATCTCGGGGTGGAGGGAAGGAAGGGGGGAACGAGGGAGGGAACAAAATCTAAGTTACATGGTACTGCTTGTAGAACACTGAAAATAAATAAAAAAATAAAATTGATGGAATTAGAAGAAAAAAATACTGATGGAATTAAAGTTCCAGGAAAAAAAAGGCAGAGATAGCCATTGACTATTTTAAATTTACCCTGAGACAAGTCCATGATGTGATAATGATTCAGCCCTTTAAAAAATTGAACTTACTTTATGTTCAACTCTATGAAAAATACAAAAATACAAACTTGTTTACTTCTCTCACCAAACTAATAATTTTGCTAATACTCTGGGTTAATATAAAGGCGATGAGAAAAACATAACTGCCCCAAATCTGAATGAGTTCTATGATCACATATTACAAATCTACTATTAGACTTTTAGTATAAGACTTTTCAACTAAAATAATATCTAAAATCTAACATAAGAAGTTAATGATTTTTAAAGATTATACACCTTATTAGTACAAACTATGTGATAGAGGGATTTACAGCAGAGATATCAGAAGATCAATACAATTTGAAATAATTGGAAAAACTGCGATGGAGGTTTAGGACTTGAGCAGGATCAGTTTAGTATGACAAGAAAGGATAATCACTAAGATAAGAGAAATATGCTAAAGGTAGAATGGAAGGGTTCTACATCTATCAAGGTAAGCGTGTTCACATAGCCATTAAAGTGTCTGATATTTAAGTCATTGTAAGAGGCTCAAACTGACCAACAGTAACTGTCTAGAGTTTTATTGCATCTAAAGAGATATAGTGTTTCTAATTCAGAATGTCTGTCATTAGATGGCATTTGTCCTTTATTAAACATAAACTAAATGTGTAAAGATTTTCTTATAAAGGGTGATGAAAAATTTTAAAATTATCTTCTCTATAAAAAATCCTATAATCTTGATTAATTGTAACATTTAATAATACAAAAACAAATCTCTGTAAGAGAGAGGTGATATCGAGATATATTTTCAAGCAAAATCAAAAGTAACATTTTTCTTTAACAATCATGACCAAATTAGTAGTCACGACCAAACACAGACATTTCAATATTCAAAGAGTAAGAGGATTATGTAAGAAACTGTGAGATATTTTATGTTTAGCTTTTTTTTTAAGATTCACAAACTGACACGCACATATACATATATAGCATGTACATATAGGCTGTATGTATGTATAAACACACAACTTATTCATGCACATATGTGTATGTATGTGTGTTTTTAATAAATTGCCAACAAAATTTCTCTTTGCCTCTTTTATATTTTCTCTTCTGTTATTTTTTTATTAATGTTATTTCTTGCCTATCTGTCACTACCCAGTAATCTAATTCCCTTCTTCCTAACCCCTCTCCTGGAATAGATGTGTCTAGCCTAGTAGAACATATCCATCTACTGGTCATATCCAACATTCACTGTCTCATTCTCTGCCTCTAGTCCATGATCTCTCCATCAATTTGAGTAACATAATGAAATTTTTATCATTGTGAAAAGTTAACCAGTAGGAGAATACCCAAGGTAACTTAAAGTAATAAGTCAAAAACATTCTCAGAAATTTATTTTAAGGGCAGAAATCTTTCTTCTGTCCTTTGCTTAAAAATTTCCACACTAGAGCACTTGAATGTGAAAGTTTATCAATTTCTTCTGCTCCAGGTTTGAATCTTAAATGTATGTAACTACTGCATTTAAAGTACTTATCTGTACCTGGGCAGCTTACGAGCTGTCACTTACTCCCACCTCAGCATAGCAAGGAGGAGCTTTCTTAGGCTGTGTGCTGAAAAACCAAAAAATGAAGACTCAAAGAACCCCCAGTCCTGCCCTCGCTTTGTGATATGTCTGTTTTATGAGAAAAAATTTCAGGATATGACCTCTATTCTGTTGAATGTCTTCCCCAAGGTTTCAGAGGACCTCTGTTCCTAGTTCTGAACTGTCCTTCTGTACTACAAAACAGCTTTTAGAAACAAAAACAAAACATCTTTATTGACCTTTCCGTTTACTGAGATTTTATAACCTACTAAACCAAAGAGTTACAAGAACTCTGACTATTAAGAGCAAACATACAAAACAATCATTCAATGTTATTCTGTATCTAAGAAGATATAGTAAAACACAACCAACTTTTGAACATTTAGGAGAATAGTTTTCCCACGAGATCTTTCTTGTTTTGTAACAGATTGTAGCAATTTGTATATATATATATATATATATATACATATATATATAAACACATAAAACATACATACATACCATACATGGAGTCACACGTGTTTATGTATGTTTTACATATCTTCTTAGTGAACAAATTGAGAGAATTTCATTGTTCAAATGTGCTTTGGTATAAAAGGAAGGCAATAGAGAAATTATCTAAATTTCTTTTCAGCTTAATGCTACAAATAGGACCTGTATTATCTTAAGCACAAAAGTAAGTGCTGGTTTTTATTTACCTCCCTCCCGCTTAACACTGTAAATTTTTCTATTTACAAAGGAATGCAAATATATCTTTTTCCTACTTTTTGTATATCTGAGTTTTTATGAGAGCTATGAGGAAAATTCCCTAATATAGATCCATTAATTGTTCTGCATGTGGTAATCGTAGAGAATTGCTTAGAGCCCTTAGAGGTAGACCATTTGTCTGGGAGCACAGTGAGTTTGTGTCACAAGAAGGACTTTTTCATGGTCTACATCAATCTAAGGCCACTTCCTTATCTACTTTTTCATGCTACCTCTCCTAAGGGACTAAATAACATACATTCATAAAACTGACTTATTTTTCTCATGACTGCTCAGAGATATCATGACATTTTATGAACAGAAGGATATAGGTATCTTACAGTCTAATTTTCTTTGCTGATGAAGATGCAGAGGGACCACAGGATGAAATGACTCCATGCTATATACCAGCCTGGAGTGTTCTGAACAAAGATGAGGTGATCTCTACTCAGGAAAGGGGGGATGTCAAACATATTCAAATTCTATGTTTAACCTGAACCAGATTCAAATATAATTAGGATATATTAACAAAAGAAACGTAATATAATAAGACACAGGCAATACTACATTTTAAAAATAAGTCAATAGGTAGCCTGGCAGAAATACTTCTATGGGCCTGAGTGGAATAGATATATTTAGTGAAGACCCTTCAGGGAGTAGAATAAGTATATTTAGTGAAGACTCCTCGGGGGCCCTCTGTGTCAGCCCAGTTTGTCTCACATGGCCTTGAGAAATCAAGCAATAAAGATTTTATTTCTCTTAGTATTCTTTTTGTGTTATTAGATAGTCCTTGACAGAGATTGCCTTTGCTCACTTCCTTATCTCCTTTCCCAGACATTGCCCTATGCTACGTGACAGCCCTTGACTCCTTTATCCAACTTTGCCAAAAATGGTTCTTGCCCTTGTTTCTGGGGTAGATATTCCGTGGATAGATTGTACCCTCGAGACTCAGCCAATGTAGGGTGGGGGGTATTGTGCTCAAAGTCTATAAAAACTACCGTACAGGGCACACCCTTGCCCTCCTCAGCCATTTCTATTTTGAGTGAAGGCAGGAGTGTCCTTTCTCCAGAAAACTGAATAAATTCCTTTTCTTTTTAAGCCTTTGCTCAAGACTCTAATTTAATTAAGGGGGAGAGGTCATTCCACACAGGCCCCATTTCTATTTAAGTATGATTCCACTATTATAAAGGATTAAGTAGAGGTTGGACAAGATGATTTCTGAGATTCTATCCAATTCTGAAGTTCTCAAAATTCAATAAATATTTATTGAACACCTAGTATTAGTAGAATTTTGTGCTCCAATACAGTGCCCTGGAGGAAATATACATTTCTGGTCTTCTCTCCCCAACTCTAGGATTCAAAGACACTGACTTCTCGTTGTTCCTTACATAATATGCAACATCTCCAGAGTCAGTGCATTTTGAACGGCGATCTCTCATAACTACAAGTCTTTCACTATTTGTTTATGACTTGGTCTCCCTGACTTTTTTTTACGAAGCTTCAGCTAAAATCTCAATTGCTATAGAAGTCTTTCCTGATTCACTTTAATACTAATTTCTAACCTCTGAGATTGCAGTCAATTTATCTTTTTTATGTCTTGATTATACACTGTTGTTTGAATGTTGTCTCCCCAATTCAACAGTGAACCTCATAAGAACAACTATTTTTGCCTTTTTTGTATCCTCAGCATTTAACACAGTGCCTTACACATAATATGTTCTTTGTGTGTTTATGTGTGAATTCATACATATGTCTGTATACATATGTGTGTATATGAAAACAAAATAAGTTTTTTGTCTTGCCTTGTTTAATTTATGCCATTACAGTTGCCTAGACAAATTAAGTGGTTGGATTATTATATAAAAACTGAAATTCCTCCACTGACAAGCCTAGGGGAAAATACACACACACATATAAACACACACACACACACACAACACAGGATTCAGTGTGCCACTAGAAATGTGATGACTCAATTACAACTCTGATTGCTCTTTGTGGAAACATAATGCTAGATAATAATGGCTTATACCTATAGGGCTTTAAACATTACTACTTATGCTAAAAAAAAAATAAAAAAAAACCCTGTGAAATGGGTAGCACAAGTATCATTGGTCTGTTTTATGGATGAAGAAACTGAATTTCAAAGAGATTAAATGAATTGCCCATCATCATACATCTAACATATTCCAAAGGTAAGAAATACTACCTAGGCATCAGTGACTCCAAGACCCATACTCTTTTCACTGTATCATATGTAATGGTATTTTTTAATGGGAAGACCTATCCTATTCATGAATAGGCCCATGTGACCCGTTTAAATCACATGGAAGCCTAAGGCACGTATGGTGGCAGGAGCTTGCAGAATGGGTGAAACAGGAAGGATGAAGTAGAATTAGGAGGAGGTTGATGAGAGCAGTTAGGGTGGAGGGAAAGAGATGACACAGGCAAGCAGACACATGAGTGATTGTTTTTTAGTGGGGCAGCTCTAGCGAGAGAGATTCCTCCACAATTTTAGACCTTCTTATTAGTTGTGTTTAAGTTTTTAGTCAGTAGTCTTAATAATATACATTTTTATACAATAATACTAATTTCAAATATTAAAATGTTATTTAATTCATTATTATAAATATTCTACAATTATGATTATGATATTTATCCCGTAGCATTCTAGACTAATTGTTTCAAATTCAAATAGAAATGGGATCACTAATCCAAACATCAGAATCCCTGTGGGCCACATATTTACTTAGTTTTAAAAAGTAATATTTTCTGTATTTTATTTCTCTTCTTAAATAACTTCCAATTACATTCTTATCTAATTCAGTCCACATGTCAAGAGCATATTTGACCTCAGTTCTAGATCAAAGGATCTAAACCTATATGATCTATTATTTTGTTCAAAAGGAAATAAATATTGAGTAACAGCCTTGAGAGGGAATAATCAACCGAAGTATGATGTATGTTTTATCTTATTTTATGCCATTGTATTTATCCTTTATGTTCTCCCTTATGCCCTTAACTAGTTACTCAATACTATAATGTTCTGCCATAATTGGTAGTTCCCAGTGCACCAGATTTTCCCTAGTATTTCATGAGATGTGTCTTCTCTTGTGTCCCATCTTCCCAAAGTATTGTTTTTTGCCTGTTATTCTGGTAAACTAATCCATGATAAGTTGCTTAAGGTAATAATTGATTAAAATTAGCCCAGATATAATGTTGTATGTTATTACTGACCTTCACTACCTTAACCAACATTAGTGAATGTTACTCATGATTTTGCAGTGGACACGAGACAAGTCACTTAGGTTCTAAGTGTTCTAATCTAGTGGTGTCAAACTCAAGTAGAGATAATTCTCTGTGGGGCAAATTTTGACTTAGAAGTCCACAAATTAACATTATCCATGTTGCATTACATTATTTTCATTTATTTATTTATTTTAGATTAATTTTATTTATTTTTAGTGCTCTACAACCACTACCATAAAACTTAAATTTTCCCCCCTACCTACTCCCCACCACCCCCTTCCCTCCCTGAGATGGCATACAATTCTATATACGATCTACACATACATTCCTATTGAATACATTTTTCACTATAGTCATGCTGTGTAGAAGAACTAAACAAACAAAAACATTAAACAAACACACACACAAATGATCTGCTACATTCTGCAATTCAATTCCATAGTTCTTTCTCCTTAGAAGATCATTGGGAATTTTTTTTTTCAAGTCCTTGCATTGCTATGAAGATCCAAGTCTACCAGAAAAAACTCTTGCACACTGTGGGCGTTGCAGTGCACAAGGTTCTCCTGGTTCTGCTCCTTTTGCTCAGCATCAGATCATGTAAGTCTTTTCAGGCCTCTCTGAAGTCTTCTTGTTCATCATTTCTTATAGTACAATAGTATTCCATTACATTCATATACCATAATTTATTCAGCCATTGCTTAGTTGATGGGCATTCCCTTGATTTCCAGTTCTTGGCCACTACAAAGAGTGCTGCCATAAATATTTTTGTACATGTGGGACTGTTTCCCATTTTGTGATCTCTTTGGGGTACAGTCCTAGAAGTTATATTGCTGGGTCAAAGGGTATGCACATTTTTTGTAGCCCTTTGGGCATAGTTCCAAACCGCTCTCCAGAATGTTTGGATGAATTCACAGCTCCACTAAAAATGAATTAAAATGCCAACTCTCCCACATCGTCTCCAATATTTATCATTTTCCTGTTCTCTCATGTTTGCCAATCTGATAGGTGTGCTGTGGTACTCAGAGTTGTTTTGATTTCCATCTCTCTAATCAAAAGTTATTTAGAGCACTTTTTCATATGATTATAGATATCTTTAATTTCTTCCTCTGAAAATTGCCTGTTCATATCCTTTGACCATTTATCAATTGAGGAATGACTTGTATTGTTGTACATTTGACTCAGTTCTCTATATACTCTAGAAATGAGGCCTTTATTCTCAAGATTAGCTGTAAAAATTCTTTCCCAATATACTACATCCCTCCGAATTTTGGTTGCATTGGGTTTGGTTGTGAAAAAAAAACCTTTTCAGTTTATGTATTACATTATTATTAATTAATGCAATATAAAAAGATTTCTCAAATTCATTTTAATCTGACTAGAAGAAGGAAATCCAGATAGTTAAAGCCTTGATTTCTTGCTATATTTTAATGGGTAGAAGGTATATGGAAGTACTATACTGTTAAAAATAAGAAAGAAGACATGGTACATATAATAACTGTTTTCAGGAATTGTTGTTCAGTAAGAGTCAGAGTTTGATGGACCTATTTCCCTACCTATCTGTCTTTCAGTACCTTTAAGATTCTATTCAACTTTGAGATTCTTTGAATTCATCAAACGTTTATTAAGGCAGTTATGTAGAAGAAAGATTACATTTAATGGATTCAGGCCCAGCAGGTAGAATTTGAAGCAAAACATGGAGTTAACAAAAAGGGAAAAAATATGGTTAATGTTAAGGATTTTTTTTCGAACTATTAAAATTATCCAAAAAACGGAATGGTTTGCCTCAGGGTGGTAGTGCATTGTCTCTCACTTAACGTCTTCAAACAAAGATAGTATAATTCCTTAATGAGTATATTTTAGAAAAGATATTTTGATTGGGAAGGGTTTGAAATTGAAGTCTTTTAATTCTGTGATGAAAATTCTAGATTATGCAAGGCCTTAAATATAAGAATAAGTCCTTTAAACTTTCATTTCCTAAGTAACAGATAACTCAATTGCAAACAAGTGATTGAGTTCCTGGATGCACAGTTAGTTTTGAGCAAAAAAAAAAAAAAAAATCAGTGGAGTGACTTTATATGAAATATAAATTAAAATTAAATTTTGAAAGTATTATTTACCCTCTTTTGTCTATTGTTCTATTATTGTCAGCCTTCATGAAAACATTTAACAGGGTTACATTATTTTTTTGTTAATTTTGTGTTTTAGCATGTTGTGACTTTCTCATTGGTCAGTTTATATACAATTTGCCAACTTTTATAAACAACTGGACTATATTATCCTTTGCTTTTGTCTAAAGGAAGTGAACATGATGTCCTGAAAACAAGTAGGTAAGACTGTGTGGTGCCTAAAGCCTAGTGTGGTGCAATGGATTTTTATAGGCACTCAATTTTGAGTCAGAGGACATAAGTAAAGATACTAGCTCTTTTTCCCTCCCTGCCTTAATCAATTGGCCTCCCTGGGCTTCCATTTTCACAACTGTAAAATGGCAACGTTAGAGCAGATTATCTTTAAGATGCCTTCTGGCTCTTTGTCTCAAGAAGAGGAAAGGTGAAAGACTTAAGAAGTAACACTGGTTCCAATTTGTGAAAGTCTAAAGCATGTCAGTTTTCCACTGGAGAGAAGTTTTTCAGTCTCTAGGACTGCCACTCATGACAGATTACATAAATTTGGTGTCATTTCAGTTATACAAACAAAATTTCCTCTCCAATAGTGCCTAAAATGTTGTAAAAGTCACTGCATATAGGAGAGATTAATGTATCAGGTCTAGGCAAGAGAATACTACATTTTTCACCAATTTAGAAGCCAGCTCTTGTACATTTCACTGTACAAATATGGCTCTATGAATCACCCAGTCCACCCCTTCTTTGAAACTGAATATCAGAGCTAATTTCTCCCCACTGGAATATGTTAAAATATTAATTCCCTGCATGTAGAATTTTTTAAATAACTGAAGACTTCGGTGATTAATAATTGCAAACTTTTGGATACTTTCTCAGCTAATGAAGCTTACATAGGGATTTGTCTTGTGAAGTTTGGATTTAGTCAAAAGACTGTATCTAGAAGGCCACATGTGACCTTGAGGCTGCAAGTTCCCCATCCCTGGCCTAGAATAACAGGAAGTTAAGTGACTGTTTTTATGCTTCAGTCATGTCTGTTATGTACAGTTCTTTGTGATCCTATTTGAGGTTTTGCGCCCATTCAATTTTTCCCTCGCTCCTCCCAATATATTTTCTCTCACCCTTTAATTTCATTTTTTAGATATCTTCCCTTCTTATTCAACTCAACCTGTTCTCTCTGCCTATATATATATATATGTATATATACATATACATATATATATACACACACACACATACATATACATAAATATACATATATATGTATATATACATACATATGTGTGTCTCTGTGTGTATAATCCCTCCAACTATCCAAATACTGAGAAAAGAGTCAAGAGTGACAAATATTATCTTTCCATGTAGGAATGTAAATAATTCAATTTTAGAAATTCCCTTATAATTACTCTTTCCTATTTACCTTTTCATGCTTCTCTTGGTTCTTGTGTTTGAAAACCAAATTTTCTATTCAGTTCTGGTCTTTTCATCAAGAATACTTAAAAGTTCTCTATTTCATTGAATGACCACTTTTTTCCCTGAAGTATTATACTCAGTTTTACTGGGAAAGTGATTCTTGGTATTAATCCTACTTCCTTTTACTTCTGGTATATCATATTCCAAGCCCTTCGATCCATTAATGTTGAAGCTCCTAGATCTTGCGGTATCCTGATTGTACTTCCACAATGCTCGAATTATTTCTTTCTCATTGTTTGCAATATTTTTTCTTTGACCCGGGAACTCTGAAATTTGACTACAGTATTGCTAGGAGTTTCTCTTTTTGGATCTCTTTCGGCAGCTGATCAGTGGATTCTTTCAATAGACCTCTGGTTCTAGAAGATCATGGCAGTTTTCCTTGATAATTTCATGAAAGATGATGTCTAGGATTTTTTTTTGATCATGGCTTTCAGGTAATCCCATAATTATTTAAAATGTCTTTACTGAATCTATTTTCCAAGGTACTTGTTTGTTCAATGGGATATTTCACGTTGTCTTCTATTTTTTTTCATTCTTTTCCCTTTATTTTGTAGTTTCTTGGTTTCTCATGGAGTCATTTGCTTCCATCTTCTCCATTGTAATTTTTAAAGAACTACTTTCTTCAGTGAACTTTGGAACCTCCTTTTCCATTTAGCCAATTCTTCTTTTTAAAGCATTCTTCTCTTTACTGGCTTTTTGGCCCTCTTTTGCCAATTAAGTTAGCCTATTTTTAAAGGTATTATTTTCTTCAGCATTTTATAGGTCTCCTTTAGTAAGCTGTTGATTTGCTTTTCAAGATTTCCTTGGATTGCTCTCATTTTACTTCCAGAGTTTTCCTCTGCCTCCGTTACTCGATTTTCAAAATCCTTTTTGAGCTCTTCCATGGTCCAAAACGATTGCACATTCATTTTCTAAATTGTGGATGCAGAAACCTTGATTTCCTCTGACAGTATGATTTGTTCTTCTATAGTCTTATTTTTTTCCCTTTTGGGGTCATTTTCCCCACCACTTACTTGACTTTTGAGTCCTTGTGACTAGAAGGGTATACACTAAGTACCTGTAAGTTCTCAGTTCCTCAAAGGTGGTACAATCAAGGGAGTGGAATTTTCTCCTCTCCTGACCTGTGCATTAATCTTGGAGGAACCAAAATCTTTCCTGCTCAGAATCTTTGAGTAGACTTTCCTCTCCACAACCACCTCCAGCTCCACCATGGCAGCCCTCTCCTACTCCTTGCCCCAGGGCCAAGATCAAGGCTGAGATCCAGGTCCACTGTTCCATTCCCCCAGGGTCTTTTCACAGAGGGCTCCAAAAATGAACACTGCTGTCCCTGCAATGGTTGCTGCTGGTGGTATAGACCACGTTCCCTTCTCTTGAGTGAGTGAGTCCTCCCACTGACTTTGAAGATCTTTGTAGCATTTGTGGGTTAAGCCATCCAGGTATCTCAGCTGCTGGTAGTGGAGCCCTGAAGCCTGTTCCAGGTCCTGTCCCTGCCACACAGCTCATATTGGGCTGCACTCTGCTCCACACCTGCTGTAATAGACATTTCCTGTTGTCCTTTCAGTCTCTCTTGGGCTGGAAATCTGTTTCACTCTGTCTTTTTTGTGGTTTCTTCTGCTCTAGAATTTGTTTAGAGTAATCTTGTACAGGTATTTTATGGGCTTTGTGTGGGAGTTTCTACAGGTCCATCTTTCTACTTTGCCATCTTGACTTCACCCCTTCTTCTTGTTTTCTTGTAAAATTTTTCTGTCTAGGTCATGGTTCCATGTTGGCCTTATCTTGGCAAATGACACCAGATATTGTTCTATGATCAGTTTCTGCCACACTACTTTCTTCTTTTCCAAACATTTTTTTTTTTTACCAAATAATGAATTCTTCTCCTTTGTCTTTGCACTTGTCATATACAAGGTTATTATGTTTATTTGCTGCTGCAAATTGACTATTCTATTCCCTTGATTTACCTTTCTAATTCTTAGCCAGTATCAGAAATTTTTTTTAATTACTATCCTACAGTTTTGTTTCTGATGTAGTGCTGCTAAACCTCCCTCATTTATGTTTTCATTATTTCCTTTGATACTCTTGACTTTTTGTTTTTCCAAATTAATTTTATTATTTTGTCTATTTCAATAAAATAATGGTAATTTAATTGGTAAAATATTGAATATGCCAATTTTGGGGGGAAAATTGTCATGCTATTTTATTGGCCTTTCCATTTTACCCTGCCCCATGAACAGTTACAATTTCTTCAATTATTTAAATCCAATTTCTACAAAACTTTTTTATTATTGTGTTTATATAGTACCTCACTTTGTTTTGGCAGGTAAACTCCCAGGTATTTGATTCTATTTAGAGTTATTTTAAATGGAATATTTTTGTTTATTGCCTTTTTGCAATGCTTTGTTTCTGACATATATGAACACTGAAGATTTCTGAGGATTTACTTTATATCCTGTTAATTTTCTAAAATTATTATTTCAGTTAACTTATTGAGTACTTTGAATTTCCCAAACACATTATCACATCATCTGCAAAAAGAGATTACCACATTCTCTGTTCTGATTCCATCTATTTTATTTTCTTTTCCTAATTCTATTGATAAGGTTTCCAATACAATATTAGATGACATTAATGAAAACGAGCATGCTTGTTTCATGCCTGATCTTCCTGGGAATACTTCTAGTTTATTAGAAATAATGCTTTCTGATGATTTTAGATAAATGTTTTTCATCAATTGCTGGAAAAATACATTTATATCAATATTTTCAAGTGTTTTTGTAATAAAAGTGACAGTTTAACTTTATCACAATCTTTTCTGCATATATTGATATGATCATATCTTTTTTTAACTTTTATTGTAAATGTAATCAATTATGTTAATTGTTTTCCTTTTTCTAAATATTCCTGCTTTCCTGGAAAGATTCATTATCATAAGGTATAATCTTTGAAATATATTGTTGCAATCTTATAGCTTGTACTTTATTTAGGATTTTTACATTCATATTCATTAAAGAAATTGTTCTATAATTTTCTGTTTTGGTTTTACTCTTCCTGGTGTGGGTATCAATATCATATGTGTTTCATGAAAGGAATTTGGAAAGATCCCTTCTTTACCTAGTGTTGCAATTGATTTATTTAATGTTGGCTTTAGTTGATCTATAAATGCCTGATAGAATTCACTTAAAAATGGATCTTGCCTGGTACTTCTCTTTTAAGAAGTTCATTTATGTCCTCCTCAATTACTTTTTTCTAAAATAGGTCACAGATATTCTATTTCATCTTCTACTGATCTAGGCAATTTATATTTTTGTAAATATTCTTCCGCTTCACCTAAATTGTTAATTTTGCACATATTTGGGCAAAACAACTCCTTATAATAGCTTTAATTTCATCTTTATCAGCCATACTTCCACCCTACTCACTTTTGATAATAGGGATTTGATTTTCTTCTTTTTTTAATTTTTATTCTTTTTCATTTTATTTTAGACTCAAACATGAGAACACAGACGGAGAATAAGGAAAAAATAAGGACAATATATCACAAACAAATATTGAAACTTAAATGCAAAGTTAAAAAGAAAAAAAGCTTGTCATGTGCATAGCATAGCATAAGAGAGGATTCAAACTGTGTAACAATGTTTTCAGGAAAGCCTGTATGAGAAATTATACCTATGTTGTAAATTTCTGAGGTTTCCTTTACTTCCTTGTGAGTTCTTTTGTTCTCTGCTATGCATCTATGCACTGTTTTATCCTCATTATGCCTTGACTGTTTTTTTCTGAATTTAGAAGACTTTTGTGCACATATATGTATATATATATATACATATATATATATATACATATATGTGTATGTATACGTATATAGAATGTTCCCTCCTAAACCATTTCCAATGAAAATAGGTTACCAGAACTACTAGCCCTCCTCAGCCATCTAATTCCTCTGTGTTGATTCTTCCTCTTGCACCTCATTTACATAAAGTAATTACTGCTTTTAACTGTTGTTAAATGGTTTTACTTTTTCAATTCATATTCTACTCAGGTTTTACCCAATCTTGTGTGTGAGTGTGTGTGTGTATGTATGTATGTATGTATGTATATATATATATATATATATATATATATACAGCCTGTTCTTATGAATCCTTTGTAAAGATCAAAATTTTTTTAAAGAAAGTATTGAAATTTTGTGAGTTTATCAATTGTCCATCTTTATGTTCATTAATGATAATACGTCACTTTGCAGGTATGACATCTGGAGTCTCAGTTCCTTTGTTCTTTGATATATTATGTTCCACAACCTGTGGTCCTTAAAGTCTTTGCTCCTATGTCTTGTGGTACCACCATATTTCAATTATTTAATCCTAATGCTTTTATACTTGAGTTGAGGCTTCAGAATTTGACTATGATATTCTTATGAGTTTTCCTCATAGGATATCTTTTAAGTGGTGATGAATGATTTTTTTAATGTCTACTTTTCCACTTGTTCTAATGCATCAGAGCAATTTTCATTAAGTATTTTTGTATCAAGATTCTTTTTTTGATCATAATTTTCAGTTTGTTTATTTTCAGGTTTTCTCTTATTGATCTATTCTCCAAAATCTATTGTTTTTCTTATAAGCTGCTTCACTAGTTTTTCATTATTCATAATTTGGTTAATTATTTCTTGATCTCTTATAATTTTTCTGGCTTCACTCTGCCCATTTCTAGTTTTCAAGGTGTCATATTCTTCCTTAAGATTCAAGATTTCCTTTTCTAATTTGTGTTCTTTCTTTTCAAAAAGTCTTGTTTTTCTTGGATTACATTTTTTTTTATTTTTTCCATCGTTTCTGTCATTTGTTTTTTTAAACTCTTTTGAGGGAAGGAGCCAAGATGGTGGAGTAGAAAGACACACATATGCTAGCTCCTATCCCACAGCCCATAAAATATCTGTAAAGAATAACTCCCAACAAATTCTGGAGCAGCAGAAGCAACAGAACAACGGAGTGGATGAGATTTCTCTTCCAGAGAGCCTTGAAAACCTGACGCGTCGCACCCCGGACCCAGAGCTCAGCCCAGGCTGGGAGCCCAGCCCCGCCTTGGCCTTGCAGCACCAAGAGGAGCAAATCAGAGCAGGCATCAGGGAAGGAATCTCTAGAACCCACACACGTCCCTGCCCCACAGGTGACAAGGGTCGGTGAGAGAGTCTTTTTGGGTGGCCAAGAGGGGAGTGGGGTGTCCCCGTGGCTTGGGCCCCCTTGGGAGGCAGCAGCAGGGACGGCGGTGGACAGGCACTCCTAGCAGGCAGGAGATCTGATGCATTGTTGAAGGTCTCTGCATAAACCCCCTGAGGGAACTGAGTCCCATGTGGTGGCCCTGCCCCAACCTGAGCAGCTGAATTTAATCTCACACTGAATAGCAGCCCCGCCCCCGTGGAAGCCCTAAGGCTGGGAAGCAGCATTTGAATCTCAGACCCCAAGCACTGGCTGGGTGTATCTGGAGGGGAGGTGGGGGTGGAAAGAAAACTCAGAAGTCAAGTCACTGGCTGGGAAAATGCCCAGAAAAGGGAAAAAAAATAAGACTGTAGAAGGTTACTTTCTTGATGAACACATATTTCCTCCCTTCCTTTCTGATGAGGAAGAACAATGCTTACCATCAGGGAAAGACATAGAAATCAAGGCTTCTGTATCCCAAACATCCAAAATAAATATTCAATGGGCTCAGGCTATGGAAGAGCTCAAAAAGGATTTTGAAAATCAAGTTAGAGAGGTGGAGGAAAAATGGGAAGAGAAATGAGAGATATGAAAGAAAAGCATGAAAAGCAGGTCAACACCTTGCTAAAGG
>CM052678.1:77618003-77640344 GCA_028533205.1 Lagorchestes hirsutus | reverse complement strand
GGCTCACCCCCGCGGAACAGATCGTTCCCGTGGACCTTCCAGTCCAACCTGGGTTCCGGATCCGTCAAAGTCTGTCACCCACTGGATTCCGCACCTCCAAAGTTTGGTCAGATTCTCCTTTCAGAGATATCCAGAGGAATTTGTCCAGGAGCTTAGGTGAGTCGTTGCTTTCACTCCGCCATCTTGGCTCCGCCCCCCCTATTCTTACTCATTTTATTTGGATTGTGATAAGTGAAATGGATGTTATTCCCCACTCCTCCAGAGCCCCTGGGTTGAGAAATGTCTGTTGAGTTTCTAGGCAGTGTTGGGCCTAGTAGCCACTTTCTGTTGTTCCCCTTCGCCTAGCAGCCACTCTCTGTTGTACCCCTTTGCCTGGCAGCTGCTTGGGCCCCCCTCTCTATTGGGCCCCTTTGCCTGGCAGCTGCTTGGGCCCCCCTCTCTGTTGTGCCCCCTTGCCTGGCATCACTTAGGAACCCCTGTCAAAACTGTTCTGTGAAAAATGTGTGCTATTGGAACTGCAAGGCTGTATCGGGAGGTGCTAAGATGCTTAAAAGGCACACACACTTTTGTTCGGGGCTGCCTTTTCTAAGGCTAATAAAGACCCGCCCAAATTTTCAATTGACTCTTGCCTGTGCTTCTCTCGGTCTGTCCATTTCACTTGGAGGTTCCACTGAGATGGCCTTTGGCTCTGTGTGCATGGGCAACCTGCCCGTGCTTTTTCTTGATCCATTCAACTGAGACAGCCTCTGGCTCTGTGTGCACAGGCAAACCGTCTGCCCTGGATGGCCAGACTGTGCTTTGACTTCAGGGGGTGGCCACCGAGATTGATGTTCCCTGGCCCCAATCTCAAAGCACAGCCATGGGAAGCAGGATCGTGGTAGCAAAATTCCTCTGATCTGGCCATTTTGAGCACCCTGTGTGTGTAGTGAGTACTCTTGTGGAGTAAGTGGCGAGGCTGGATGCAGGGGGAAACGCCCTTACTGGCCTCCGTGGGCGCGTGAGGTCCTCATCTGACTTTTCTATATTTTGGGTTTCTGAGAGTCCTGGACCACTTGACTGACTCTGCACTCTGTATCTGTCTGGCTCTCCTGTATTTTGGGGTTTCCAACAATCCAGACTGCTTCACACTGCATTCTGTTATCTTGTCTGGCTCTCCTGTATTTTGGGTTTCCGAGAGTCTGGACTGCTTGACTGACTCTGCATTCTGTATCTTGTCTGGATCTCCTGTAATTTGGGTTTCTGAGAGCCTGGACTGCTTGACTGAGTCTGCACTGTTTCGTGTTTTTGTTTGAGTCCAGGCTGTCTAACTGTGTCAGTCCGTGCATTTTGTCAGTCTCTTGTTTTGTGTTTTTGTTTGACCCCCAGTTTAATCGGACTCTGTATTTTACTCTCCTTTAATGGGATCATGGGACAAAGACTTTCAGGTCCCGAGACCACGTTGCAGTTCATGATAAAGTGTTTTAAACAATCCCAACAAGATGCAGCTGGTTATGGGTACACAGTCTCCAAGGAGAAATTACCTTTGCTCTATCAACAGGAATGGCCCACCTTCAGGGTGGATTGGCCACCCGAGGGGACTTTTGATAAATCCATTGCAGGACAGGTGTGGAGAATAATGAATGGGGATCCGGACCATCCAGATCAGATCCCATATATCAGCATCTGGATAGATTTGATTCCCCATCCTAACCCTAAGTTCTCTCTAAAACCTCCCCACACACGGGGAAGAAGACAAATTGAGAAATGTATAAAAATGCAAAAAAAAAAAGAAAAAGAAAAAGAAAAGACACCTCGGAGATAAAGCTTTGAAACTCCCAAGTGAAAAGGAGGAGACTAGGTGCCACTGGACTTTGTTCCAGAGTCTCCCTCACTTCCACTTGCAGTTTCACAACTTTTTCTTTCAAAAACATTTTTAAGGAGGGGGCACAAATGCGAAATTTTCTTGAGTAAAAGTTCGAACCATCAAGATTTTTATTTTACTCTATAATCCAGAAATGGTGTTAGAGAAAGTAATTTGTAATCTGAATTTTTTTGAAACTAAAAGATTTTGGAGAAGTTGTGTAAAGTCAGTTATGTTATTTAGAAAACCAAATATTTTCACCTTTGCCTGTTAAAAAAGTTACAGCTAAAAAGCTGCTGTTTTAGTGCTAAACCTAAAATTGTTAATTGATTACCATGTGTGGAAAGAAATGAATAATTGAATGAAAAATAAATAATAATTTATTTAGACTGGTTCTGCCCATTCAGAACGGTGCTGCTATATGTTTGGGGTTGGCAGGCATGGGATCCATGCGAATTCCTTTTATTTTGTAAAACTGCAAAGGCCCGTTTTATGTGGACACAGTCATCAGTCCTAAGAAAATTGTTTGGCTTGTATAATTCATAGATAATGAATGTGACTTGCTCAAAAGTTGTAACAATTGGCTTTTATATCAGGACAAGTTTTAAATTTGAGAAGGAAGGATCTTAAATAAAATCTCTTATGTATGTGAGTCCTGTTAATCTTCATTGCTTATTTCAACTCCATGGGAATACAAATAACTGTATCTGGCTTTTTTAGGATTCGTGAAATTTGCTGTTTGAGGTAAAAGCATTTGGGACCATAAATATTTTTGTTTAAGTTTGAATTTGGGTATAGTCGTCTGCATTAAATCAGTACCTGAAAGAATATGCCAGAAGTTACTCAGAGAGACTGTGATCCTTCATCCTGTACTGTTATCAGGTGAAATTTGTATCTGGAGAGGTAACACCGAGGGGACAATTCTAGACTCAATCTAGGATGGGATCCTCCTGGTGAGTTTCCCCACTGTGTCCTTTTATAAAGGAATGTTTTCCACCTGACTGTTCCTGAGTCTGACCATAATACAGATATTGCATGATTGGAAAATTTCACTCCTATCTAAATTCAAAGAGTCAAAGATGTTTTATATTTAGGAATTCTTTAATACCTAAGAATCTGGTTTGTTATCATCTATTCATTTGTGAGAAGATTTATGGTACTTTGCAGAGTACTTGCATAGTGGCTATATAAAATTTCTCTTCCATAAGGTCTCTCTGTGGATGGTTGGTTGGTTTCCCCCCCCTTACCAGCTACCAGCTTTCTTTGTGAAACTTGGAAGTTGCTCAAATCTCCCCTCGTTTCTAAAGCCACATGAGCAATTAAGTGGGATTCTCTCTGTTAGGGTCTGTAAGTTGCCTCCCTCCACCAGGTTCCCTGACCTGATGGAGGGAAGTCCCTTTCTCAAGAATTGTAATATCATCTATCACTCTCTGAATCGTCAAGTTCCTTATACTGGTTAAAGACCAAACCACTCCAATGTTGGGACCCTGTGAGGCAGGGTCAACACTACGTCCAGTCTCAGCAGGAAGCAGTTTCAGAAGCTGAGACCTTCATCCCTTATCTCAAAATATGTTGGGTCCAATCTGCTTAAAAGGGCACAAGGTGGGGTGCTTGAGTACATGTACTTGGGCCCCAGATTTCAGACCAGGTAGAAAGGATGAATAGGACCCTGAAGGAGCATATTGCTAAGCTTAAGGTTGAAACTGGCGAGACCTGGGTGAGTCTCCTTCCTGTTGCCCTACTTCGGGTTAGGTGTACCCCCAATAGTGCGGCTCTCTCTCTCTCTCTGTCCCCCTTCGAAATCATGTTCAGAGTAGCCCCCCCCGGGTTGTTCCTTGAGTTGTTGATTCTGGGTGTTGGCTTCCCGACTTTTCTAATGTTGCCCTCTTTAGGTCCTTACAGGTTCTGTGTGAGGTCCAGAGTGCTCTCTAATGTTTATATCAAGCAACAACTACCCCGGGGATCCTCACTTGAACCTCGGTGGACTAGGCCTTTTCAAGTGATCCTGTCAAATTCATCAGTGGACGCAAGGCATGGATACATTGTTCGCACATCAAGCCAGTTTATACCCCTTTGGCCTCTGATGAGTCCCTCATTTAAATTAGTTACATGAAAAAGGGGAAGTGAAGTGGACGTTATTCCCCACCCTCCCAGAGCCCCTGGGTTGAGAAATGTCTCTTGAGTTTCTAGGCAGGGTTGGGCCTAGTAGCTACTTTCTGTTGTGCCCCTTCACCTAGCAGCCACTCTCTGTTGTACCCCTTTGCCTGGCAGCTGCTTAGGTCCCCCTCTCTATTGTGCCCCCTTGCCTGGCATCACTTAGGAACCCCTGTCAAAACTGTTCTGTGAAAAATGTGTGCTATTGGCTGTATCGGGAGGTGCTAAGATGCTTAAAAGGCACACACACCTTTGTTCGGGGCTGCCTCTTCTGAGGCTAATAAAGATGCTCCCAGATTCTCAATTGACTCTTGCCTGTGCTTGTCTCAGTCTGTCCACTTCAATAAGATTTTGCCTAGTTTATAAATAAAATCTTTGATATATGTATTCATATAAAAATATGCTTGTATACATACTAATATGTAGGTATATAGTAAATTCATTGTGTAATGTGTAGTTATTCACATTAAATGACAGTGATCTACTATGTGTTTTTGATACATCATTATGGTTTTTAATGCAAAGCCCACATATTCCTTTTCTTTTTCAAATGTTACAGATGCGAAAAGTTGCATGAACTTTCAGGTGAAGTTACTGCATTATTAATTTGACCTAGTGCATCTCTTTTGTCATTAGACATTTCAAGAAGTAGGAAAAATATTCAAATGCACATGAAATTAAAGCCATCAATTAAATTAAAAGTTACTGTATATATCCATCATCTCTTTATCTATCTAATTTGGGAATGATTACCAATTTTTAAACACTATTCTGTCTACTACAGTCTTGGTTTAGAACAATTGAATTTCCAAATGTATCTCATCTTTCCTCTGACTAGAAAATCTTTCCTTATAACAGTGAAAAAGAGAGGATATAAGAGTTCAGCAAAGCTAACAAAAGTATTGATAATATATGACATTTTATGCAGTAATACATACTCATAGTTATCCCTACATCAATTTATTCAAAGTAATAATGCTTTCTCATTGCTCTTCTTTGGGGCTATGCTTATCATTGTAATTGCATTATATTATCTCAATTGCTTTGCTATTTTCCCACTAATTATTGTATTAGTTGCATACATACATGTATATATACAAATATATTTATTTGTACAGATATGTTTGTATATGCAGATACACAAGCATATGTATGGAGAAAGAGAATATAAACTTTTTTCTAATCTTTATGGAAGTACATAAATGTTACAGAAAATCTCTAAAAAATCCCAGTTATTTCTCTCTCAGATTAAATTAAATTTATGGTTGCCATCCAGTAAAAGTCAAACATTTAAATGAATCCTTCATTTTTTCACAATATCTTTCATTGTCCTCCCCAGACTGAGTGTCCCTTATGTTTTCGAAACCACCTAGGAACAAAGTATCTTTATTTTTCTTGATCTCTTTACTTCGCTTTGCATAATTTCATAAATATTTACCCCTGTTTCTCTATATTTGGAACATATTCTCTATATTTGAAACATATATGGATATGTTTACTCATATCCATAATTTATCACAATGCAACAATATTCTATTACATTCATGTACCACAATTTGTTTGCTCATCCCCTAATTTATAGGCATCTACTCTTTTGGGGTATTTTTGTAATTTACTCCATATAAGATTTGTTTCATTGTTGACTCTTTACTTGTTATTAAAGACTGAGTGATATGAAAGCTTCCAAACTACTCAGATTCAAACTTCCAAGACTTCCTGTTGAAATATGAATGATTCTAATTTGAAAATTTATTTATTTTTTATTCATTATGGTGATTGTGTTGTGGCTTCTGATTCTTTCAGTTAGAAACTGCAGAACTTGGTGTTGAGCTGACATGTGAAAAAACTAAGAGCAAGTTTTTGTTTTGTGTTTCCCTGATCAGCCCTGGGGTTAGCTTGTTAAGTGTGGGGGAGGAGTGGTCTGGTCACCAGAGATCTCCTTAGCTGAGCAGAGGCAAAGGCAAGCTCAGGGGATGGTGATCCCACCTGCCCTATTATCTTCCTGTTTCCCCTGGAGTGCTGAGGCAAGCCTAGATGTTAGTCTGAGTTCCCACCCCTCCTGGGGCTCCTCTCCTGGAGCTGAGGCTTGCCTGGGCCTTAGTGAGAGTATTCTCTGCCCTGGGTCCTCTGTCCTTCCAGTTTGCCTCCACCACAGTAGGAGGAATCCCCCTTAGCTATTTTCCTAGCCTCAGGTGTTATGAGACTATTAGCCCCTTCTGCTGTTCCCGCTGATCCAGGACTTTTCTGGGGAAATATTTTATGGTTCTTTCACGGTCATCAAGGGGAGGAGAGAGTTTTTACTGATCACTCTGCCATCCCGGCTCCCGGAAGTTCAAGTAGGTGACTTACCGATGTTTAATCTTGGGGCTGAAAGTCTCAGGAGCTGCTGCGCTGATATCTGGGGCTCAGCAGCTGCCATTCCTTTAGCTCTGTTGATGTCCCACCCTCGGGTGCTGCTCCCCTGGTTCCGCCTGCTGCTCTCAGGTTTCCTGGGGCCCTTCTGCTCTGCTGAGCTGGACGCCCTGCGCTGTGTGCTGTGGGCTCACCCCCGTGGAACAGATCCTTCCTGTGGACCTTCCTGTCTGTCCTAGGCTCCGAATCTGCCACAGTCTGTATCCCACTGGATTCTGCATCTCCAAAATTTGGTCAGATTCTCCTTTCAGAGGTATCCGAAGGAGTTTGTCCAAGAGCTTAGGTGAGTTGTTGCTCTCACTTCACCATCGTGGCTCTGCCCCTCCTGATTTGAAAATTTCTAAGAAACATCTAAAGATTATTTCTAGGAATTCAATAATTCCAAGAAGAAATATTTTAAAGAATACATTTGTGGTATCAAAAAAGAAACCAAAGGAAGAAAAATAGTGGCATACAGTCAGCCACATACACATTACTACCAATGAAATCCAATGTACTTCTTCAATGGTTTTATAAAGATATGTGTATCAGTTTATGGTTCCCTAAAGCTTTCAGTGAGTAAAAATGTTGACTTTGTACACTTTCGAAGCCTGAGAACCCTTTTAGATCACACCCCTGTCAGTAGAAGAGATGAGCATGATGTTAGATTTATGCTAGATACTTTGATGTTTGGCAATTGATTGATCCAAGCAAAGGGTAAGCTATTTAACAAACAATTGTTTTCCAGGAAGGTATTCTGAGGCAATAACATCTTATTCTATGGCTCACTATTTAATTCAGTCTTAAAACTATCTTCTTTGCCTTTTTCTTTCTATTTTAATAATTCCAACTTATTATCTCTACATAAAATTTAAGACTGGAATGTACTTTGGAGGTCACTGAGTTCAAATTAAACCTGAGTCAGACTTCCAGCTGTAACATTCCTGACAAGTCATCATTCAGTCCCTACTTAAAGATCTCCAGGAATGGGGAAGACTCATTTAACTTTCAGCAACCTCAAAATATATGAAAGGATTTCACAATATTTTGCTAAAATCAACTCTTATCAGTCTTCTCTCATTCCATGTTCTAATCTTTGAGGCTAAATAAATGAACTCTAATATTTCTTCCTCATGATAACACTGAATATACTTGAATGCAATTGTTGTGTCCTTCCAGTGTCTTTTATTCTATGCCCCATTTAGAGCTACCATATGGATTTTAATCAAGCACTTTGTAATGATTCACCTTTAGTTCAACTGAAAAAGTAGCAATCTACTTCTTGATGCCATAAAGCAGTGTCTGCGTGTTGTATAATCAACTTCAATCAGCAAAATGGTTATCCATGATTCTAGAAGTTTAATGATGAAGACAAATGATGATTCTGTTCACCTCCTGATAGAGAGGTGATAGGCTCAATATCTAGAATGAGACATACATTTTTGACATGGCTAATGTGGGAATTTGTTTTGCATCTTTTTTTTTACACAGAATTTGGGGACTTTATAACAGGGAGATGGGATGGAATGACAATTGATGTATATTAATTTAAAAATAAAATGTTAGAATTGAGAAGATGGGTAATAAAATAAGATGGTAGATCTTGCCTTTAATGAAAAGATGATGGTGTCAGGAAGAAAACAACTCTACAATTTTCCAAAAGAAATCTTATAAGTTCTCCCCTTTTTGAACTTTAGGCCTATAACATTGTCTATTTGGACAACTTTTCCTAGATGTATATACTTTTGAACGTGCTCTTTCTATGTGACTGCATGTTGAAATCTGAGAAATACATACATACATACGTACATACATACACACATACATATATATTTTTTTCATCAAATTATTTTTTCTGGGGGAATGCACAGGTACAATAACTTTGACTACATCTTGAAGTCATTTTAACTCAAAAGCTGGAATTCTGTAATATATTTTATGCTAAATTTTACTAAAATAAATATTTGAAAAAAAGCTTGTCATAGCTTATTAAAAAAATGAGTGTGAGAAGGAAAGTGGCTGATTTTCCACAGTCGCATGCATAATAAACAACAGAGTCTGAGTCTGAATACATGTGAACTGCTTCTACAAGAAACACCTTCTGTTTACACCATGCTTTTGCAATCATTGGAATGAGATATAAATCTTTATTTTATTGGAAGGTTCATGACAATCATAAGATTACTAATTAATCTATATAGATAATATTAAGAAGAAAATGTATATCGTAGTGAGAAGAAATTTCAGAGAACCTACAAATTCTAAGAAATTAAGAAAGTGGTTGTATGGGTGCTCCACCAACAATGAATTAGTGATTCACTTCTCCCACATCTTCTTCAAAATTTATCATATTACTCTTTTGTCATGTCAACCAGTTTCTTAGGTGTGTTAGGGTACTTCAGAGATGTTTTGGTTTGTATCTCTCTAATCAATAGTAATTTAAAGTATTTTTTCATATGATTATAGATTGCTTTAGTTTCTTCCTCTGACAACTGTCTGTTCCTGTCCTTTGATCAGTTATCAACTGGGAAATGACTTGTATTCTTGAACTCAGCCTTCCACATATTTTAGAAAAGAGACCTTTATCACAGCCACTAGTTCCAAAAAATTCTTTCCCAGTTTTCTGCTCCCCTCCCAGTCTTGGTTGCATTAGGTTTGTTTGTGCAAAAACTTTTCAATTTAATGTAATAAAATCTATCCATTTTACATTTCATAAAGTTCTCTATCTCTTGTTCAAAAATTTCTCCATAAATCTATCAACTACACTATTCCTTCATCTCCTGTTTTGTTTATAGTATCAATCTTTATACCTAGGTCATGTATCCATTTCAACTTTTTTCTTGTGTGTGGTCTTAGGCATTGGCCTATGCCCAGTTTCTGGAGCACTGTTATCCCAGTTTTCCCAGAAATTTTGTCAAACAGTAAGTTCTTATCCCAGAAGCTAGGATCCTTCAGTGTATCAAACAGGAGATTGCTATATTTGTTGACTACTCTGTCTTTAGTACCTAATATATTCCACTGGTCTACTCCTCTGTTTCGTAGTCAGTACCAAGTGGTTTTGGTGATTGCTTCTTGCTAATACGTTTTGAGATCTGGTGGGACTAGACCACCTTCCCTAGCATTACTTTCCATTAGTTCCCTTGATATTCTGGACCACATGTTCTTCCAGGTGAATTTTGAAATCATTTTTCTATCTCTACAAAATTCTCCTCTGGCAGTTTGATTGTCATGGCACTAAATAAGCAAATTAATTTAAGTAAAATTGTCATTTTTATTATATTTGCTCAACCTACCCACGAGGAACTGAATTTTCCCCCACTTATTTAGATCTGCCTTTACTTGTGCAAAAAGTGTTTTATAATTGTCTTCATATATTCCCTGGGTTTGTTTTGGCTGGTAAACTGCCAAATATTTTAAAGTGTCTACCATAGGTTTCAAAGGGATTTTCTTTTCTATCCCTTGCTATTGGACTTTGTTAACTATATATAGAAATGTAGATAATTTATTTGGGTTTATATTGTAAACTGCAACTTTGCCAAAGTTGTTTATTATTCCATGTCATTTTTGCTTTGTTTTCTGGGATTCTCTTACTATATCAATTTATTATCTGCAAAGAATAACTTAGTTTCTTCTTTGCCTGTTGTAATTCCTTCAATTTCTTTTTCTTCTCTTATTGATGAAGCTAATTTGGTGTTCATGGACATCCTTGTTTCAAGGCTAGTCTTATTGGAAATGCACCTACCTTATCCACATTACATATAATGCTTGCTGATGGTTTAAGTTAGATACTGATTATTATTTTATAAAAGTTTCCATTTATTCCTGTGCTCTCCAGTGTTTTCAATAGTAATGGGTGTTTTATTTTGTCAAAAGCTTTTTATGCATCTCTTGAGATAACTATATATTTTCTGTTAGATTTACTGTTAGTATGATCAATACTGCTGAGAGTTTTCCTGATTTTGAAACAACCCTGCTTTCCTGGTGCAAATGCTACCTGATCAAAATTTATTATTCTCGTGATTAGTTGATAGATTCTTTTTGCTAATATCTTATTTAAAATTTCTGCAACTATATTCATTCGAGAAATTGGTATATAATTTTTCTCTGTCTTGACTTTTCATGGTTTTGGAATCAGGCCCATAATTTTATCATAAAAAGAATTTGAAAATTCTCCTTCACCAACTTCCCAAAATAGTCTATATAGTATTCGAATTAACTTGTCTTTAATTGTTTGAGAGAATTCATTTGTAAATCCATTTGGCCCTAGAGCTTATAGGAAGGAGAAATCATAAAGACTTACTAAAGTTGAACTGTTTACATGCCTATATGGATAGATAATATTTCTTACTCTTCAAACTTTGCTTAGTATTTGGGTAGGTGGAGGGATTATAATCACGCATACATACATGCATACATACATGCATATATATGTGTGTATATATATACACACACACATACACAGAGCGGGGACACAGTGTGAATTGAATGGGGAGGGATGATATCTACATAAATACAATTAAGGGGTGAGGGAGGAATATATTGGGTGGGGAAAGGGAGAAATGGATTGGGGCAAATTATCTCTCATTAAAAAGACAAGAAAAAGCTTTTTGATTTTTTAAAATGTTGTTTGGTAGACCTTTTTTATATGTTTATTTATTTATTTTTGGTTTTCAACAATGCCTTCTACAAAATTTTCAGTTCAAAATTGTCTCCCCATCTCTCCCCTCTCCCACATCATAAGGCCTTGCATTCTGATTAACCCTTCCCTCAATATGCCCTGCCATTTATCATCCCACTCCCTTCCCTTATCCCCGTCTCCTCTCTTTTATTGTAGGGAAAAACAGACTATTGTACCTCATTAACCGCATTTTTTATTTCCCAGTTGTATGCAAAAACATTTCTCAACATTCGTTCCTAATATCTTTAATTCCCACTTCTCTCCCTTCCTCCCCCCACCCATCCCCACTGAAAAAGCAAACAAATCAATACTGGTCTATATGTGGAGTTTTGCAGAAAATTTTCCCAAGTCATCTTGTGTAAGACGAACTATATTTCCTTCCATACCATCCTGCTCCCTATTTTTACTATTCTCTTTTTTGACCTTGTCCCTCACCATCAGTGTTTACTTTTAATTACTGCCTTCTCCCATTTGCCCTCCCTTCTATCTTTCCTCTCACCCTTCTCCCCTAGTTTCCTGTAGTGCAATTTATATATTCACACTAAATTGAGTGAGCATGTTATTCCCTCCTTAAGCCAAATGTGAAGAGAATAAGCTTCACTTTTTTCCTCTCACTTCCTCCCTCTTTTCCTCCATTGAATAAGCTTATTCTTGCTTCTTTTAAGAGTGATGATTTGTCAAGAAAAACTATCTTGCCCTACAAGAAAAGAGAGAAGATGGGTATAAGTGAAGGAAGGGGTGTGATAGGAGCGAGGATAGATTGAAGGAAAGGGTAATCAGAATGGACATTTTGGGGTAGGCGAAGGGAGAGATGGGAAAAAAATGTGAAAGTCAAAATCTTGTGGAAATGAATGCTGAAAACTAAAAATAAATAAATAAATTGGGAGAAAAAATAAAAGGTATTTGGAGTGGTTTGGGGGAGGGCTCATGTTTGTCCCTGTCTTTATTCTGCCATCTTTGCTCTGCTTGATTAAAAAATATCATTTGTAATTTCTAATTATTCTTACATATTCTCAACCCCTCTCCAGAAAAAAAAAATGTGAGATTCTCAAAGACAGGAGTTTTTGCATTTTTGTCTTTGTATGATTAACATGTTGTCTCAGGTATAAAGTGTTCAACAAATGGTTGTTAAATTGAATAGTACAGAGAATTTTTTGACGTGAGCAACTACCACTTCGGGAAATCCTTTAAACAAAACAAAGGACAAAAACAAAACAAAATGATTGTGATGAAGCACTACTGTACTTTCAGAAATGATGCAGAGGGTGGTTTCAGAAAAAAGTAAAACAGACATAGAAAGACCTATATAGTGAATTGATGCAAAGTGAAGTGAGAAGACCAGATTTTTGTACACAGTAATGACAATTAACTGAAAGCCTTGGCTACTCTGAGCAGTACAATGATCCAAGTCAATTCCAAAGACCTCATTATGAAAAAATGCTATCCACATCCAGAGAGAGACTTGAAGAACTCTAAATGCAATTTAAAATACAGTTTTCTCACTTTATTTTCTTATTATTTCTTGAAATGTGGCTAATATATAAACATATGTAGTGTAGTTTCTCATGTATAATTGATATCACATTGCTTCCTTGGTAGTGGAGGCAATGGAATGGAAGGAGAAAATATGAAATTAAAAATTAAAAATAACAAAAATTTGAATAATAAAGAAATAAATAATTATAGTTATTTTTTAAACGAGGAAAAGGAAATTTCATCTGAATGAAACAGTGGGTTCCATCTTCTCATGGGGACAAAAATAAATTATCTGGTTGATTTGGTTTTATCAATTATTCAAGGAAAATGATAACCACCCTTCACTCAACTTCTTATGCACATAACGTTTAACCAATTTCTATACTATTCAGCACATATTGTGTTCCAGGCACTGTGCAAAGCACCATAAGATGATATTTGATTTTATAATATTGCAGTGCTTGTGATGAATATATGCAAAATACCATAATAAAAATTGTGGGTGTTTAATAAACAGAAATAAAATATGGAGCTCAGTACCAGTGTGAAGAATACTGTTCCTGCACTTTGGAGAAATTCAGCTGCAGACACTTCATCTGTGTAAACTCATTCACATCTTTTACCTTACTAGCTTTAGTTTCCTCATCACTAAAGTGGTATCATAACTTCACCTACAGCCCAGGACTTTTGTGTACAAAATGAGGTAATATTAATAAAAGACTTTGGAAAATTGAAATTGCTATGCAAATTGTAGTTACGATTATTATTATTGTTATTAACAATAAACATCATTTCATGTAAACTAAGGAAGGAAGAGGGTTAGGCAAACGCGAGTGAGGGGAAGAAGGTGTGAAGAAGATAAAGTAAGAGGGAGAGGAAGAGTAGGGAGCAAAAGAGAAAGGGATGGGGAGAAGTGAAGGGGAGGAGGAAAGGAGGAGAGGAAAAAGAGAAGAAAGAGACACAACTAACAACTAACTCGTATTTCTGAGGTTGGTTTTCAAAGAGAAAACATAAAATAAAAAATTATTGAATCTTGAAAAAATATTAAAAATCTTATATTCTTACTTTTATAAGTATGCCACAATCATTTCTCCACATACCCAGCAGCCCCCATTGCTTTCTTTTATCTTGAGACTACAAGGAGGAAGATATATTTCATTATTTATTCTCTGACAACATTATTGAAAGTCTGAGTTCATTTAATGACTATATTTATATGGTTGTACTTTTTGGGAAGTTGGTAGTTCAGTGTACAAAGAGCTGAGAACAGAGTGAGTTAGATCTAAATTCAAACCTGGCCTCAGACACTTAGGTAATTTTTACCCTGGACAAGCCACTTAACCTCAGTTTGCTTTAATGCACTGAAGTAGGACATGGTAAACCTTTCTAGTATCTTTGCCAAGAAATTCTCATGGATGGAATGATTCATAGAATCAAAAAATGTCAGACCCGACTGAACAAGATGTGATAGTGTGTATGTCGCTCTGTGTGAACGCACATAAACACTTCTCCTTGTTTTGCTTGAAATCAGGGCATACAAATCTTTTTAAAATTATTATGTAAGGTATTTGAATAAATAATATAATTACTTTGTATCTATAGAACAGAGGTTCCCCCCCCCAATAAATTCTAGATTAATTCTTATTTCTACTTCTTTGCTATAACAAAAAGTGCCACTGTGAATATTTTGGTATATGTAAGCTCTTTCCCAAATCTCAGCTGAAGTACCAGGAACCATATAAGACGTTTTCCTTTTCCCATTAAATGTTAATCACTTCTTTTTCTCCCCAAAATTTTACTTTGTGTTTACCATATGAGACTTTATATCTCAGTCAATCTTTATCTTTTTAACCTCAGCACCCAACATGATGGCAGGCAAATAATAGCAACCTAAAAAATGACTGTTCACTGACTAGTTGCAATAGATGAACAGTCATGATAACGTTGAATAAAAGAACATGAGTTTTCTTGTATAAATTTGCACTTGATATTAGGAATAGTAAGAATGACTCACAGAACTATCAACAGTGTATCAGTGTTATCTTTTCATAGTCTGTCCCCAAATTTTTGGTTGTCTTACTCATTAAACAAAGTGGGAAATAAAATTTGAGAGTTGTTTTAATGTGTTTCCTCTTAGTATTTACAACATTTCCTCCTGAAGAGTCTTTGTGTCCATGGGTGAAATGCTGTGACAAAAATCACAGATCTTTAAAGAACTGACAAAATCATGGAATCAATGGGGCAAAGCTGAAATTAGAGGATTTTGTTTTACAATTGAATTGGAGTCCAGCATGATGAACTGACCTGCCAAAAAACAATCATTTATACATCTGAATTAGAAAATAATTCCTTCTTAATTTGAGTAATAGCAAAATATAGTATGCTGAACATATTTGTGTATATATATATGTATATATATATATATTTAGGTATTAACATATATGTGTGTACATATACATGTATGTATTTATAAATGTGTATGTACACATGTATATCCCTCCATACAATATAAACATTGCATCTATTTTCTATTTACCATAAATAGGAATTTAAAATAGCTTAAAAACTTGTCATTTTCCCTCTGTGGAGGCAAGTGAGTTTCTCATTACTTTAACAATGTCAAATGTAACCTAATAATAATATATAGTAGTCACCAGTAATCTCAGTAATTAAATAAACAGTAATTCATATACACAGTATTGTTTTCAGTTAGCAAAATGTTTAGTTAGTGATTGAAATTCGAAGTAAAATAATTAGCAATTTCAAGTAATTAAATACAGATTGCAGTACACACTTGATTAAATTTTTAAAAATTCCACATTATAAGTGATTTAGAATCTTTTATCCTAAGCAAATGGTTTCTGGTATATTAGTAGAAGCCTGTATTGTATTTATTCATATATATATATATATATATATGCCCCACACACACATACATATGCGCGCGCGCACACACACACACACACACACACACACACACACACACCCCTATTTTAAATGGTGCAGTTAAATGGTATGATTATTTCCATATTTCTTTGTTATGTTGTTTCTTTGTTCAGTTTTGTCCAACTCTTCATGATTTCATAAACGATAGAATGCCAGGACTTCCTCTCCTCCCAAAGTCTTCTATCTCCCAAATTCTTTCCAAGCTCGTATTTGTTGCTTCCACGACACTATCTATCCATCTCATTCTCTACCATTACCTTTTCCTTTTGCCTTCATTTTTTCCAACATCAAGGCGTTTTCCATTTTTTTCTTTTTAGTTTATGGTCATAATAAACTTCATTTTCAGTATTTATTCTTCTGTTGAATAGTTTGAATTAATTAATTTAGATTTTGACTGATTTTTAGCTCCTTATTCTGCAAAGAACTCTCAAAAATTTTCTTCAGTACCACAATTCATAAGCACTGATTCTGTGTTGATCAACTTTCCTTAGAATCTAACTCTCATATCCATATATTGCTAATGGACAAACCAGAACTTTGATTATTGTGGATCTTTTTTGCAAGGTGATGTCTCTGCTTTTGATGATGCTCTCCAAATTTGTCATACCTTTAGATCCAAGGAAGTGTGTTTTAATCTCATGGCTACAGTTACCATCTTTGAACTCAAGTATATAAAATGTGTCGTTGCTTTCATTTCTTCTCCTCCTCTTTGTCAGGAAGTGATAGAACCATTTTTCATGATCTTATTTTTCTGTTTTTTGTTTTTAATATTAAGCTTTAAACTAGCTTTTCTACTTCGTAAGAAACATGCTCATCAAGAGGCTTCTTAATTTTTATTCACTTTCTGTCATCAGAATGGTATCATCTGTACGTCTAAGATTGTTGATATTTCTCCTAAAAGCTTAATTCTCGCTTTTGATTCATCCAGACTAACATTTTGTATTTTATACTCTTCACAGAAGTTAATATATATACATAGATAGATAGATAGATAGATAGATAGATAGATAGATAGATAGATAGATAGATGATAGATAGATAGATGATAGATAGATAGATGATAGATAGATAGATAGATAGATAGATAGATAGATAGATAGATAGATAGATAGATAGATAGATAGATGATAGATGATCTAGATATAGATATATTTACTTGGAAATATTGTCTTATCATACTTCTTTCCTAATCAAAATCCATACATTGTTCTATGTTTGTTTTTAACTGTTGTTTCTTCACCCATAAATAGGTTCCTCAATAGACAAGTAAGTTGATGAGATACGCACATTTCTTTGAGAACTTTCCATGATTTCTTGTGATACACACAGTCAAGGCTTTAGTGTAGTCTGTGAAGCAGAAGTAGACTTTTTTTTTTGGAACTCCCTTGCTTTTTCTATAATCCAGTGTGTTTGGGTAATTTAGCCTCTAGTTCCTCTGCGTCTTCAAAAAAGACCCTGTTTTTCTGCTAGTTCTTGACTTACATATTGCTGATAACCTAGGTTGCAGAATCTGAAGCATAATATTGTTGGAATGTGAAATGAGTGTAGTTTTTCAGTAATTTGAGCATTATTTGGCATGATCCTTCTTTTAGGATTGACATGCTAATTCTTCCAATCCGGTGGCCACTGTTGAGTTTTCATAGTTTAAAATTTTAATAGCTCAAGTGTAATGCCATCACTTTCACTAACTTTATTGTTAGCATGATTCTTAAGGCCCATTCGACTTCATTCTCTATTATTTCTGGCTCGATATTTGTAACAAATCATCATGGTTAAGAGTAATATTAACATCTTTCTTATACAGTAATTTTGTTTTACATATTGTTATGAATTTGTTAATTTACATGCATATACATTGTGTGTGTAAATTTTAATATATCTTTTGGTACAAGTAGGTGGTGCCTGCTTCAAAGAACAATTATATTTAAACATTTTTGTTTCTTTCATTGCACTTATTTATTAAATGTAGATTAATTATCTCTAGTCCAACTCTGGTACAGATTTTTTTTCCCTCTAGCATGTCTGAGTTTTATCTGCAGAAATAAGACAATCATTGCTGCTCAAATAACTATATCTTTAATAAATAAAAGTGGCAAAATAGTATGCTTTACAAGAAGACAACCATCAATCAGAAACCAATAATATCTGATTTCACCCCTAACGAAGATTCTAAATGAAATCACAAACTACTGTATTAAGTTGTGACTGGTCTGATTGCTCTTCCACCAAAACAGACTCACCCTGTCATAGAAATTTCAGTCAATACCCTTTAAATAAGAATCTGTCATCCTGAAGGAGATTAGACATGGACAATATTTCCATGAGTAAAGAAAAATATCTTATTTAATTGCTGAGGATAATTTGAGTATATGATGAAGTTTCTTGTAAGAACAAAAGAGGAAATAAAAGTTCAAAAAGTGCCTTATGCTCTAGAGATGAAAATTTCTTTTCAGCATCTACCATTTTATTGTAGGTTTGCCTCTGTGACAACAATGGTAGTGCCAACAATGACACAATTATACATCCTCACTGTATTTACTGAACTAGTATGTTTACACTGGAGTATCAGAAAATGGTTTCAAATAAAACATTGCACATTTTATAAATATTAAAAACAAAATTTATTCATATTAAAAATGTATCCATCCTTCTTTCACTATAGACACATTTAAAATATCTTGGAACTAGTTATTTGTCCCTTCTCTTCCATGGTTTTTTCTTTCTCCTTCTGCTCTCTCCCTTTCTCTCCCTCTTTCTTTCTGTACACTAGGCTTATATCCTTTATTACTGACAAAGCTTTTACAGAATATTTATTCCATCTGCCAGCTCCTCCACATTTCAATGATCTTTGCAAATAACCACTACAAAAGGAAAATGGAGAGGAAAATGATACGTTTTCTAGGCCCCTTCAAAAACATGGTGTTGTCCTATTGGCTATGTATATGTGAATATCCAAGAAAAGTGTTATTGCAGATATCAAAGGTGTTGGGACAGTTCAGCAAGGAATACCTCACAAATGTTACCACAGCAAGAGTGGATAGGTCTATAATGCTACTCATCTTACCGCAGGGATTTCTCTAAACAAAGAGATTAAGGACAAGATTCTAACCAAGAGAATTAAAGCATACATTGAACGTATTAAGCGTTCTAAAAGCAGAGATAACATCCTGTAATGGGAAAAGGAAAACTATCAGAAAAAGAAGGAAGCCAAAGGAAAACGCACTTGGGTTCAATTAAAACGACAGTATATTCTACTCAGACAAGCACACTTTGTGAGAACCAATGGCAAGGAACATGAACTATTGGAAACAATCTCCTACAAAGTCATTATATGACATAAAAAACAATGAAAAATTTTGGATTATGAAAAAATGTATTTAGTGTTTTATTTTCCCAGTGACAAGAAAACAAAATTTTTAACTATTTTTTTAATTTGAGTTCCGAATTTTCTCCCTTCCTCATTTTGAAGGCATACAACTTCATATGTATTTTTCATATGTAGTCATGTAAAATATTTCCATAGTAGTCATGTTGTGGACAAAATAGACAGAAAGCTCATGAAAAAGTAAAATAAAAAATATGCTTCAATCTATATTGACACCATCAGTTGGTGGTGAGGATGAATAGAATTTCTCTGAAGATGGGTGGAATTTTTCATCACAAGGCCATCAGAATTGTCTTGGACCATTGTATTGCTGAGAATGGCCAAGTCAATTGCAGATGATCATCTAGCTACATTTTTGTTACTTGGTACATGGCACGTTTCCTTTGGAATCAACACATGTAATCAGAGGTTGTTCTGAGACACCCCTTTTATCATTTCTCCATAACATAATTCATTCAGCCATTCTCCAATTGATGGGCATCCCTCAGTTTCTAATGCTTTGTCCCCAGAAAAGAGCTGCTATGAATATGTATGTTTATGTATGTATACACACGCATAAATGTATATGTATACATCCACACGTGTACACATGCATATGTATACACACACATTCACACACATATAAATAGATCCTTTTCTATTTTGCTTTTTATCTCTTTTGAGATACAGATCTAGTAGTGATTGCTAGGTTAAAGGGTATGCATGGTTTTGTTTTTTTTTTCTAACACTTTGGGAGTAGTTCCAAATTGTTAATGAGAATGAATGAATCGGTTCACAACTACACCAACAGTGCATACAGTCTCATTTCTTCCCTATATCAAACTGAGTAGTTTTCATTTACCTTTCTGTCCTATGAACCATTCTAATAGGTATAGGAGATTGGGGAGGGATCCAAGCAAGTCCCTCCTTTATCTCCAACATTTAGCCTTCAGAGCAGCCATGTTCTTATTCTGTCAAAAGACTTTTGATTTTATTAATACAGGGATTCTAATTCATTGTTATTCAAGGCTGGTTTTTGTCATGGCCAGTAGATTCCCAATATTTTATATTAGTCTAGAGTTATCTTTTCATTTTTATTATTTTATTTATATTTTAGTCAATATTTTTTCCATGAGATTTCGAGTTCCAAGTTTTTCTCCATCTCTACCCTTCCCCACCTCAAGATGACTTGCATTCTGCTTACCCCTTCCCCAATATTCCCTCCCCTGTAGTACTCCATTGCCTTCTTATCCCACTCCTCCTCACCTTCTTGTAGGGCAAGATAGATTTCTATACCCCAATATCTGTACATCTTATTTCCCAGTTTCATATAAAAAACAATTTTTTTACGTTTGATTTGAAAACTTTTAGTTCAGATTCCTTCCCTTCTTCCCTCCCCACTCATTAAGAAAGCAAGCAATTCAATATAGGTTATAGCTATGTAGTTATGCAAAAGCACTTTCATAATAATCAGAAGAAAACTGAATACATTTCCTTCAATCCTATCATATTTTCTATTCTCTCCTTTGACCTTGTCCCTTTCCAAAAGTGTGAGATTCTGACTAGTTCCTCTTTCAATCTCTCCTCCCTTCTATCACATCCCCTCTTATTCCCTTTCCCCATATTTCTATACTGTAAAATACCCCATTGAGTGTGTATGTTACTCCCCTCTTCAGCCAAATCACATGGGAGTAAGTATTATTTCTACAACTAAATGCAGAAGATTTCACAGTATCTATCTATTGCTTTGCATTGCATTGAAGTAATCCAAGAAATTTCCAAACATTTCACTCTTGCTTGTTTCATTAAGAGACTAGTGGAGATTCCTCTTAATGTAATTCCGTTGTCAGTTACATTTTTATCTGCTTCTTTTTTCTTCTTCTGCATTATATCATATTTCTGAAAGTTTCTATAGACTGTTTCCTTTTTCCAAAGTTATCATTTTGCCTCAGTGATTGACAAAAACCAATCCATTTTACAAATCTGGGAATGAGAAAAGTTGTAACTCCACCATGAAATGCAGAAAGTTAAACGATCTATTGAAATTACAAACCACTGAATTCAAGGAAACTAAGCAAATCCTGAGAAACTCCCATCCTTTCCACTCTCAGTTGATTCTTAGGAAAATAGAGAAAGTCCCCTGAAATGTAACTCCACAGAAATTCTAGATATGTTGGTGGTTGTCTAGGGCACATCTTCATTATCTTCTTTTTTCTTCACCTTCTGCATTATATCGTGTTTAGGAAAGCTTCTGTAGACTTTTTTTTCCATATCCAAACAAAGTGATCTGTTTTCCTCAATGGCTGACCAAAACTAATTCATTTTACAAATAAGGGGAATAAGAAAATTGCGACTCCACCACAAAATGGAGAAAGCTGCAGTCTCTCAATACTGCAATCCACTGAATCCAAGAAAAACGAAGAATTTCTCATTCATTCCACTCTCAGTTTGTCTTTATAAGAATAGAGAAAGTTTCATTTTTTTCCATTTCCAAATGAAGTTCTCCATTTATGTCAATGACTTACCAAAATCCAGATATTTTGAGAAGTGAGGGAACTTAAAAAGTCGTAATTCTATCACAAAATGAAGAAAGTTCTGCAGTCTCAAGCTATTGAAATGTATTGAATAGAAGGAATCCAAACAAGTCCTGAGAAATTCTGATCGTTTCCACTCTAAGTGTATCTTTAGGAGCATAGATAAGGTTGCTTTCAATGTAACTCAATAGAAACCATAGATATATTGATGATTATTAGGGCATGGATTTATCTTCCACCTTTTTCTCCATCTCTTCCGTTATATCTTTTTTCTTCAAGCTTTTTTCTCTATCCAAACAAAGTTATCCATTTCACTTTATGGTTGTTCGCAGTCAAGCCATTTTGCAAATTCAGGAAAATTGAAGTCTTAACTATGCCACCAAAATCTGAAAACTCCACTGTCTCTAGATATGGAATTCATGGAAAGAAAGGAATCCAATGAAGTTCTAAAACTTTCCAACCATAAGACTTTCAGTTGGTCTGTAGGAGAATAGTCAAATTCCCTTCAGTGTAAGTCCGTAGAAATCCTGGATATGATATTGGTTGACATGGGATATCTTTGCATGCCTCCTTTCTCTTCATCTTCTGCATTATATGATGTTTCTTAAGGTTTCTGTATACTGTTTTCCCTATCCAGCCAAAGTTATCCATTTCACTCAATGACAAAAGCCAATCCATTTTGCAAATTCAAGGAATGAGAAAAATTGTAACTCCATCATGAAATACAGAAAGCCACACAGTCTCCAATTATTCCAATGTATTGAAAAGGAAACCTGAGAAATTTCCCTCCTTGCTATTCTCAATTGGTCCTTAGGAGAATAGAAAAGGTTTCCTTCAATTTTTTTTTTAATTTTTATTTTAATTTAGCATTTAACATTCATTTTCACAAAATTTTGGGTTACAAATTTTCTCCCCTTTTTGTCCCCTCCCCCCCCAACACCAAGCATTCTAATTGCCC
>CM052678.1:77460811-77617503 GCA_028533205.1 Lagorchestes hirsutus | reverse complement strand
TTTTTTGGGTCTCCTTTAGCAGGCTGCTGACCTGCTGTTCATGCTTTGACTGCATGTCACTCATTTCTCTTCCCAGCTTTTCCTCCACCTCTCTTACTTGATTTTCAAAATTCTTTTTGAGCTCTTCCATGGCCTGAGCCCATTGAGTGGGCTGGGATACAGAAGCCTTGATTTCTGTGTCATTCCCTGACGGTAAGCATTGTTCTTCCTCATCAGAAAGGAAGGGAGGAAATGCCTGTTCACCAAGAAAGTAACTTTCTATAGTCTTATTTCTTTTCCCTTTTCTGGTCATTTTCCCAGCCAGTGACTTGACCTCTGAATATTCTTCTCACACCCACCTCACCTCCTGATCCTCCCAGCCAGAGCTTGGGGTCTGAGATTCAAATACTGCTTCCCAGCCTAAGGGCTTTGGGCAGCGGCAAGGCTGCTGTTCAGTGTGAGATTAAGTTCAAGTACTCAGGTCAGGGCAGGGCTGCCTCTTGGTCTAAGTTCCCTCAGGGGGTTTATGCAGAGACCTTCAACAATGGATCCAGACTCCTGCCTGCTTAGGGAACCTTGATGTACCGCTGCCTCAGCTGCTGCCTCCCGAGGGGGCCTGAATTATGGGGGCACCCCACTCCCCTCTCGACCCACCAAAGATACCCTCTCACTGTCCCCAGTCACCTGTGGGTGGAGAGACCCGCACGGCCGCTGGAGATTACGTCCTTGTACTCAGCTTGGATCTGCTTCTCTTGTTGCTGCTGTCGCGGCAGGGCTGTACTCGGCTCCCCGTCTTGGCTCCCTGTCTGCGGCGCAAAGGACCTTTTGCAAGAGGTTTGCAGGTCCCTCTGGAACAGAAATCTCCTTCACTCCACTGTTGTGTGGCCTCTACTGCTCCAGAATTCACCGTAATGCTATTTTTATTTAATTGATGATTTTTAATTTGCTCTTTTTCTAGCTTTTTTAGTTGCACTCCCAGTTCATTGATCTCTTCTTTCTCTATTTTGTCTTCCCCTAAGAACTGCTTCCACTGCATCCCATAAGCTTTGGTATGTTGTCATTATTGTCATTTTCTTCGATTATGCTATTGTTCCTATGATTTTTTTGACACTCAATTTTTAGGATTATATTAGTTAGTTTGCAATGAGTTTTTAGTCTATCTTTCCATGTTTTTTTTTAATTACATATAGTTTTATTACATCATCATTTGCAAAGGATGCATTTCATATTTTTGCATTTCTTCACTGGATTGTAATGTTTTTCTACACTAACATATGATCACTTTTTATGTATGTTCCATGTGTGGGTCAGAGACTATTGACTCAAATAAAAATCAGAGACCTCTCAAGGTAGAAACAAATCAAGAAGATTTTATTATGATCTTGTGGGAAAGGACATCTCCTCTCTGACAGGTAGTCAAGACAGTGAGGCAATTAAAGAAGGCAAAAATTGAGATTATATAGCCCTAACACAGATTCCTCCCCCCCACTCCCCACTGACCTTTTATTCTCATTGGCTGGGAGGCAGGCTTCAAATCTAAACTAGGTAGTGTACCCTGTAAATAAGGGACAATGGATATTGCAAATTAAAATACCTTAATTAATTTTAAAATATTAGAGAAAGCAGAAAAAATTGGGTCTTTGCTCCTGAGGTGGAGGGGAAGCTGTCTGAATCCTCAGGTATTTCTTGTTTTTGCTCTCAGAGCTAGTTTTGAGGGTCTGTAAGTTTTCAGCTATTCCAAGGTGGTAAGATCTAAGTAGAGGTGTGATCACGGCTCTTCTCGTGTGTTTGCTGTTCTATAAGTGACCACAAGCACTTTTTTTCACCCTGCAACTGTGAACAGCATTTCTGCTCCATTGTGGTCACAATATTTGGTGTGCTATTGCTCCTTTTCACCCTAGTACTGGGGCACAGAACTGCCACCCACATCTGACTATGATTAATGCAGCAAGTCCTATGTCCAATGCTTCCAAAGGGACACATGTAATCTCCTTCTCAGAGTTCTAGAATCTGTTGATCAACTCACTTCAAAGGCCTACTTCTGGTTGGATATTATCTGTTCTGTGTTGATGCAGCCTGTACTCCTTTCCCACCTAGGTGAGATAAATGCTTCCTCCTGACCTTCTCAATTGTGTTGTGCTAGAAAACTGTTTCACCCCATCTTTTTTGTAAGTACTGTTGCTCCAGAATTTGTTTTAAGGCAATATATAAAGTTGTTTGGTAGTAAATTAGAGATTTCTCTGGTGAGGCCCTGCCTTTTCAGCATTATCTTGTGTCCATCCCCCTCCACTTATTGATTTGTCTCTTTTAAGCTCATTCTTACTGTAATATATTTCAAAATTTCTGGAACTATGCAACTAGGAAAGATCTCCACGCCCATTCAGCAGTGAAGAATATATAATTAGCAATCATGCCAATATTATTTCATTTCTGGCAGTCCATAAAAAAAGTAAAATGTCTCTTTTATTGTTATCAGTGCAGTGGTTTAGTTGAGAGAATGCTGATTTTAGAGCCAGAGGATCTCAATTTGAAGCTCTGTACTACTTCTAAGTAAGTTTTATGTCTTCCCTAGATCTCAGTTTCCTTATTTGTCAAAATGAGAAGAGTGTGTTAAATTAGATAGTATTAGATGGTATCTTCCAGTCCTACATTCCTAAGCTGCTCTCGCTAGAATAATAGACTGGTGAACTGACAGATAGAGATATATATATATAGCTATTTGTGTATATAAATATACATTGATATAAAACTCATTACTATTACTACTACTACTACTACTACTACTACTACTACTACTACTACTATGACTACTACTACTATTGCTGCTGCTGCTGCTGCTACTGCTACTACTACTACTACTACTTACTTACTTACTTTTATATAATCTCTACTTAACATTCTACTAAAGAATTCACATGTTCATTTATATTAACTTAAAGCTGAGTAGAGTATTTATTGACAAGTATCCATAGTGGTGACTAAAGAGCAGATTTTAGTGTGTTTAGCAATTTTTTGCCAAGCTGGTACTTAAGAAAATATATTTGTATTACAGAATACCATCTAAAGAATTTAGAGAAAGAAAAAACTGGTGGGTTTTGTTATTTGAATAATCTAAGTCATTATATTCTTTTAGTCCTCTAAATTCCAAACTAGTCTTGTAATACTTCTTTTTTAGCTATGTAATCTGCTAATGTTTTATCTGCAGAATCGCTAAAGGTGAGATCTGATAAGTAATGCATCAAAATAATGCATCAGGATGTAACCATATTTTAATGTTCATACTTATTTCATGAAATAAAAAAGTGATGCATTTCGTTTAACTCCTATTTATATTTTCCATATATTACTTTGTTCAGTTATAACCACCTGCACTTACTGTGACTTTCTATTTTTTAAAAAAATTGAGCAGATATTGATAAAATGAAGGAGGCTGTCATGAAGATTTCCAACCCAGGATTTGAGGCCTTGCTAAGTCAATATTTCTTTTTAGAATTAGTGTGGGATGCTTTTTATCTGGACCCCTGGATTCCACTTTTCAACAATTTCTTACTTCCTTGATTCTTGAATGAAGTTAAAATCTTTGTGTCTCCAGTATCATCCAGATCTTTGGCATCAGAGATATGTTACATCCTATCCATATCTTTCTGCTTTTTTCTACTGCATTCACTAATTAAAATTGGTTGGCATAGTCTGATGTCTCCTCCCTCTTCCCTTCCTTAGCATGTGTCTACCATATATCAGAATATCTTACTGCTTAAAAAATAAAAACTAACTCATCAGAGAAAGTGGTTAGGATTTTATAGTAAATCAAAGTCACAAATTAATTGATGCTTAGCTTTCTTGAAGATTCTTTGTTGCACACTGATCCTACTTTGGTCCCTAATCCTAGCTAGGCCAAGCACCTTCATTATACCTATACTTCTGTAACTGATCCAGAAAAGTATCATAACTTCTACTTTTGAATATTACTCAGAAGTTTGAGATTGACCTACATTTTGTTTCATATGACAATCCCTGGCTGGTCTTTAATCACAAAGGAAGTCTCTAAGCATAGAGGCTTAGAGACATTCTTAGCTCATTATTTAATCCCTTTCTCTCTTGAAAGGGTAAACTAGAAAGTTGAAAGGAACAATATTTACAACAAAACAAAAGAATTTTGGAAAAACAGCCAGGTGCACAGGATTTTCAGTCCCCCTTAAACAGAATGTAATAACAACCTTTATTTCTAAATTATATCCCTATTTGGACCTTATTTTGATAGACAGTGTGTGATATTCATTTATATTTATTTTCTGTCAAAACTACTTTTAATACTCCCAGAAATTTTTGTCAAATAATGATTTCTTGTCCACAAATCTTGACTTCATTTCCCCCCAACATCAGATTATTTGGTCATTGACTACTATGTAATGTACAACCTAAGTTACTGTAGTCATCCATCACTGTGTTTTATAGCTAGTCTCAGGCTGGATAGTGATCATTTTATATTATAATTTGAAATATGGTACTGGAAAGCTCTTTGTTTTCCTTTTTTTCATTGATTGCATTTTTGTGCCTCTTTTAGGCGAGTTGATTTGCTACCTTCCACCTTTCCCTTTCTCTTTCTCTTTGTACATTTCTCTCTATCCTTAATTTTATTTTTTAGATATCCCCTCATCTGCTCTCTCTCTCTCTCCCTCTCTCACTCTCTCTCTCTCTCTCTCTCTCTCTCTCTCTCTTTCTCTCTCTCTCTCTCTCTCTCTCTTGTTTAAAGATGTAAAATTTTCCCTAAGTACTGCTTAGTTTCATCTAACTAATTTTAGTATATTGTCCCATTGCTGTCATTCTCTTTAATGGAAATATTGATGGTTTCTATGATTTTTTTCTTTGAAGGACCCATTCTGTAAGATTTTATTATTTAGTATCAAATTAATTTAAATCTAGCCTTTCAAGGCCCTTTATTGAGTATATTTTAAAATTATTACTGTGATCTGAAAATGATGCACTTATTACACTGCTCTTCATTTGACTCTGAAGGTTTTATGCCCTACTCTATGGCCCATTTTTGTGAAGGTATCATGCATAACTGTGAAAAATATATGTCTTTCTATTCCTACTTACTTTTCTCCACAGATGCATCATACCTAGCTTTTCTAAACTTCTAATTATTGCTTTTACATATTATTTATTTTATGGTTACATTTATCTAGTTCTGAGAAGGGAAAGTTGAAGTCCCCTACTAGTATAGTTTTACTGTCTGTTTTTCTCCACTAACTTACTTCAGTTTTTCTTTAAGAATTTGGATCTTACACTGATTAATGCATGTATGTTAATATTCACATCACTTCATTGTCTATGGTAACTTCAACAAAATTAGTTTCTGTAATTATCTCTTTTAGTTAGATCTATTTTTGCTTTTACTTTGTCTAAGATTATTGCTTTTCTTGTTGTTTGTTCACTATAGTGGTGTTCAACTCTTTATGACCTCATTTTTGACTTTTCTTGGCAAGGATCCTAGAGTTGTTTGCCATTTCCTTCTCCAGCTCACTTTACAAAGAGGGTTAAGTGCCTTGCCCAGAATTACATAGAGAGTAACTATCTGAGGCTGGATTTAATTCATTTCTTCTTGATTTTAGGCAGAGCACTCTATTCATTGCACTACCAAGCAGCCCCAAAATGATTGCTACTGCTGCCTTTTTTTAACCTCAGCTGAAGCATGATAGATTATGTCTCTGACCATTATTTTAATTGTGTATATATATGATGATAATAGGTTTCCTGATATTGAACCATCCTTTCATTCCTACTATAAATCCTACCTGAACATATTGTGTTATTCTCATGATAAGATGAGGTACTTTTTCTGATTCAAATGTGTTTCTTGTAAACAATATACTATTGGGCTTTTGTTTCTAATTCATTCAACAATCCTCTTTCATTTTAAGATTGAGTTCATCCCAATCACATTCACATTTGTCATTGTTAATTGTGTCTCCCTGCATTATATTTCCATCTGTTTATCTTTCTAAGTCTGTTGTGCTTCTGACCATTGCCTTTCTTGTTCTGTCCTTCCTTTTATGATCTCTTCTTTCTCTTATCCCCTTCCCCTTCTAGGATAATATTGAGTAAAATAGATTTCTACACACGACTCCCTCCCTCTCTCCCTCTCTCTCTCTCCCTCTCTCTCTCTCTCTCTTCTCTCTCTCTCTCTCTCTCTCTCTCTCTCTCTCTCTCTCTCTCTCTCTCTCTCTCTCTCTCTCTCTCCCTTTCCATAAACACTCAGACATCAGACACATATCCATACACACATATATAAATAAATACGCATATACCTGTATAATGTAAAATTCATATTAATGAAATTGCAAAGGCTTTGCCTATGAAACAAATTAAAGGAGATCTCAGCTTGATAGGGGCTGATTCATAATTTACAAATGTTCCATGACTTCTGCATATTCTTTATAAGAAATGCTGACCTTTTTTGTCCTATTAGAACCTACAAATACAAAACTTCCCATGAAAGTCCTTTGGAAGTCTTTTATAGCCTTGAGATTCATTGAACTGTTTTTTCCAGTCTTTCCAAAATTAATTTTCAATTATTAAATAAATTAATGTCAATTTAATCTCTTTTGCACATCAATTAAATACTGCATAATGAAGAATCCCACAGAGGAAGAATTTAATGCAAGAAATTCTATGAAAGTTTTACTTCCCACATTTTTATATTTAATATAGAATGGAATTTTAATTCTAGAGTTACAGTAGTTCAAGCTAATCATAAGACAGTTTTCTGTAAAAACTGTGGACATTCACATCAGCAAATCATTGTGGATGAATGATTAAGTTGTCGAATTTGGCGATTAATAATTGGATAAAGTGTATTGTAAATCTGATACAGAATTACAACAGGATTTTAATTTGTTTTTTAATCTTTTGATTACTATATTTTCCGTGTATTTTTGCTCCTGTAAAATCCTGTGTATTTCATTGTATACATTTAAAAATTATCATTCTGTGAAAAGGTCAATAGTCTTTACCAGACTGTCTAAGAGGTATATGATACACGAATAGTTAAAAATTTATAGACTGTGCCTTGAATAAGGTAGCAGACAGATCTGTTAGTTGAAAATTGGAGTTGAACCTGAGAAGAAAATTGAGAGATTTTTATACAGAGAGTGGGCACATATTCTTAGACCTGAAAATTTACACCTCAAACCCCTATTCTCCAGAGTCCATCACTCCAAAGATGATAACTACAAACAGGCAAGAACATACCTGATAAGGTATTCCTCAAGGAATATTGCTGCAATCCCTGAGGAATTAACAGAATCAAATATGTGACAGGTAATAGTAAATAGTTTGAATTCTGGGGAGTGGTGTGAGTTTCTGGACACAATTTTCTGGTGAGAGGAAGAAAGATATTTTTGTTTACATTTATTGTCTATTTCCCCCTCATAAATTTGAGCATTTCTTAATTCTGATAGTTGTCAGGTAATACACAGGACTTGCATTTTATTAATGAGTAATAATTTATAGCTGTTTCTTTTTTGTTTGTTTGTTTTTTTTTTTTTTTGCAATCAGGATTAAGTGACTTGCCCAGAGGCACAAAACTATTAAGTGTCTGAGCCTGGATTTGAATTGAGGTTCTCCTGACTCCAGGACTGGTGGTATTCCCACTCTGCCACCCAGTGGCCCTCTAGAGACTTTTTTCAAAAGATAATAGTTTGGATTTCTTCTTCTGAAAACTGACTGTTTATATCTTTTTACCATTTTTCAGTTGGGGAATGACTCTTTTAATACATACACACACATATATATGCATATAAATTTGACTCACTTCTGTACTAAATACGTATTTCATAAATGAGATCTTTATCAAAGAGGTGCACTGTAAAAAATTTGATATTACTTCATTGCTTAAGGTACCTTTTAGCATAATGTATTTTCTCTGATTATCTTTTTAACTTGGTCTATTTTTGCTTTTTCTTTGAGATTATGGTTGCTCCCCCTGCCTTTTTTACTTCACCCGAAATATATTACATTCTGTTCCAGCGCTTTATCGAGGGAAGATTTCTTATACAATGCAGAAGGCCTAGACTCCTTAAGAGAAATGAAGGATTTCCTGCCCAGTACTAATTTTATAGTTAGTGATGAGTTGTTAAACACAGTCTCCTTGAGAAAAGAGGGATAATTTATCCTGAATGTCAAGTTTCTTGACCTTGCCTTATATAGACAAGAGGAACAAATGAGGTCCTAAAACTGGAGGCACAGTATGGAACAAAGTTCCTATGTAGAAGAGTACTGCCATGAATCATATTCACTGTACAAGTTACATAAGTGTAATTAACTCTTTTGTATCCCTGGGTGAAAACAAAAACCTTCACGAAAGCCTCCAACTCTAGTTTAGAACTCTCTGGAGAAAATTTACAGATTCCTTCGAGAGAATGAGGCTTAGTGGTAGATGGAGCTTAGGTCAACTCTCTATTTCTCAAGTACACAGAATTACAGGTTTTGAGGTGGAAATTTAGAGATCATCTATTCCAATCTCTTCTTTTTACATATCCAGCACTGATATCACCAGTGGCTTGACCAGAGTCACACATTTAGTAAATATTCAAAATAAAATTTGAATGTAAGCCTTCCTGACTCCCAGGCTGCCACTATATACTTTAGAACATGGTTCCCCTTCATTTTTCTTTCAGAGGCTTTCAAGTAAGTCTGGAACCCTGTGACGGTATTTGGGTAGAAATGCAACTTACCAAAATGGAGAGATTTGTCTTGCCTCGAGGTGAGTTCATCTGAGTACTATGTTTGTGTGTATGTGAGTCCTTTCTTTGGGATGAAATAAAGACTGTATGGCATTAAATTGTAAGCTTGGGTAGGAATTAGAGATGTGAATAATAAGATAATCTGCACTAAAAACATGAACTAAAGAAGGCTTTAGATGGAAATTAGTCTTTGTAAGCCAAAAAACTGGTCATCTTGGTTGTGGTTTTTATCTGGTCATTGCTATCTAGAAAAATGTGTAGCTAAGTTAAAAAGAACAGGAAAAGAGGCATATGTATTAATGCAATGTTTAACTCTCCTGCCACAGTAGGGTTTCTCCAACATTGTAATGTTGCATGATATTAGGCCTGCGATGTAAACCAGGTACAACAAGGAAAATCAGTGTCCTTAATTGAGGTTAGCAAAATCAAAAGCAAGAAAATGTCTGAATCCAATATCAATGACAGATTGGCAAGAGCGTCTCATATTTCTGAAATAAAGTACCTTGTCTTTAATGTTAAAAATCCAAATGTACACCAGATAATTCTGAAAAGAAAGGCCATTAATTTTTTTTACAATATCATTAAAATCAAGATGAAAACAATAATTATTATGTACCATTTAAATAATTATATATGTACATATCCATATGTTAATCAAGTGTCTCTCCTATATATCTGTGATTTACAGATTTGTAGATAATGCCTCTCTTTATTATTATGTTATAAACCTTAAAATTTACTCAATTGTCTTTACCAAGAGCCTTTTAGTACATCAAAATATCAAAGAAAAAAAAAAGAGCAACGTCAGGACAATAAACTCTGGGGACTCTAAAGTACCAAAAATTATTGTGTATCATTTTTTCCCCCTCAGGAATAAAATATATTATTTTTGTGTGCTTAATTAGAGGAAATGAGCACTGGATTTTGAATGAAACTATCAGGATTCAACTCCCACACCAGCTATTTCCTGTCTATATGAGCTTGGAAAGCCAGTCTTCTCCTGAAACTAAGACATTTTATCTATAAAATTAACATTTTGGACTAGGGGATCTATAAGATCTCTAAGCATTACAAGTTAAAAATTCAAAAATTTGTCAGCATAAAACCAAGTCTATTCAGTGGCTGCTTATTTTTGGACTTAAGTTGTCTAATGCACACTAGACCATACATATGGAATAATTTTTTTGTTAGTGACTTTGCAAATATTTAGCATTACATAATCATAAAATTTTTTGAGTTGCTAGAAACTAATCTTATAGGCCTTTCCTACATTCAAGGAGTAACTTGTAATTATATCTGTATAAGCATTTTTTGAGTTTTGGTAGATTGATTCCCAAGTTTTTGTGTTTTTGTTTTTTGGGGGGTTTGGGGGGTGCATTTTGCAGTTGTGGATAGAGCATTGAGCCTAGTCAGGAATAACTAAGTTCAAATCTGGCCTCAGATTCTTACTAGTGGTACGTATTCCCCTCTTTACACCCTCTGTTTCTTTGACTTTCCTCAACTTTGAAATGGTGATTGTCGATGTTTGTCCTTTCTCAAAAGGACCAAAGATATCAGGAGGGTGATGCATGTCTTGCAAGTGAACTGTATTTAAGTGAGGCAGAGCTGTGCAAGATCATTATTCTCACTCTTTCAGAATCACTGGGGTCCAGTGCAAGGCATAGAAAATAAGGGTAATAATAGCACCTACCTTCTAAAGTTATCATGAGGATCAAATCAGGTAATACTTGTTAAAGTTTCTGTTACATAGTAGGTGCTTAATAAGTGCTTGCTTGTTTTCATCCTGTTGTGCATTGCTATCAGAATATGAGGGTTTGGGAGAGAAAAGGATACTGAGTAAGCATGTTAGGAATTACGGATTAGCTTTCTCTAGTATTAGATTCAATAGTTTATGGCTTTCATTCAGGTTCTTTGTTGCTCCATTCTGGTACCAAACAGAGCCAGTCTTATTTTTCTTCCACATGACAGAACGTCACATATTTGTCATGTATCTCCAATACTCAGGATTCTATCATTCCTAGTTCGCCAAGTCTTCTTCTTAAAACATGGACACTAGGCCATTTACCATCTTCATAGCTTTACTCTAGACACTCTCTAATCTATAAATTTGCTATTTACATATGGTTCTCACAAGTAAATCAAGCAACCACAACATTATGGATGTGATCTGATTAGAGAAGAATATGTAAAAAAGACTGTTTGCTTCTAATCTTGCAGATTGTCCATCTCTTCTACTTTCACTCTACAATTGTATTCACTTGAATTCTATATCTCTTTCCTTTACAAGCTTTATTCCTGTAAGTGGAGGCACATGTCAGACATGTTCAGCTTTTGATTAAGTTCCTCCAAGCTGAGAAACAAATCTACAAAAATATTGTCTCGTTATTTCCTTCAGCTATTTTAGGATGGCATTTTTAATAAGGCAAACCAAGAAGACATCAGTGTCCTTATTTGGCAGAGGGAGAAGTTTCTAAATAATACTATATCTTGCCTCTGAGTCATACTTGTGATGTTTTTCCTCTACATTCATACTCAATTTCTTATGTTCAGGAGATCCTTAGTCAATGACAATAACAAAATCACTTCTATTTTGTCCATCCTAGATTTTTCACTAATATATTTTCCCACTCTTATTTTCCCCACTTGCTGCTGTATTTTCTCTTATGATTTAGGAATATATGGTCTTTTCCCAACTTCTTCTTGCAAAATAATTTTTTTGAGTAATAACAACTCATTCAGGTCCATGTTCTAAACATAATTTCCAACTAATGAAATCCCATTGACTAAGATGATATAATGACATAATGATAAACATTATATTTGGACCTATAGTTTCAATTGCTTACCACATTTTTATTAAATTTAATTTATCTGTATTTCAGCCATTTCCTTCCACAAAAATTTGAATTCAACATTTCCTTCCTATCTCTGCCCAGCCCCACCCCAGGATAGCATGAACCCCATCCATCTGTCCTCCCTTCTATCATCCCCCCTTTTACCATCTCCCTCCCCTCTATTTTCCTGTAGGGCAAAATGCATTTCTATATCACAATGCTTGTACACCTTCTTTCCTGGTTGCATGCAAAAAACAATTTTTACATTCATTTTCAAAGCTTTGAGTTCCATATTCTCTCCCTTCCTGCCTCCTCACCCAACTTCATTGAGAAAACAAGGAATTCAATATAGGTCATACATGTGTAGCCATGCAAAATAATTCCATAATATTTATGTTGTGAAAGACTAACCACATTTCCCTCGGTCCTACCCTGCCCTGATCTCCATTTGTTCCATTCTCTCCCTTGACCTATCCTCCCAAAACAGTTTGCTTATCCCTTTCCCCAATTTGCTCTCTCTTCTATTACCATCACTCTCCTATCCCCTTACTCCCTGCCTTCCTGCAGGGTAAAATAGATTTCCAAACACAGTTCAGTGTGTGTTATTCCTTCCTTAAACCAAATCCCATGAGAGCAAGGATCACTTATTCCCTTTCAACTGCCCCCTCTTCCCCTATACGGTAAAAGCTCTTTCTGGCCTGGTTTATGTGAGATGATTTGCTACATTCTACCTCTCCGTTTCTCTTATTAGTAGTGCATTCTTCTCAACAGTATATTTTATGTTTTAAGTATTCTCCTTTCATATTCAGTTCACCCTTTGCCCTCTTTGAATCTACATACACATACACACCCATATACATGTACATACAAAATATATAATATTCACATATATACTCATACACACCTATATGTACACACACATACATAAACAAATATATGTGTATTCACTCTAACTATCCTTACACTGAAAAAAAGGTTTCATGAGTTACAAATATGATCTTTACATGAAGGAATGTAAGCAATTCAAATTTAATGAGGTCCTTATGACTTCTCTTTCCTGTTTATCTTTTCATCTTTCTATGGATTCGTGTATTTGAAAGACAAATTTTCTATTCAGCTCTCTTGTTTTCAACATGAATGTTTGGAAGCCCTTTGTTTTATTGAAATTCCATTTTTCTCCTGATGTATTATACTTAGTTTTACAGTGTAGGTGATTCTTGGTTTTAATATCATATCCCAAGCCCTTAGATCCTTTAGTGTAGAAGCTGCTAAATACTGTGTTACCTTAATTATATTTTCACACTACTTGAATTATTTGTTTCTGTCTCCCTGAAATAATTTCTCCTTGACCTGGGAACTCTGGAAGATGGATACAATATTACTAGGAGTTTTTATTTTGGTGTCTCTTTCAGGAGGTGGTATATGCATTCTTTCCATTTCTATTTTACCATTTGGTTCTAGAACACCAGAGCAGTTTCACTTGATAGTTTATTGGAAGATGACATCTAGGCAGCTTTTTTTTTTGTCATGGTGTTCAGGTAGAACAATAATTTTAAAATTATCTCTCCTAGAACTATTTTTAGGTCATTTAAAAAAAATTATTTCATTTGTTTCCAATGTTCTGCAATCACTTTCCTATATCTCAGACTGTTCCTCTCCCTCCCCCTCCTTTGTCCATCCCTCTCCACTCCCCTCTTCCACTCTCCCCAAAGACAGGGTGCAATCTTGTATAATTTCTAGACATACACTCGTATTGAATACATTTTCACCTTAGTCATGTTTCATAGAAGAATTAAAATGAATGGAAAAAACCATAAAACAAAACAAAACATAATGCAAAAGAAAATGGTGTGCTTCATTCTGCAATCCAATTTCACAGTTCTTCTCTGGATGTGGAAGGCATTTTGCCTCTAGTCCATTAGGGGCTTTTTAGGTCCTTGCATTGCTGTGAAGGACTGTCCACCAGAAAAATTCTTCAAAACTTTTGGTTGTTGCTGTGAACAAATTTCTCCTGGTTTTGCTACTTTCACTCAGCAGAAGTTCATATAATTCTTTTCAGGCCTCTCTTGAGTCTTCCTGTTCATGGTTTCTTGTAGCTCAATAGTAATCCACTACATTCAGATACCACAACTTGTTCAGTCATTCCTCAATTGATGGGTATCCCCTTGATTTCCAGTTTTTGGCCAACACAAAGAGAGCTGCTAAAAATATTTTTTGTACATGTGAGACCCTTTCCCATTTCTATGCTCTCTTTGGTATAGAATCCCAGAAGAGATATTGCTGGGTCAATGGGTATGCACATTTTTGCAGCCCTTTCAGCATAGTCCCAAATCCCTCACCAGAATGGTTGTGTCAGCTCACAGCTCCACCAACAATGAATGTGTTCCAACTCCCCCAAATCTTCTCAAACATTTATCTTCCTGTTTTGTCATGTTAGCCACTCTGATAGGTGTGATGTGGCACTTGAGAATTCTTTTGATTTGCCTCTCTCTAATCAATAGCGATTTAGAACATATTTTCATATGATTATAGACAGCTTTAATTTCTTCCTCTGAAAACTCCCTGTTCATATCCTTTGACTATTTATCAATTGGGGAATCTTGACTCAGTTCTCTATTTATTTTAGAAATGAGGCCTTTATCACAGACATTAGCTGCAAAAATTCTTTCCCAGTTTTCTGCTTCCCTCCTAATCTTCGTTGCATTGGGTTTGTGTGTGCAAAAAGTTTTCAATTTAATGTAATCAAAATTATCCATTGTGCAATTTGTAATGTTCTCTATCTCTTCTTTGGTCAAAAATGTCTCCATTCTCCATAAATCTGACAAATTTCTTGCTCCACTAATTTGTTTATATTATCATTCTTGATACATAGATCATGTATCCACTTGGACTTTATTCTTGTGGGCAGCGTCAGGTGTTGTTTTATATCCATTTCCTGTCACGATGTTGGGCAGTTTTCCTGGCAATTTTTGTGAAACAGTGAATTCTCATCCCAGAATCTGGATTTACCGAACAGTAAATTGCTATATTCCTTGAGTACTGTGTCTTGAGTACTTAACCTATTCTACTGGTCTGCTCCTCTGTTTCTTAGCCAGTACCAAGTGGTTTTGGTGTTTGCTGCTTTATAATACAGTTTGAGACCTGGTAGGGATAGGCCACCTTCCATAGCATTTCTTTTTATTCGTTCCCTTGACATTCTGGGCATTTGTTCTTCCAGATGAATTTTGATGTTGCTTTTTCTAGCTCTAGAAAATAATTATCTGGTAGCTTGATTGGTATGGCACAGAATGAATAAATTCATTTAGGTAGAATTTTCGTTTTTATTATATTGGCTCAGCCTACCAGCAAGCAACTGATACTTTTTGACTTACTTAGATTTGACTTTATTTGTGTGAAAAGTGTTTTGTAGTTATGCTCTTGTATTCCCTGGCTTCGTTGTGGCAGGTAGACTCCCACTTATTTTATATTGCACACCAGAGTTTTAAATGGGATTTCTCTTTCTCTCCCTTGATGTTGTGCTTTGCTTTTATTATATATAGAAATACAGATGATTTATGAGAGTTTATTTTGTAACCTGCAAGTTTGCCAAAGTTGTTCATTATTTCAAGCACTATTTTACTTGCTTCTCTGAGATTGTCTAAGTATATCTTCATGCCATCTGCAAAAAGTGATAGCTTAATTTCTTCTTTGACTATTCTAATTCCTTCAATTTCTCTTTCTCTTCTTATTTGTTGGGTTCCCAAAGATCTCATGTCTGCATGAGATCTTTCTTCCAGGCTTGAATGAATGAGGCAGGAGCAAGGATGCTATGCACTCCATTTGTTCTCAGCTAGCTCAGAGTATATATAAGCATTCTACTTCCATGAATGCAAGAGGCTCATATACACTGTGTGCTGAGCTTATGTGCTTGACTGTTGCTGCTCTTGCTCAAGATAACTGTGAAGGTCAGTTATTGCATAAGGGTGGCCCATCACATAAGTCACCCAAGGATATGACGTCTCAAGAGATTTTTCCAGAGGACACCATGACCCTGATAACTCGAGAGTTCCAAACCCCTTTCATTATTGCTACAGCTAACATTTCTAGTACCATATTGAATAACAGTGTTGACAATGGACATACTTGTTCCACCCCTGATCTTATTTGAAAAGCACCTAGCTTATCGCCATTGTATGTCACGCTTGGTGATGGTTTTAGGTAGATACTGTTTATTATTTTGTGGACAATTCTATTTATTCCTATGTTCTCCAATGTTTTCAATAGTAATGGGTGTTGTATTTTGTCAATGGCTGTTTCTGCCTCTACTGAGATAATAATGTGGTTTCTGTTAGTTTTGTTGTTGATATGATCAATGATGATAATAGGTTTCCTGATATTGAACCATCCTTTCATTCCTGCTATCAATCCTACCTGAACACATTGTGTTATTCTTGTGATAAGATGATAAGATGAGATACTCTTTTTGCTAATATCTTATTTAAATTTGGCATCAATTTTCATTAGAGAAATTGGTCTATGCTTTTATTTCTCTGTTTTGACTCTTCCTGGTTTTGGTATCACAACCATATTTGTATCATAAAGAGAATTTGGTAGGATTTTTTTCTTTCCTAATTTTTCCAGGTAGTCTATATAATATTGGAATTAACTGCCCATTAAATATTTGAAAGAATACATTTATAAATTCATGTGACCCTGGAGATTTTTTCCTAGAGAGTTTACTGATGACATTCAATTTCTTTTTCTGAAATGGAATTATTTAAGTACTCAACTTCCTCTTCTGTTAATCTGTGTAATTTTATATATATATATATATATATATATATATATATACATATATACACATATATATGTATATATATATATGTGTGTGTGTGTGTGTGTGTGTGTGTGTGTGTATTTAAATAATCATCCATCAGATTTAGATTGTGAAATTTATGGGCATACAGTTGGGTAAAGTAATTTTTAATTGTGGTTTTCATTTCCTCCTCGTGTGAGGTTAGTTCACTGTTTTCATTTTTGATATTGGTAATTTGGTTTTCTTCTTTCTTTTCTAAATCAAATTGACAAAAGGTTTATCAGTTTTATTGGTTTTGTCATAAAACCAATTCTTAATTTTATTAATTTGTGCAATAATTTTCTTAATTGCTATTTTATTAATCTCTCCTTGGGTTTTCAGTATTTCGAGTTTGGTAATTACTTGGAGATTATCAAGCCTTTCATCTTCTAGCTCTTTCGGCTACATGCCCAATTCATTGATTTCCTCTTTCTCTATTTTATTCATGCTAGCATTCAAAGATATAAAACTTGCACTAAGAAGTACTTTTGCAATATCCCATAAGATTTACTAGGTTGCCTCATTATAATCATTGTGTGTAAGAAGTTGTTCATTGTTTCTTGAAGATTCGATTATTTAATAATTAGTTTTTGGTTTCTTTTCATTGCCTTTCATTACCTACAAATTTTATTGCATTAGAATCTGAAGAGGATGCAATGACTATGAATGACATTCTGCACTGGATTGGGAGGTTTTTTTCTGCCATTGTGTACAGTCAATTTTTGTACATGTGTCATGTATTACTGAGAAAAAGGTATATCCCTTTCTATTACCCTAACCTTTTTCTCCAGAGATCTATCACATCTACCTTATCCAGAGTTTTTTTCACCTCCGTAACTTCCTTCTTGTTCATTTTGAGGTGATATTTACATAGTTCGGAGAGGGTGAGTTTGAGGTGCCCCTCTAGTACAGTATTGCTCTATATTTCTTCCCACAACTCCTTTAACTTCTTCTGTAAGAATTTGGATCCTCTCCCACTTAGTGCATATATGTTTAGTAATGATATTGCTTCATTGTTTAGAGTGCCTTTTAGCAGGATAGAGTTTCCTTCCTTATCTATTTTGATAAGATGTATTTTTGCTTTTGTTTTTCTGAGATTAGGATTGCTATCCGTGCTTCTTTTACATCAGCTGAAGCACAATGTATTCTGCTCCAACCTTGAACCTTACCCTGTGTGTATCGCCCCATTTCAAATGTGTTTCTTATAAACAACATATTGTTGGATTTTGGTTTTTAATCCATTCTGTTGTCTCCGTTTTATGGGAGATTTCTTCCCATTCACATTCACGGTTATGATTACTATCTGTGTCTTTCCCACTACCCTCTTTCCCCGTTTATGCTTTTAGTTCTCCCTTCTCCCATCCCCTCTACAAGAATTTTAATTTTTGACCATCGCCTCCCTCAGTATTACCTACATTCTTTCAGTCCCCTTCCCTTTTACTCTACCTTTCCCTTTCACTTATCTCTTCCCTTTTAATCTCCATTCTATTTTCTTTCACCCTTCGCCTCCTACTGCCTATAGAGCTAGTTAAATTTCTATCCTGAACTGAGTTTGTTGTTTCCCCCTCGAACCAAATCAGATGAGAGTAAATCTCAGACAATACTCATCTACCTCATCTCTTTCTCTCTTTTGTTATACATTTTTGTGCTTCTTCCTTTGATGTAATTTACCTTTTTCCACCTCCTTTTTTTTCACATCCCCAATTACAGCCCCTTCTCCCACTGAAATCACATTTTTGTCATCACATCATTTACTTTACACTCACTCCCTCTACCTATGTATATTTCTTTTGTGTATCATAATAGATCTATAGTTCTCAAGATTAATAAGTATAATCTTCCCTTACAGAAATGTAAACTGTTTGACCATATTGAATAACATTTTCCTCCTATCTACCTTTTTTTTTTTTTTTTTTTTTTGCCACTCGAGTCTTTTTCGGAGACTGAAATTTCAGTTGACCTGGAGCTTTTTCATTAAGATGTTTTGGAAATTCCTTATTTCATTGAATGTCCATTTCCTTGCCTGAAATATTATGCTGACCTTTGCTGTAATTGATCGTTGCTTGTATTCCCAGTTCCTTTTCCTTACAAAATATTGTATTCCAATTCCTTTGATTTAACATAGAAGCTGCAAGGTCTTGTGCAATCCTGCCTGCTAGCTCCTCGATAACGGAATTATTTCTTTCTGGCTGCCTGCTGTATTTTCCCCTTCACTTGATAACTCTGGAATTTGGCAATGATATTCTTTGGTGTTTTTATTTTTGAATCCCTTTAAGGAGGTCAATGATGGATTCTTTCAGTTTTTCTTGATGATTTCTTGGAAAATATTGCCCGGGCTCTTTATTCCATCATGGCTTTCTGGTGGAAAAATAATTCTTAGATTTTCTCTCTTGTGTCTGTTTCCCTGGTCAGATGTTTTTCCAATTAAACGTTTTCCATTTTATTCTATCTTTTCATTCTCTAGATTCTCTTTGACTGATTCTTAATGTCTCAAACGTCTTTGGTTTCTATTTGTCCAATTCTAATTTTCATCAAATTGATTTTTTCAGTTAACTTTTGCATTTCCTTTTCCATCTGGGCAATTTTTCTTCTAAGGGGTTAGTATCTCCAGTTAGTTTTTGTGCTTCCTTTTCCTTTTGTCCAATTTTCCCAGTTAGTTTTGTGCTTCCTTTTACGTAGTTCAATTTTCCCTTTAAATTTTTCCCTCATTTCTTTGTTCATATTTGTAAAATCGTTGACCAATTTTCCTCTATTTACCTAATTTGACTTTTAAAATCCTTTTTGAGCTCTTCCAAGAATGTTCTTTGGGCTTGACACCAGTTCATATTCCCTTCTGAATTTTAAGATGGGAGTACATTCTCCTTTGGTATTTGTGTTTTGGTCCTTGTCCCTATAGAAAGATTATATGGTCTTATCTTTGCTGGTTTTCTTCTTGCTCATGATGATCACACTTTTCCTGACTTTTAAAATGGGTCTCTGCTCCTGGGGCTCATGGGGTTCTTTCCCACCATTCTTGTGTTTAGAACTTGAGTATTTGTGTATTGTGGCTTCTGGTTCTTTCAGCTAGAGTCTAGAAAGCTATAGCTCACCTGGTACTGAGCAGCTTGATGTGTCAAAGCAGAGGCCAGTTGAAATTTTTCTGAGTTCCCCTGGAGTTTCACCAGATCTAGCTTCATGAAGTGTGAGGGAGGGGTGGTCTGGCCGCAGGAGATCTCCTCTCCTGAGTACAGGCAAGCTCAGTGGTCCCTCTTTTCGGCTCTGCAACTGGGAGTACGATTCCTTTCCCAAAGCTGCCCCTGGCTCTGCCATGCCATCTCTCCTCCTTACCCCCAGACCACCACTTGAGATGCAGATCAGCTGCTCAATTCCTCCAAGGTCTGTAGGCTGAAAGTTCCAGAAGCAGCCACTGTTAGCTGCTCTGACACTGGGTCTGGGCTCGGACAATGCCCCCATCTCACTCAGAGGAAAGCTTTCTCAGTGACTTTGAAGGTGTCTTTGGCAATTGTGTAGTGAGAAATCTGGAAACCACTAATGATGAGGGTGATTCAGCACCCTGAAGCCTATTCCAGTTCTACCTCTGTCCACTAGACACAAACTTGATTGTAGTAGTCTCCAGGTCCTGTACATTAGACCCTTCCTATTGTCCTTCCAGGTTGCCTTGGTCTGGAAACCTGTTTCACACTGTCATTTTGTGGCTTCTGCTACTCTAGAATTTGTTTAGAACCCTTTTAAAAAGTATTTTATGAACTTTGCAGCAAGAGCTCGAGGTTCTACTCCTCCATCTTGGCTCTACTTTTCTTGCCACATGCATTTGAAGCATTTCCATGAAAACTTTGAAGTCATGGGTTTTTATTAATGTCTCCTTTCTTGTATTTTGTTTCTGTTTATTTATGAGAATGTCTACAGCTATTCCTTCTTCATTGTAGATATCCAGTAGATATATAAGCTGTTTTCTCTCTCCTTTAATTTTACCCCACTTAAATTCTTTTTGGTTAAGTTTGTAGGACACCAGACAAATTTCTTTTTTATTAAACTTAATTAGGTATCCTCTTTCCCTGGAATCTGTAATCCTTATATTTTAAATCATGATCCAAAAGTACAATTTTACTTCTCATGCATCAATTTCTTTGCCAGCTCTACATTTCTAATTAGATTTTACTCGTCTGCAAACATTGCCTTTAAATGTATAGTAGTAAGGGAATAGGGAGGGTACTTGTACACCCAATGGACCAATGTTTTATTAAGATTTAATATTCTTTGATAATTTTTCACTATCATTTTTGACAATACAAATTATTCTCATGCAACTTACCCCAAATGCGTATTTGTCATCTTTTTTTGATAACTTTTGGAAATATTCCTTGAAATAAGTTGTGCACATGTCTTCGGAAAACAGCAGATATCTTTATTGTTATCGTGTTAACAAATACCTGCCTTTGGACCTATAAGCAGAGATATACCACTCCCTGTTATTCTTTGCTTCTGCTGGTCCTTATTGATTGACAGATTCTATGGTTCTTCTGTAACATTTCTTGGAGAATAACACTTCCTTCTTCCTCAGACCATTGCTCCCTGTCACAAAGAGCTTCAAATGTATCTTATTTTATGTTTTTTCCCTCCTTTTCATGGGATGTACTATTTGCACTAAAATGTATCTAAATGTTAAGCTAAAAGGTGAGTAAGTACATCACTGTTATCATGCGAAGTGAACCTCTTTATTCTACTGCTCTTTGACTTGTCAAAAATAAAAACAGTTGCCTGCTACCAATGAGAAAGGGGATTTGGGTGATATAATTTTTTTTCCTTTAAAGGAGATGTCTAATAGATTTAAAGAGATAAATGAAGAAAAATACCATCGTAAGTGACAATGTGTCTCATAGAGAGAATTAGGTATTACCAGGTAGCTTCTAGCTATGCCTTTCTTTTTTCAAATCCTTAGAATGTTTTTTGGCTGTTCTTGTTTCCTTTGAATCTAAAACATGACTTCCCTGGAGAATTTGGCTGATATATGATGTTATGAGTCAGATAATTTTTTTAAAAAATTCTCTCTAAAATATGTCTAATTTAGTCAATATTAAAATTCAGTTTGTTTATGCTATTATAATTAAATTTAAGTCTTATGAACGTTTTTAAGATTTTTACTTCAGTAAGACTATTCTTCTATGTATTACATGCACACAGGCTAAGCCCACTCTTTGGAAAATGCAAAATCATGAAAATTTCAAGCATAAATCTTGAAACCTTGGAATCATGAATTATTGATCATGAAAACATGGAAACCCTCCAGTTCAAATAAAAGCTCATGCTCATCAATCTAAACCCATGAGAAAGACTGAAGAAATTTTTTTTCAAATGACAGCAGGGATTAATGCTACCTGCTTTTCACTTTTTGTGGATTGATTACTGGGGCTTCAGATTCATAGTTTATGAAGTAATGAGGTTGTACTTAGTGGCCTTTGGTATCTCATCTAGCTCTATGTTTATATATCTATATAAAAATTCCACTGACCAAGACTATAAGTTCCTGATAGTCTTTGCATCGCTATGAGAGAAAAACTGGTTGTTACTGCCTGACATTGTGAGGGGCTTCTATTCTTTCAAAATCCACTTTACATTTAGACTGCTGGGTCTGTTTACATATTTCCAGAAGCAATCATATTGAGCCTTACACAATCCTTAAATGATGAGTTGACTTTCTTAATAGGAAATTAGAAGAAATCAGTAAACTTCACTCTATATTTGTTAGATTTGAAGGTCAGATTCCCATGTAACTCTGCCCACCAATGTCTGAGTGAACTGGGCTCATGACTAAAACTACATTATCAATAATTTACCTGGTTCTTGAAATTGAGCGTTTACTGCATATTTGAGAACCCCGAAGAGCAAACCTACTCACACAAGGGACTTAATACATATTAATTTAGAAAAATTCATTGAACTCAAGGTAATTGAGTGAAATGGAATCACTGTGAAAGTTCTCAAATTTCTAGGCAATTTGTCACATGTTCAAATAAACGTGTTATTACAGACCAGTCTAGTACAAGGAAAGAAAACAAAATGAAAAAAAAAACAACTAGAAACAGGCACTTCCTTATCTTCCCAAATGGTAAAGTATCAATCAATAGTCCAATATTGTTGTTCTCTATTTCTGTAGTAGTCACAATATGGAAGCAAGTTCAAAACTTCCTGGACATGAGCATTGTGGAAGTGCTTTCCCCTTCCTTCTCAAAGCATAGAAACAGAAGTAAAGTAATAGATTCTATTGTTATAGCAATACTCTGACATTTAAATGAAAAATAGTCTAAGAATATAACTTTATGACAATTCTAGAAAACTATTCATTAGTTATCCTGAACTTCTCAATTTGAGTGAGATAATACCCATTCAGTGAATAGGTCTCCTTAAGAAGTTGCTCAAGGGATGGCTCCTTTAATAAAAAAAAAAAATCAAGCTGGGAGAGGAAGACCCTCAGGGTTCCAGGCCAAAAGAGAAACAGCTACTCTTTAGTATTTACATTCATTCTGTGCTAGGAGAGCAGGGACATATTGTCCAATGTATGAGCTCCAGAATGAATTGACCTTAAGGCTTGGTGTTTGAGAAAAACAAAATGTAGCCAGTAAACCCAAAGGAAAACCCGGAATCTCCTACTGCATCCTGGGTCATCTCCAGATGTCCTGATGAGTATCTGGCCACTGGACTCAGATGGCTCTGGAGGAAAAAGTGAGACTGGTGACCTTGCACAACCTTCTGTCACTTAAATCAAAGTCAACTGCAAGTCATGTCATCATCTCCCTAATGTCATGGTCTTCTTCGAGAATTAAGGTCAAACATAAGATGAAGCTCTGAGAGCTCTGTAACCATAAAAAGAGATGTCTTGGTGGTCAGAAACTGTCTACAATTGATTCCTAAGGTAGCCCTCAGACCCAGTCATTAGTTGTGGGATTTGCAATAATATTAATAATCATTACATTAACAATGTCTCACATTCATATGATAATTTATGGTTTACAAAGACTTCACACAGGATACCTAATTTGAGGCGGACACAAAATCTGTGAGAGGGTCGAATGGGTATTAATAACCACATTTTACTACTGAGGCTCAGAAAACTTATGAGACTTGACCATGGTGGGAAAAGGTGAACTGTATATCAAAATGGAAAGTAACACATAGACAGACTACAGGAAACCCTAAAGGTACTAAAATAACAAAAAAGGAATTTTTGTATATTTTCTGTGGGATATTTGTAGCTAAAAATGGAAGGGTATTATACAAGATAAGGAGAGGAGTTGTACACAGACCATGAAATAATGACTATTTTAAGAACATGTATGTCCTATGGAAGAATTATGTTTCATGTTCTAAGTTTGGAAATATGAAATCCAGATAAACATGCTGCTTTCAAATGCACCATAAACGTCACATTTTAGCGATGTTAAAGTAAGGCAAATTACATGGAATAGCTGATTATAGCAGGAAAGAATTTCATTTACATTTTGTGTCCTTGAACTAGTTTTCTAAATTTCAAAAATTTTAACACTTTCTTAGCTATGATCCCCAAGGTCTACTAGAGCTAAAGTGGAGTATCACCATGGAAAACTCAGAAGGGAAGGACAAAAATCATTCTATCTGCTTCCTTTTCTGAACCAACACAAATCTCAAATAGGTCGTAGCTAGATTTTATCTGTTCTCCCCAAAAAGATATGACCCAGCTAGACTCTTTCCCAATGTTGCCTAAAGACCAAATGACCGTTCATAGTTACATGCTCTGGTTTTGTCAAGGATTTCTCATAATCTATCCCTTGAACGCAGCAAGGGAATAGTTTGAGAATGCAGAGGAAAGTCTGAAGATGAATTCTGTCCTCACAGATATGATGAATATATGATGAAAACAAGCAGACAAGTGTTTGCTTGTAAATGGCTGCTTATTTCAGTTTACATCCTTGAATTACAAGGAAGCAGAAAAATTCTTTCGCAGTCATGAAGCAATTGCACAAAAGGTTGCCTCGTACACAGAATTAATTCATCTGAAACCGACGAGTATTTTGGAAATGATCTCCAATAGTCTTGCAGGTGATCATTTGAGTTGTACACATGTGTTATAATTCTGAATTCCTTCCTGCCCCAATTACTGCTCCCTCTTCCCAACTGCATTGTATTTACAGTTTGCATATTTTGCATTTGCTCATAATAAGTACATGTTTTTACTACCAAATAGAGTGCAAACTACTTGAAGGGAAAGACTATTTTTTCTGTCTTTGGGAAGATTATGAGTATGTAGTGCTTTCTGATTTATTTGGCAAGCTACAAACAGGACATACCAACAAAACAAGCCCAGTTTAGGGGAAAATTATTTGTATATAGTTATACCACATACATATCCACACATATAGACCCATACAAACAAGCATGTGCATATGCATATATTTTATATGCATACGTTATAGGCACAAACTAATTAGTGAATGTAAACATATTGTATACAGGTAGATGCATACATGTGCATCACATATATGCATATTTGTGTCTGAATGCATGTATATATTCATGTGAACATACATGATAATTCATTGCATATGTGTATATGCACATACATCATTTCAGTTGGCGTGAATAATTTGGATGTATATGCATAATATAAATACCTATACAGTACATATTTAAACACATTTGTATATACTTACAATTGAAAGTCCATGTACACATACATATATGTGGATAGACATGGAATGAAAAATTATCTGATTCCTCCATTTCAGTAATGAATGAGACTTAACCTAAGGCTTTTTTCCTTTAATTTCTCTGATTTACTAATGCTATACTATACTAATCTGTTCCTGTATTTCATCCCTATAGTATTGCAAGCTTTAAGAAAGAAGATTTTTTTTTTCTGATTAAAGCTTTCTCTTTCAGTAGTTAACAGAGGATGATCAATAAATGTTGGATGCAATGAAATGGGATGGAATTGCTACCATAGGTTTTCTATTGATAGTTGTAAACTTTGAGATGTAGCTGGGTAGCACATTAGATAGAACACTAGGCTTGATGGCACAAAGACCTGAGTTCAGATTCAGATGCTTACTAGTTGTATGATGTTGGGCAAGTCACTTAACCTCTCTCACCCTCATTTTTACAACTGTAGAATAGGTATAACAATATTATATACCTATACCTACATACAGAAATACACACACATAAAATATCACTACATCTTAGACTTGTTCTGAGTATCAAAATGTGATAATATTTGCAAGCCACACAGCACAAAGTTTAGTGTTGTTTTGGCACAGATAGGAAGTGTCTAAGACTGCATTTGAAGTCAGGTCTTGCTGACTCCAGACCCAATGCTCTATCCACTGTTCCACCAGCTGTCTCATGTAAATGATAATAATAATAATTATTATTCCATTAGTTTTCCTTTGGTAAATGTTGCCTATGATATTTAAAATTTCCTAGAAGATGCAATCTACAACAATAGGGAAGTAAGCCATATTTGTCAACTTATCCACCTCTTCCCCTAAAACAGTTTAATGACTTTGGAAGAGAACAGCTCTAGAGACAACGCCAGGTGTGGCTACATATTCTTCCCCTGACTCTAGTGAGCAACAGAATCAACACTTATGATAAGACAACATATTCTCCTAGCTATAAAGGTCAGAAAACCTTCCCTTTGCCTCTCTTCAGCACCTTGGAGAACGTCAGGGAATGATGTACAATAAATATTTGTAGCAATTGATTGAATTTATCATCTCATTTGAAATTCACAACTTCAGACACAGATCTGTCTGGGAAAAGAGATGCATAATTGCACTGCTGCCAGCGTGCTACTCAGTTGCTGGCAAAATAGCTTGAAAATGTAGAGGAAATTGCAGTTAGAATATGAAACGTTGGTCATCGCGTATGATGAATAAGTCTCAGTTACCAGCAGCTGCTGGCTCTCTCCAAACACATACTGCCTCTTGGTTCTTTTTTGTCAATCTACGTAGGGGAAAAAAGACTTCTGGCTACCCTCAAGGGCAAAGTAAAGAAGCCTAGGATGGAGCGAACACTTACTTGGTGCTGTTGAATCCCCCTTTATGACCACACAACAAAAGATTCTTTTTTTATTGATGTGTGGCCATCAAAATAGCCGTTCATATAACAACCTGTGTTCTTTAACTTCCCTCACTTTACTGATAATGAAACTGCGAAGTGGAGAGATTGCATTATTTTTCCACTATCACGAATCTCATATGTTTTGATCTTGGAACTCAAATCTAATGTTTCTGATTTTAGGACCAGTACTTTTTCTTTAATTATGTGATTGTCTGTCTCTTCATGAAGGCAGGAACAATATCTTTTATGTATTGACTATAGTGACTGCTTGGCAGTTAGATTTTTTTTCCTGTTTAGCCTGAAAGAAGTGAGTAGAACCTAGAGGTAATTAAAGAGAAATAGTGAAGGATTATGCATTAATAGTGACTTCTTTAAATTGGAAAGCAGACTTGGGCTGATCAGTTTGTGTCTATCTCCATATACCAAACATTTGTAAAAGCCTTCCTGTACTCTGCAAACCTTAAAACGTCATGTAAATGCTTTTTGCTCTTACTTCTGCTGCTATGATGACAATGAAAACTATAATAATGGCAACAGTGGCAGCAGTGGTGGTAGTAATAATGTTAATTATTATTATTAATAATATTATTAATAATTAATATTAATTATTACTAAGACAAAGTCTCAGAAAGTTTAGAGACAGACTAGAATATGTTCCTTTGCTGCATACAGACGTTAGCTTCAGCACACATAGGGATGTGACTAAGGTATGACTGAAGTGGTGTACAATAACTTTTCTGACATCTGACACCTGGCATTTGGAATTGTTTTTCTACTTGGTCAGAGACCAAATTAAGGCAATCTGGAAGAATATTACAGCGATAATTCCTTTCTTCTATACCAAGGAAGATCAGTTACTAGTGTAATTAATAAAAATATATGCCAAGTAAGAAATACTGAGGTAACTTGTAAGTGGTCTGCCTACTGTATGAAAGACACTATGGAAATCTATTCATGAAATGATTCCTGAACTGAGATCATGGCTCTTCGAAGAATCTATAATTTCATTAGGGTGAATATTTTGTTTAGAGTTCCTCATGGGACTCCTGCTTTGGATCTGTTAACTTTCTGAGGTTCTAGTATTTCATATACTATCATTTAATCGCCAAATATTTTCTCACGAGATGCCTTCTACCTGAACCAGAAAGCATGAGCTAGAGTACTTCAAAATTTTGCTTCCAGAAATGTGTCCTGCTTGATTCTTTCCTGTCTTGTTCCATATATCCTCTCAATACTCCCCCCAAGACACCTTCTAGTTCTGGCCCCCCCCATCTTTATTTTCTAGCTCTGGATACATAATCAAACAAATACTGCCATTGGTACTGGAAATGTACATTTACTCCCCTGTAGCTCTACTGACTATCCCTGTATCTTCCTACACCAAAAGAGCCTAACCCTCATTTTCTTATCTATATCTATATAGATAGATAGATATTAGTTATAACAAGAAGAACATAGGCTCCTTGAAAATATGAACTGTCTTCTTTTTTTAACAGTTTAATGTTGATGTTACACACTGCAAACATTTGAAGATTACCCTCACTCTTTGGAAGGTCCTTTGAAACAGAAAAAAATAATTGAGTAAAATTAATATTATCTTGATCTCATGTCAAAATGTATTCAAACTTCTACATTTCTACCACGCCCTAAACAAAAAATTTAAAGCAAAAATTTAAAAAGAAAAAAATTTAAAACAAAAATATCCTCAAATGATAGGTAGTCAAATGATATGAGTAGGTAGCTTTCAGATGAAGAAATGAAAACTGTCTATATTCACATAAAAATACTCTAAATGACTATTGATCAGAGAAAGGCAAATTAAAACAACTCTGAGCTACCACCTTAGACCTATCCAGTTGTGTAATATGACACAAATGAAAAATGATAAATGCTGGAAAAGATGTGGAAAAATTGCAACACTAATGCATTGTTGGTAGAGTTGTGAAGTATTCGAATCATTCATGCCAGCAATTTTGAACTGTGCTCAAATGGCTGTAAAACTGCGTATAACGTTTGAACCAGTAATATCACTACCATTTATATATCTCAGAGATATCATAAAAAAAGGAAAAGAACCCATAAGCATAAAAATATGTGTACCAACTGTTCTGTGATGGCCAAGAATTACAAGTTGACTAGATGCCCATTAATTGGGGAATAGCTGAACAAGTTGTGGTAAATGAATGTAATGAAATACTATTGTGCTATAAGAAATGATAACACCTTTTATTTCAGAAAAACCTGGCAAGACTTATATGAACTGATGCTCAGGAAGTGAACCGAACAAGGAGAACATTTTACACAGTAATAACCACAATGTGAGATCACTAAATTTGATAGAGTTGGCTCTTTTCAGCAATGCAATGACATACGACAATTCCAAAAGACTTATGAAGGAAAAATGCTATCCACATGTAAAGAAAGAACTACAGAATTTGAATACAGGTAGAAACATGCTATTTTACGTCATTTTCTCTGTTTTGTTTTTTTTTCTTTCATGTGGTTTTTCTCTTTTGTTTTGATTCTTCTTTCACAAAATTACTAATGTGGAAATGTTTAATATGATTGTACATGTATAGTCTATATCAGATTACTTGCCATCTTGGGGTGAGGGGAGGGGAGAAAGTGAGTATTGAAAACTATCTTTACATGTAACTGAAAAAATAAAATACTATTGAGCAAAAAGGAAATAAAAATTAAAACAAAGCCTAAATTTATTTTTCCCTTACACTCACAGCACCATTTTTTGGGGGGGAGGGAAAGAAATTCCTTGAATAAATATACATTCAAGAAAAACATACATCCCTTCAATGGAAGGATTAAAAATATATATGTTTCTTTCCATACCCTAAGTCCAGTGTTTTATCTAGTATGTGTAACAATCCTTTGTCATTATTTTAAATGTATTATTTGTTGACAAAAGGAAATCTACGTATTTTAACTTTAGCTAACAAATACATTTTAATGTTACTTTCATCAACATTAAAATCATAGCTATAAAACAATTAGTAGTCTCATCACACATTTAGACACCATTCTATTTTTAAACAGCCAGTTTAAAATTCTGAAGTGTCTTCTCAGTCATTCTGAAATCCCATTTGATCCTCTTTGTTTGGCAGATTTTTTCCTGCTGTACCATTATTTGCATTTACATGGGCTGGTTGGGGGAGAGGGGAGATTTCAAATCTATTTCTCTATGTCAAGTTTTTTTTTTTAATTATCCTTTCTCAATTTTCATTCCAGTTTGATCGTATGTCACTATGTCTGTTTACATCTTACAAAGCCCCTTCAACTGCAATGCCACAAAGATTGTCTAAATATTATTCTCCACCCTCCTCAAGATTCTGTCATCTTTATCCTATAATTTCTCTAGAACTTTTTAGCTCTTACTTTTTGGAAGAGACAGGTATTATTTCAAAATCCAAAGTAACATATTCAAGTAAAAAACATTCATTAACTAATATTTTAATCAGTGTTTGAAATAATGAAATCTCTGTTAGTACAAACTTATGCCCTGGTTCCAAATAAATGTCTATGGTAAGACAATTGAAGGACTAAATGGGATACCATATGATGATGTTATTCTTTCAATTAAAACTCAACTGTTTCAAAACTTTCAGATGTAATTTGATTTATGTCTCTGATAGCACAGCATTCTGGCCTTTGTCTGGATTAAAGCAATCTGTTCTTGCACTCCAAAGTAATTTCTATAGTATGAGGAAGAGGAAAAGGACTAGGAAATGATGTTTGAGTCAAAAGCAGTTGTACTCAGGTGCAAGCAACCATGAAGCTAACAGCAGATATCTCAGAGTTTTGAAATTCAAACCATCTGTGAATTATTATCTTAATGACATATTTTAATTTTAACCAAAAGTTTCAGAGGCTTGCTCAGCTCCATTTCATATGTGCACATAATTCTCATGGATATTAATGAGAGTTATAGATTCAAATCAAATGGAAAATAGAGTGCTTTGTTCCCAAAAAGGAAATTTATGTGAGGCAGGAGAAAGTAGACTGAAAGGAATTCAATAGAACAACCATAAATGTACTATAAAATTAGCTGGATACTGGTTTTGTTGTTTCTAGAATGTTATTTCCCACAAATGCCTTAATTGATTTTCAGTCAAAATTAGTTATGCTTTCAGAATGACCTTATAAGAAAATTTGAGGATGAGCAACATATCTGCTTACATGAAAGGGAAGTTGCCTGTGTAGTTATTCAGTTGTCAGATTGTGTTAGAAATAAGAGAGGAAGTGTGTCAAAGATAGGATTTGAAACTTCTAAAAAAATCTTAGGTATCATCTGATCCAAGCATTTTATTGGCCAGTAGGCCTGCATCTTTGGATATGTTACTCTATATTTTCAGTTGTTAAAATAACTCACTGTATTAATTACTGAATGTATCAATCTTAGATATGATCTTTAAATTTTCCCAAAGACACACACACAGATTTGTTTTGAAACAGAAGACAAACATTTCAAGTTAAATTTGATGTATGAACCTTATATTTTTCCCTAATTGAAATGGAACAAATATGACTCCTTGTCAATTTGAATTCAACAGAAGTTCAAATTTTGTTAGCAGTTTGTGTTTCCTCTATGTGCAGAAACTGTAATACATTATAATAAAAACACAAAGATAAATAATCTTTATCTCCTATCCTCAAGTAGGTTATAATCTACTAGATAAGGAAAACACAGAAAGTTAGAATACAATAATGCATAGGCTAAATGCATTTTTTTCAAATTTAATTATTTATTCATTTTCAATGTTCAACAATCACTTCCATAACTTTTTAATATTCTGCCCCTCCCTCTCATCTTTCTCCCCAATGCAGCATGCAGTTTTTATCAGCTCTACATATATATTCTTATTAAACACATTTTCACATTAATCATGTTGCCTAAAAGAATTAAAGCAAATGGTAGAGAACGCGATTAAAACTAAACAAAAGGAACCACAAAAAAAGAGATAATAATCTGCTTCATTTTGGGTTTCCAGTCCATAGTTATTTCTCTTGATGGCATTTTGCATCATGATTCGTTTGGAAATGTTTTAGGTCTTTTCCCTGCTGTGGAGGACTAAGTTTATGAAAAAGCATCCTCACAGACTATGGTTGTTACTGTGTATAACGTTCTCCTGATTCTGCACATTTCAGTCACAGTTAGCTTATATAAGTCTATCCAAGTATTTCTGAAATCTGCCTGTTCCTCATTTCTTATACCACATTAGTATTCCATTATATTCATATACCACAGCTTCCTCAGTCATTCCCTAACTGATGGGCATCCCGTCACAAAAAGGCCACCACAAAAAGAGCTGCTATAAATGTTTTTGTACATGTTGGTCTCTTTTAAATTTTCATGATCTCCTTGGGATACAGTCCTAGAAGCAGTATTGCTGGGTCAAAGTGTATTCACATTTAAATAGACCCAAGGTCAAAGTTCGAAATTGCTCTCCAGAATGGCTGGATCAACTCACAGCTCCATCAGCAATGAATTAGTGTTCAAAATCTCCCACATTTTTTCCAAAATGTATCATTTCGGTTTTTTCTTGTGATCCAGTATGAGAGGTGTGATGCGGTACATCAAAACTGTGTTGATTTTCATCTCTGTAATCAATAGCTATTTAGTGTTTTTTATAGAACTATAGATGGTTTTAATTTTTTCCTCTGAAAAGTGCTTGTTCATATCTTTCGACCATTTACCAATTGGGGAATGACCTGTATTCTTGTAAATTTGACTCAGTTTTCCATATATTTTAGACATGAGTCTTTATCAAAGAAAATAGTTGCAAAAATTATTTTACAGTTCTCTGCTTCCCTCCTTATGTTGATTCCAACGGCTTTGTTTGTGCAATTCAATTTAATGTAACCAAGCTAGCTATTTTCCATTTCATAATATTCTCTATCTCTTGTTTGGTCATAAATTCTTCCATTCTCCATAAATCTGATAAATAAACTATTCCTTGTTCCCCCTAATTTGTTTATGGTATTAGCTTTTATACCTAGATCATGTACCCATTTGGACTTTATTTTCATATACTGTGGGATTGGCCTATGCCCAGCTTTTGCCGCACTACTTTCCAGTTTTCCCAGCAATTTTTGTCAACAGTGAGTTCTTATCCCAGATGCAGGGGTCCATGAGTTTATCAAACAGTAGACTGATTCAGTCATTCACTAGTTTGCCATTTGTACTCAACCTATTCCACTTTTCAGTCCCTCTATTTCTTAGCCAGTAACAGGAGGTTTAAATGATTGCTGCTTTATATTAGAATTCAAGATAGGTTATGGGTAGGCTACTTTCCCTAGCATTTATTTTTATTAATTTCATTGATATTCTGGACCTTTTTCCTTCCAGATGAATTTTGATATTATTTTTCTAGATCTAAAAATAGTTTTCTGGGATTTGATTGTTATGACACTGGAAACATAAATTAATTTAGGTAGAATAGTCATTTTTATTATTTTAGCTCAGGCTACCCTTGAGCAAATGATGTTTTTCCAGATATTTAGATCAGATTTTATTTGTGCAAAAGTGTTTCATAATTGTGTTCATATATTATTCAGGTTTGTATTGGCACATTGACTATTGGAAGTTTTATACTGTCTCCCATAACTTTAAATGGGATGTCTCTTTCTGTCTCTTGCTATTTGGCTTTGTTAGTAATATACAGAAATGTAGAACACACATAGGCTTATTTGGTATCCTGCTACTTTGCCAAAGTTCTGTGTTATTACAAGGAGTATTATTTTTACTTGATTCTCTCGGATTCTGTAAGGATTCTAGTTTCTTCTTTGTATATTCTATTTCCTTTATTTTTTTTCTTCTCTAGTTCTAAAGCTAACATTTCTAGTACCATATGGAATAGCAGTAGAGATAACGGACATACGTTTCACCCTTTGTAGGGGCCAGTACTGATCTAGGTTTTCCTTGAGACTTGTACTAGCATAAAGACTGAAATTCTCAGGATTGGGGCACCATCCCACTCCTCATAAGTAAAGATGAGATCATCCTGACCCTGATTGTGTACCCCGAGGTTGTTAAGCAAAAGGAGCTAAAATATGGAAGTGAAAGATGCAAACTAAAAATGTTCTCATGGGAATAACCTTGCTTGCTTGCTTGAGAGAGTGTATATACTTGACTCTCAGATAAATAAACCAGTCATATACACATGGTGCAGTCTCGCCTAGGCTCTGTTTCTGTTATCTCTTCCTTTTCAATTAACCACTGCACCTCCCACCAGTTGCTGGGAAGTGGAGCCCATAACAGGGACACGAAGAGAAAGTGGAGAGGCAGCCCCAAGAGATAGTGTGCACAGAATTTGGAAAGTTAGGGAATTTTGGTGAATAACTAGGCTCTCTGGGGGGATTAGTTTCCTATCATGATTTTTTCTCAGTTTTTGGATTCTTTTCATTGTCTGTATATGTGTTCTGCCTCTATGCGTCTCTGTGATTAATACAGTCAACTCCACTGCAGGTAGACTCTCATGTGTTTCCCTCCCCCCCCCCCCCAGTCTCTGCTGTAACATTGGAGAAAAGGACAGGAGAGATAAAGAGAGAAAACAAATCTTATATTATTTAGTTTATATGATTGCTAAAGAGAGTTTCAGATCAGGAATAGAAGGAAATAATATATGTGCAGTTTTGAAAGGGTTAATCAAAGCCCACTAGGAGTACAGCGTGGGTACAAAGTTTAAGGAAAGCATAAAAGTTTTGGAAATCGTTGAAAGTTGTTGAAAAAAGTTTCTCTCTCTATCTACCTTCTAACCCTGGTCAGGCTGTGAAGGTGGGGAGAAAGACAAGAAGAAATCAGAGAAACTTTTCCCTTAATACAAGGGAGGCAAACTGACTAGCAATTTAATTATCTCATGCCTTGCCTAAAAGAGAAAAGTTTTTGTTTAGTGGGAAATAACCAAAAAGTAGTTATTCTGCTCGTATTTTAAATGAAACATGTCACTCCTAATTGGATATTTAAGACAAGTCAGAATTTGTTATACTATTTGGCACTAAAGCAAATTGGAAAAATGCCTAGATCTGAAAAAGAGACACCTTGGAGATAAAGCTTTGAAGAAGTTTTTAAGGAGTGGACACGGAAGTGCAGTTTGCTTGAGTAAAGAGTTAGAAGCATTAAGATCTTTTTACCTTGTAATCCTGGCTCTGACCATCAAACTAGGACTGCAGGCAATAATTAGGAGAGCTAAAAACATTTTGGCAGATTCTGTTAACTCCTCTCCTCCCAGACTAGATCAAGAGAAGAGAGTGTTAAAGAATGGTAGGGAATTTAATTTATCCTTCCAGAGAGCAGGAGATGGGCCATAGCAGGATGAGGAATAATAGGAATTGATGTTGTATTTTGTCAAAAGATTGTGTGCATCTGTTGAGATAATCATGTAGTTTGTTAGTTTTTTTTGTTGGTATGATCAATAACGCTAATAGTTTTCCTAATTTTGAATCAGCCCTGTATTCCTGGTATAAAACCTACTTGGTCATAATCTATTATACTCATGATAATCTTCTGTATTTTTTGTGCTAAAGCCTTATTTAAAATTTTTGCATCTATATTGATTACAGAAATTTGTCTATAATTATCTTCCTGTGTTTTGACTCTTCCCGGTTTAGGTATCAAAACCACATTTATAACATAAAAAGCGTTTAGGAGGTTTTCTTCCCCAATTTTCCCAAATAGTCTATATACTATTGTAATTAATTGCTCTTTAAATGTTTGATGGAATTCACTTGTGAATCCTTCTGGCCCTGGAGATTTTTTCCTAGGGAGTTCATTGATTGCTTGTTCAATCTCTGCCTTTGTGCAATGGATTGTGAGGATTTTATGGTCTAGTACATGGTCATTTTTTGTATATGTGTTGTGTGCTACTGAGAAAAAGGTATATTCTTTTGTATCTCCATTCAATTTTTTCCGGAGTTCTACCATATCTACCTTTTCCAGAGTTCTATTCACCTCCTTTTTTTCTTGGTTATTTTGACTTCTGACTTATCAAGTTCAGAGAGGGGAAGTTTGAAGTCCCCTGCTAATACAGTTTTGCTGTCTATTTCTTCCTATAATTTACTTAACTTCTCCTCTAAGAATTTGGAGCATATATGTTTAGAAATGAAATTTCTTCATTGTCTATGGTGCCTTTTAGCAAGATATAGTTTTTTCCTTATCTCTTTTGATTAGACTTATTTCTGCTTTTGCTTTGTCAGAAGTTAGGATTGCTTCTCCTGCTTTTAATGCTTCAGGTAAAGCATAAAATATTCTGCTTCAACCTTTATCTTTATCCTGTGCGAATGCCCTGGTTTCAAATGTGTTATTATTGGATTATGGTTTTTAATCCATTCTACTACTCGACTCCTTTTTATGGGAGAGTTCATCCCATTCACATTCACATTATTACTATCTGTGTCTTTCCCTCCATCCCCTTTATCGTTTTTATGCTTTCAGTTCTCCCTTCTACCTTCCTCTCCACAAGAGTTTTAGTTTTTTGACCACCACCTCCTTCAGTCTTCCCTCCATTCTTTCAGCCTCCATCCCTTTTAATCCCCTTTTCCCTTATTGCTTATTCTCTCCCTTTAAGCCTCCCCTCCCTTTTATTTTTCCTTCCCCTCCTACTGCCTATAGAGTTAATTTCATTTCTATGTTTAACTGAGTTTGTTGTACCGTCCTTGGATCCAATCAGATGGTAATGCCTGTCAAATAATGTTCATTTACCTCCCCTCTTTCTCTCTATTACAATATATTTTTGTGCCTCTTCCAGTGATGGAATTTATTTTTTTCTCCCTCCTCCTTTTCACATCTCCCATTATAATCCCTCTCACCCTTAAATTGCATTTGTATCATCACATCATTTAATTTATAGGCACTCCCTCTATCTATGTATCCCTTTTGTATTTCATAATAAATATACAAGTCTCACGATAAATAAGTATCATCCTCCCTTTTAGGGATGTAAACAATTTGTCAGTATTGTGCAACAAGTTTCCCCCCCTGTTTACTTTTTATTGCTTCTCTTGAGATCTGCATTTGAAGATCAAATTTTCTATTGAGTTCTGGCCCTTTCATCAGGAAGGTCTGCAAAACCCCTTATTTTGTTTAATACCCGTCTCATTGCCTGAAATATTATGCTGAACTTTACTGGGTAATTGATCCTTGTTTTTAGTCCCAGCTCCTTTATCTTATGGAATAACATATTACAATTTCTTCGGTCTTTTAATATAGAATCTTCAAAGTCCTTTGTGATCTTGACTGTAGGTCCTTGACATTTGAATTGTTTTTTTCTGGCTGCCTGCAATATTTTCTCCATCACTTGATAGTTCTGGAATTTGGTAACAATGTTCCCTGGTGTTTTTAGTTTGGAGAACTTTCAGGAGGAGAACGGTGGATTCTTTTGATGGCTATTTTACCCTCTGGGTGTAGGACTTCTGGGCAATTTTCCTTGCTGATTTTTTGGATGATATTGTCCAGGCTCTTTTTTTATCATGGGTTTTTGGTAAACCAATAATCCTTAGGTCTTCTCTCCTGGATCTGTTTTGCAGGTCAGCTGTTTTTTACAGTTTCTTCTTCTATCTTTTCATTCTTTAGATTCTCTTTGATTGATTCTTGATTTCTCATAGATTTGTTAGTTTTTACTTGCCAGATTCTAATTTTTTATCAAATTATTTTTTCAGTTACCTTTTGCATCTCCTTTTCCATCTGTCCAATTGTTCACTTTCAAGAGTTATTTTCTCCAGTTACTTTTTGTACTTCCTTTTCCATTTGTCCAATTTTCCCATTTAGATTTTGCGCTTTCTTTTCCATTTGTCTAATTGTCTTTTTAATTTCTTTTGTTATTTCGTTTTTCATATTTTTGTAGTCCTTGATCAATTTTTCTTCTATTTCTCCAATTTGACTTTCAAAAATCTTCCTGAGTTTTCCTAAGGAGGCCTTTTGTGTTACAGACAATTTCATATTCCATTCTGAAGTTTCAGATCAGAGTACAGTCTCATCGCAGACCTCTTTGTTATTTGTATTTTCGTCCTTGTCCCCATAGAAAGATTCTATGGTATTTTCTGCCTTGCTTCTTACTCATGATAATAACCCCTTTTCTGGCTTTTAAAATGTGCTTCTGTGGCACAGAGAGGTCTGTGCCACAGGTTTTGTGCCTAAAACTTGAGGCTCTGTGTGTTGTGTCCTCTGGTTCTTTTAACTACAAGCCAAAGTGTTGCAGCTTAACTGGTGCTGAAATATTGGTGTTGGAAAGCAGATACTAAGTGAGGCCTTTTTGGGTTTCCCTGCAGTTACCCTGAAGCTAGCTTATTAAGTGTGGGTGAGGGGTGGTCTCGACATCAGAGGCTTCCTTTGCTGAGCTAGGACATAGGTAAGCTCAGTAGTTGTTGATCAGATCTGCGATAGGGTCTCCCCAACTCCCCTGAGGTGGAGAAGCACACCTGGGGTCCTGGTGTTGTCAGTTGTTGGTTTCACCCCCTGGTGCTCAGGATATTTTCCTGATTGTTGAGGTGGGGCTGTGTGGGACAGCTGTGATTCTGCACTGGTCCCTTTGGCCCCAGAAAGTGGAGCCCTCCTTAACTGTCTTTCTAGCCTCATGGTCTAAGATTCTGTTTACACTTTCTGCTGCTCCCACTGTTTCAGGTATTTTTCTAGGAGAGATTCTCTTGGCTCATCAAGATCAACAAGGGGAGGGAGATAGTAATTACTGATCACTCCACCATCTTGGCTCACAGAACTGGAAATCTGTGGGCAAACTGCCTCTTAGCCAGTGAGGCTAGGAAATTTGCAAAGGGGGATCCCTTTGCTGTGGCTGTAGGAGAAAAGTGCAGTACTGGAGCTGTCTCAGATAGTCACACCTCAGTAAACCTGGAGGAGATCCTGAGCCTAAGGGTGTGGAGCCCCTAGTCACCAACTCCAGGACCCCAGGCATGCCTCAGCATAGCCAGAGGAATCAGGAAGACACTATCCCAGACAAGGTTCACCTACCACTGAGCCTGCTTGTGCTCTAACTCAGGAGAGGAGACCTCCTGTGACTGGACCAACCCTCCTTCTACCCCTCATACAGAGAGTTCCAGGATAACTCAGGGAAACTCAGAAAGACTTCACCTTGCCTCTGCTTTGGAATACTAGCCAGCTCAGCACCAGGTATGCTGAAGCATTTTAGCTTCTAGCTGAAAGAACCAGAGGTCACAATACAGAAAGCCTCAAGTTCCAAGCACAAGAATCACGAGAGTGACCTCTCCGTTCCCCAGAAGCAGAGATTCAATGTCAAAGTCAGCAAAAATGTAATCATCATGAGGATGCAGCAAACTAGAAAGGAAAAGACCATAGAATCTTACTGTGGGGACAAGGACCAAAGAGGTCAGCATTGAGACTGTACCCCCATCTGAAACTTCAGAAGGGAATATGAATATGCTCAGTCCAAAGAGCATTCTTGGCAGAGCTCAAGAAGGATTTTAAAAGGCAAATTAGAGAATTAGAAGAAAAACTGGGCAATAATTTTAAAAAAGATATGAAAAAAGAATTTACTGAAAAGAACAGTTCCTTACAAAAGAAAATTGGACAAAGTTGAAAGGAAGTCCAAAACCTAATTGGAGAAAACAATTCTTAAAAGAAACAATGGGGCAAATTGAAAAGGAAGTGTAAAAGTTAACTGAAGAAAGCAAATTATTTAAAAGCAGAATTGGACAAGTAGAAGCTAATGACTCTATGATATATCAGGAAACAGTCAAACAGAATCCAATGAATGAAAAAATAGAAGAAAATGTAAAATATTTCATTGGTAAAAGAACTGACCTGGAAAATAGATCCAAGAGAGAAAATCTAAGAATTATTGATCTATCAGAAAGCCAGGATGAAAAAAAGAGCCTGGACAATAGCTTCCAAGAAATAAGCCAAACTGAGCAGAGGTCCTAGATCCAGAGAGCTAAATAGTCATTGAAAGAATTCACCTATCCCCTGTTGAAAGAGTTCTAAAATTTAAAATTCTAAAGAATATCGATGACAAATTATAGAACTATCAAGTGAAGGACAAAATACTTCAAGCAGTCAGGAAAGAATTCAAATATCAAGGAACTGCAGTCTGGATCACAGAGGACCTTCAAGCTCCTACATTAAAAGAGCAGAGGGACTGAAACATGATATTCAGTAAGGCAAAGGAGGTGGGACTACAACAAATGATTAATTACCCCACAAAATTGAGCATAATATTTCAGCCAAGGAGATGTGCATTCCACAAAATAAGGCACTTCCTGACTTTCCTGATGGAAAGCCAGAGTTGAATAGAAAATTCCATCTTTAAACACAAATTTCAAGAGGGGAATAGAAAGCAGAGAAACTTGTTTTTCAATATGAGCAAACTCTTTTCATCCCTATAATGGAAGACAATACGTGTTAATCTTGATGATTGCATATTTATGATATATAAATATGATATCTATGTATATCCCTTTTAAATATCATGTTTAAATATCATAAATATGCACACATTTGAAACAGGGGGACACACGTAAGTGAAAGGTAAAAGGTTGGATCAGAATACATTATGCTTCAGCTGATGTAAAAAAAATCAAGGATCGCAATCCGAACCTCAGAAAAAGCAAAAGCAAAAATAAATGTAATCTAAAGAAAGGAAGGAAACAGTATACTGCTAAAAGGCATCATAGACAATGAAGCAACATCATTACTAAAATGTATGCACCAAGTATAGCATCCAAATTCTTAGAGGAAAGGTAAGAGAATTATGGAAATAAATAGACATCAAAACTTTCCTAGTGGAGGACTTCATCCACACCCTTCCTGAACATGATAAAGCTAGCATCAAAATAAACAAGAAGGAGGTTAAGGAGGTGAGCAAAACTGTGGATAAGGTAGTTATGATAGCTCTCTGGAGAAAATTGAATGAGTGTAGAAAGAATTTGTACTATTCTCAGTGGTACATGGCACATGTGCAAAAATTCACCATTTATTGGGGCACACAAACCTCACAGTCCAGTCATAGTCGCAGAAAGACAGATATTCAATGCATCCTTCTTAGATCACAATGCAATAAAATTATATGTAAAAGAAGGCCATGGAAGGATAGATCAAAAATTAATTATAAACTAAATAATCTAATCTTAAAGAATGAGTGGGTTAAACAACAAATCATAGGAGCAATAGATAAACTTATTGAAGGAAATGACAATAATTAGGCAATCTAACAAAACTTATTGGATACCGCAAAATAAGTTCACAGGGGAACTTTTATATCATGAATGCCTAAATGAATAAAATAGACAAAGAGAAGATCAATGAATTGGGCAAGCATATGAAAAGAAAAAAATAAAAATTCCCAAGTAAATACAAAGTTAGAAAAACTCAAAACCAAAGGAAAGATTAATAGAATTGAAATTCAAAAATATTGAACTAATAAATAAAACTAAGAATTGGCTTTTATGAGAAAAAAGTAATAAAATTGGTAAACTTTTAGTCAATTTGATTTGAAAAAGAAGAAAACTAAATTAACAATATCAAAAATGAGAAGGGTGAACTCACCTCCACTATGAGGAAATTAAGCAATAATTAAAAATTAATTTGCTCAACTGTATGCTCATAAGTTTGAGAATCTAAGTGAGATGGATGAATATCTAAAACAATAAATTGCCCAGATTAATGGAAGAGAAGTTGAATACTTCAGTAACCCTATATGAGAAAACTAAATTGAAGAAGCTATCAATAAATATCCTAGGAAAAAAAATCTCCAGGTCCAGATATATTTAAAAAGGAATTTTTATCAAGCATTTAAAAAACAATTAATTCCACTACTTTATATACACTCTTTGGGAAATTTGGTGAAGAACAAGTTCTACCAAATTATTTTCATGCTACAAATATGATTCTGATACTTAAACAAGGAAGAACCAAAAGAGAGAAAGAAAATTATAGACCAATATCTCTAATTAATATAGATGCAAAAATTTTAGCAAGATATTAGCAAAAAAGAATACAGCATCTCATCATGAGAATAATAAGTTATGATCAGGTAACATTATACCAGGGTCACAGGGCTGACTCTATATTAGGAAAACCATCAACATTATTGATCATATCAACAATAAAAGTAACAGAAAACATATGATATTCTCAATAGATGCAGAAAAAGCTTTTGACAAAATACAAAACCCATTCTTATTGAAAACGCTGGAGAGCAAAGGAGTGAATGAAGAAAAGAAGAAAATAATAAGCAGTATCTACCTAATACCTTCAGCAGGCATTAAATGCAATGGGGATAAGCTAGAAGCATTTCCAAAAAGATCAGGGGTGAAACAAGAATGTCCATTATCACCACGATTATTCAATAAGGTACTAGAAATTTTAGCTGCAAGAATATTGCAGCCAAATTCTAGAGTTCCCAGGGAGAAGAGAAAATATTGCAAGCAGTCAGAAAGAAACAATTCAAGTACCGTGGAAATACAATCAAGATAGCACAAGACCTATCAGTTTGTATATTAAAGAATCAAAGGACTTGGCATATGATATTCCAGAAGTCAAATGAGCTACAATTAAAACCAAGAACCATCTACCCAGCAAAAGTGAGCATAATATTTCAGGGGAAAAATGGTGGTTCAGTAAAATAGAGGACTTACAAGCATTCTTGATGAAAACACCAGACTTTTGACTTTCAAACACAAGGATCAAAGAAACATGACAAGGTAAACACAAAAGACAGATCATAACGAACTTACTGAAGTTGAACTGTTTACATTCCTACATGGAAAGACAATATTTGTAACTCTTGAGACTCTTCTCATTACTTGGGTAGTTGGAGGCCTTATGTACATATAGACAGATAGCACACGGTGAGTTGGATAGGAAGGGATCATACCTAAAGTAATAAAATTAAAGGGTGAGAAAGGAATATATTGGGAGGAGAAAGAGATAAACGGAATAGGGCAAATTATCTCTCCTTGAACAGGCAAGATAAAGATCTTTTAATGTAGGGGAAAAAGTGGGGTAGGTGAGAGGAAAAAAGTAAACTTACTCTCATCAAATTTGGCTTAAAGAGGGAATAACATGCACACTCAATTTGATATGAAAATCTATCTTACAAGAGAAGATGCAGACAAGAGGAGTGTGAGAAATGATAGAAGGGAGGGCAAATAGGAAGAAGGGGTAATTAGAAGTAAACCCTTTTGGGGAGGTACAAGGTCAAAATCAAGAATAGATTAAATGGGGGCACGACAGCATGGAGGGAAATATAGTTATTCTTTCACAATATGACCTTTATGGAAGTCTTTTGCATACTTACACAACTATACTATATATTGAATTGCTTACCTTCTCAGTGGAGTTGAGTGGGGAACGAGGAAGGGAGAGAAGTAGGAACTCAAAATTTAAAAACAAATATTAAAAATTCTTTTTATATGCAACTGGGAGTTGATAAATACAGAGAGTAGGGTATAGAAGTCTATCTTGCCCTACAAGAAAATAGAGGAGATGGGGATAAGTGAAGGGAGGGGTGTAACAGAAGGCAGTACAGATTTGGGAAAAGCACAATCAGAATGCACTGTGAGTTGGGGTGGGGGAGGAGAGAGATGGGGAGAAAATTTGGAACTCAAAATCTTGTGGAAATGAATGCTGAAAACCAAAAATAAAGTAATAAAATTTTAAGAATTACAGAGAAATTTTCAACATGTGAAAAAAAGAAAGTATGTGTATAACTCATATAAGATTCCCTGCCATCTCAGGGAGAGATGGCGGAAGGAGTGGGGAGGAGGGAATTATGAGATTTATAGAAGTGATTGTAGAAAAGTGAAAACAAATAAATTAATTTTAAAAAGAAAAAAATGATAAAATGCAGACCCACAAAACAAAAGAAATAATGAAAGTAAAGGAAAAGAACCTAGACACTATAAATTCTATTAGTTGGTAAATTTATCATAGAAATTTTTGTCATGCCCTATATACAGCTTGATAAATAAAATATCAATTGGTCTCCCTCTTCATACTTCATTTACTGTAAAAAAATAAGGAAACAAAACTTCAGTTCAGAAACAACAACAACAAAGAAACCCAGCAACAAAGAATTCGGAGGCAGCAAAATAAAATAGAAAAAATACTGACTCTACTGTCGCAGCGTCTACATTCAAACCCTGCCTCTCTTGTTTAATTAGTATCTGTGTGACCTTGAGCAAATCACTGGACCTCCCTTGGCCTCAATTCCCTCAGATGTTAAACAAACACATCATCTCCAAGGTCTTGTATGCCTCTAAAATTGTGACTCTACTTTACACATGCACGGAATATTTCCCATCACTCTGTGGGACCTTATACTTCTCAAATATGGCATATAATTTTTCTCTCTGGATTGATACTTACATTTAACAAGCAGTCATGAAGGCAAATATAGGTTTCAAGCACAAATTGACAGCAGTCAGTCATTAAACACCTGCCATGTGTCAGTCACTGTGATAAGCACTGGGGATACAAGGACAAATCAAAAATGTTCCATGTCCTCAGGGACTTTATTGATTAATGGTGGAGATAACATACAAACTGTATAAGGAGGAGCTATATACAGCATCACTTGGAGATAATCAGCAAAGAAAAGGCATGAGAAGTAAGGAATATCTGTAAAGGCTTCTGGTAATATGTAAGATTTTAGCTAGAATTAGAAGGATGCCAGGAGATGGAGATAAAGAAAAGAAAATGTCAGATACAGGTGACTGCCACTAAAAATACCTAGAATTAGAACATGGAGTACTTTGTTTAAGAAACAAAAAAGAGTCCAGTATTGTAGGATGACAGAGTTGTTATTCTTTTCACATAGCATTCAATCTCCTGATATTCCTTCCTTCTTTTCTTTCAGAGGCACTCAGGGTTAAGTGACTTGCCCAAAGTCAAATGTCTGAAGCTGGATTTGAACTCAGGTCCTCCTGATTGCAGAGCTCCTACTCTATCCTCTACACTAACTGCCCCTTGGACAATTTCACTGGCTACTCCTCATGCCTAGAATCCATCTCCATTTCCTGATTTATTTTTTCCTTATCCAAATAGACTATTCTTGGATTCAGGAATACTTGACTTCAGGGCTTTCTTTTGAAATATATAGTTAATATGATTTATGCAAGTCATTTAAGCTCTCATTACTCTAGGTAGCAATCTTGCAGAGAATTATGCTTACTTGCAAGGACAGAGGAAATTTCCTCACCCAGAAACTGACTATGCAAGTGAAATCACAAGTACACTCTCTACTCCTTTTCTAATACAGGATAATCTTGATGAACATATCAAGCTAATTTGCATTGTATCACCCCTAATAACCCAGTCAATATTCTTTAAAAACATACATTGCCTTGATTGTTTCTTTTTTTTTAATAATAATAATAACACTTGTTGTTGCTGTTGTGTCCTTTCAGTAGTATCTAACTGTGGCCCTATTGAGACTTTCTTGGCAAAGCGGCTTGCCATTTCCTCCTCCAGCTCATTTTACAGATGACAAACTGAGGGTAACTGTGTTGAATGATTTGTCCAAGGACATCCAACTATGAAGTGTCTGAGGTGGGATTTGAACTCAGGTGCTCCTAACTCCAGGGCCAGTGCTGTATTAACTATGCTACTTATCTGCTCACAATAATGACATATTACGTGTAGTTTACATGTACATACAAATGTATATTATATTTGAACATATTAACTAATGCTCTAGGCATCAGCCCACTTGTTTACTACATTTGAAAGGCCTTTGAAAGTTTGTCATAAATGCTTTCACAGTATGATCATTTTGGATAAGCAATTTTATCACAAAGAAGAAATCCTTCCCTTACAAAGAAATCCCTTTGTCTTTTGTTTTTAGCATCAGCCAGCAACCAGACACTAAATGTAAAGTGGTCATATGGAGACTACAATTCACATATGACTATTTTTGTGGCTTCATTTTCCTTTTGGAGCTTCCATGTTTAGAATAAGGAATCAGGAGCTGCAAAGAACATAGAAATGGAAGCTGTAAATTGACAATGAAACTACTCTGCAGATGATTTGGAGATTGTAAGTGCAATAACCAGATGTAGGGGTTGGCCATCACAAGTTCTATTAATATAAGCACTTCCTGGCTTCCTGAATTTACTCTGCAAGAGAAGTGAGTTTTTTCTATGAAATTCTGGGACTTCTGATAAGGTTAGAAATAAGGTCAGCACCAACTCTTTGAACTAATTTGGTTAACATTTCTATTATTTTGAAATTCTTTGATTAAATGTCTGCTAATACTGAACCTTTAAAAACCTCTATGGGTGAATTTTTAGGACAAAAGTTTATCTTAAACAGGCGTGATAGGAGATGAGTCTGCCTGATAAGGAGGGTGATATTATCTATTGAAATTCTAAGCTCATTTCCTCTTTAATGAAATTATTGATCCCAACTCTCATCCAAATCCCATAATTTTTTCCAAGGGTATTAAAAATCAGAAAGCTATTTCTTCCTTCCAGGAAGTCTACATGCATTTTTAGAGATGAGATTATTGATGCAGGTATAAGGATTATTATTTGTGTATACATTCTCTGAATAATAAATAACATCAACAACAATAACAACATTTCTTTCCAAGTATTTTTGTGTCTCTAAATAGTGGTTTATGGAGTATTAAAACTATAAGTAGGGCACCTATATGGTGCACTGGATAGAGCATTGGGTCTGTACTCTGGAAGACTGGAGTTCAGATCCAGCTTCAGACAGTTCTAGCTACGGGACCCTGAGCAAGTGATTTAATCTTGTTTGTCTAAAATGAATTAGAGAAGGAAATGGCAAACAAATCCGTTATCTTTGCCAAGAAAACTACTAAAGAGGTGACAAAGAGTCAGACAACTGAAAATTGACCAGATGACAAAAGAAATATAATTATTCCTATGTGGTAATCATCAATACCTTCCTTCTGGTTTGAAGAGCCACATAAAAATTCAGCAAAATTACTGAAAGTTAATAGAGACTAAATTAAATTCAAAAAGTATTTATTAATTTCTCCTACACTTGTTGAACTAACTGCAAAAATGTAGGTGCTACATAAAGGAAGACAAATTAAATCACGTGTGCTATTAAGGAGCTTGTGTTGTTCCAAACTAAAGAATTTTCTTTAAAACATGGTGTGTGTGTGTGTGTGTGTGTGTGTGTTTGTACGTGTGTATATGTGTGTGCATGTGTGCGCACACACACACATGCAAACACACACGTATTAAATCACCCCCCACAATAGGTATACTTTTCATATATCAGATAAGTTTGCATCAGAGTTGCTAATTCACATATTAAAAGCTGGTGAATTCGTATCTATATTTACAATAATATTGAAATACAGAGGGGAATTAAGTGACTAGTCAATTATCTAGATATTTTAAAAGTTTTGAAGTTTTGCACAAATAATACCTTGATAGCTGAAAATTTCCACTTTCAACCAGATACTATCTTGGGTGTGTATGTTTATGTGTATTTGTACGTATGTATGTATATGTATATATAATATATACATATATATAATATATACATATACATATGTATATGTATATATATGTATATACATATACATGCACGCACAAACATACATGCACATATACATATATTATTGCCTTTGTAACTGCCAAAAGTGCATTATGATAAAGCATTTCACTAATTTTAATGAAGAGAAATGCTTTAGATTCTGAATGGTAAACTAAGCAGCAAGTTATTGTGAACAACTTATTTCAACTATGGGATTTGAATAATAACATATTTTTATTCCCCTTGAAGAAATGTAACATGGAAATGTTTCTCATTTCCTCCATGTCGCTATAACCTATGAAGAAAAAAAATCCTGAAAAAAATTCTCAAACCCATGAAAACATATATTATTGTGGAATATAAATATTTGAGGAAGTAATCTATTCAAACAAAAGAATCTCCTTCAAGGATATTGTTAACTGTTCTATGTTCATTGAATCAAGTTGAATAATACTAGTCACTGGGGTCAGAAAGATGAGTTCACATGTTGCTGTAGACACTTAAGAGCTGTGATACTTTAGGGAACTTACTTAATTGCTCTGATCTACTGTTTCCTGCTTTGTAAATGGGGGATAAATATCACAGAATTAATGTGAGGATCGATTAAGATGAAATGGAAAAACGTGCAACTTTGCAAAACTTAAAATATTTTATAAATACTAGCTATTTTTCCTGTTATTCTTCCTTTCTCTTTGTTTCTATGACTTCTTTTTGTTTAAACAGTGGCGTTATTTATTTTCCGATTGTCATATATTATACTTTTTTCAGTGAATCTCTGTGGTGAGAAAGAATACTTTTTATTCATCAGAGAATCATAAAATTTAAGTGTTGGAAGGAGCTTTGTTGAATATTTCTTCTAACTAAAAAAACCTAAAAAATAATCCTCCTTTATACTTCACTTCACATGTGTGCAAACTGCTTTTCTTTGAAAATATTCATTTTTTGGAGGAAGAAAACTACCCCAGACAGAATAAGTGAACACTCCAGGTCACACAAGTATATATTTTGATCCTCATACTGCTCTCTAGGTTCCAACTGAAAAATTCAATCTTTTAGTTGTGACAACCCTTAAAAATATTTAAAAATAAGTTATAATATGTCTTTTCCTGTTTAAGCTAAACTTTAACATTTCTTTTTTTCACATCCTTGTATGACATGAACTCAGGCACCTTCACCATACTGTATGCTCTATTCTAGTTCATTCTGAATAATCATTGACCTTCCTAAAATGTGGTGCCAAACAAAGAATAAGTTATTGCAGATGATTCTCTGATTAGGGTAGAATATAATTAGATCACAGGATTTCTGGGAGCCAAGATGGCAAAATAAGCATTAAGTAGCTCTTACTCTTCTTTACTGACCTTAAAAAACCCAGAAAATACCACATGAGGAAAAATCCTGGAACAGTGGAGTCAGCAGAAAGATGGAATGCAGCAGTTTTTTTTTTAGCTTAGACAGGTAGAGGGATTAACTGGAAAGTTCCCTCTTGCTGTGGCTGAAAGGAACCAATACAAGACATGAGGTATCCAGGCAAGCCAGGAGCAAGTCCTACCTCATCAAACCAGAAGGAGATCCTGAACTCCAGCATGGCAGAGCAGACAAGTACCAATACCAGGATTTTCCTGCCCCTCCGTGTCTTCACACAACCAAGGGAATTGGCAGCAGCACAGAGAACCACCACTGGCACCATGGATGGGCATCCACCAGTCGCCAAGTCTTCCCTTGTCTAGCACAGCTCTGGGTTGAAAGAGACCTCCAGATGCCAGCCCACCCCTCCCTCATACCTCAAGCTTCAGTGTGAACCCAGGGAAAAGCAGCAAGCCTTCTGCACGCAACAGGCACCTGCAGCTCAGCACCAGATAAGCGAAAGTATTATACAGCTTTCAGTTGAAGAACTGGAGGATCAAGCTCACAAAGTCATTCACTAGGTTCTATCCCCCACTAGAAGTTGAGCAGGATAGAGTCCCCTGAGCTCCAGAAAGAGAGATCCACTTTAAAAGCCAGAAAAAAGGCAAACACAATAAGAAAAAAGCAATTTAGAAAAGTAAAAACCAGGGGGCGACACTAGTGTAGGTTGGGAATGTGAGGAGCTGGACAGTTGGAGAACAGATGGATCCAGGCCTGGACTATGTCCTTCAAGTGCTCCAAGTGTGACAAAACCAAGCACTATGCTGAAAAGGTGAGTTTCCTGGGCAAGGACTGGCATAAGTTTTGTCTCAAGTGTAAGCATTACAACTAGACACTGACACCTAGAGGTAATGAAGAGCACAACGGATTTTCCTTTCACAAACCTGTTGTTGTAAATGCTTGATTCATAGCAAAAACAATTTTAGTTAAAACTTCCTTCTTAACTGCCAAAATAAAATTTTAATATACTTAAATCCTGCTTTAGGTGAGGTAGGATATGGGCTGCCTCTCCCCTATCTGAGCCAGAAAGACCTTCCCAGATTGAAAAAAAAGGTTTTGAATTAGATTAATTTTTTATTCATTTTATTTATTTTTAATGTTCTACAATCACTACTATAAAACTTACATTTTTTTACCCACTTTACCCCCTACCAACCCCTCCCTCCCCAAGACGACATACAATTTTATATAGGATCTACACATACATTCCTATTGAATATATTTTCACTATAGTCATGTTGTGTAGAAGAACTAAAATAAATGGAAGAAATCGTATAACAAACCTAAAACATAATACACACACACACACACACACACACACACACACACAAATAATCATTTGCTAAATTCTGTGATTGAATTCTATAATTTTTTCTCTGAATGTGGAAGGCATTTTACCTCAGAAGATCATTGGGATTTTTTTTTTTATGTCCTTGTATTCATATGAAGATCCAAGTCTACCAGAAAAAAACTCTTGCACACTGTGGTCGTTACTGTGCACAAAGTTGTCCTGGTTCTACTCCTTTCCTGCAGGATAAGATCATATAAGTCTTTCAAGGCCCCTCTGAAGTCTTCTTGTCATTATTTCTTATGGTGCAATAGTATCCCATTATGTTTATATACCATAATTTATTCAGCCATTCCCCAACTGATGGGCATCCCCTTGATTTTCAGTTTTTGGCAACTACAAAGAGTGCAGCTATAAATACTTTTGTACATGTGGGACCTTTTCCCATTTTTATGATCTCTTGTGGATACAATTCTAGAAGCGATATTTCTGGGTCAAAGGATATGCACATTTTTCGAGCCCTTTGGACATAGTTCCAAATTGCTCTCCAGAATGGCTGGATGAGCTCACAGCTCCACCAAAAATTAATTAGTGTCCCAACTCCCCCACATTCTTTCCAACATTCATAATTTTCCTGATCTGTTATGTTTGCCAATCTAATAGGTGTGAAGTGGTACCTCAGAGTTGTTTTGATTTGCATCTCTCTAATCGAAAGTGATTTAGAGCATTTTTTTCAGATGATTATAAATATCTTTAATTTCTTCTCAAAATTCTTGTTCATCTCCTTTGACCATTAATCAGCTGGGGAATGACTTGTATTGCTTCATATTTGACTCAGTTCTCTATATATTCTAGAAATGAGACCTTAATCCACTAGATTAGCTGTAAAAATTCCTTCCCAATATACTACATCCCTTCTAATTTTTGTTGCATTGGTTTTGTTTGTGCAAAACTTTTCAGTTTAATGTAATCAAAATTATCCATCTTGCACTATATAATGTTTTCTATTTCTTCTTTGGTCAAAAATTCTTCCCTTCTCCATAAATCTGATATATATACTGTTCCTTGTTCCTTCAGTTTGTCCTTGGTATTAATCTTTATACCTAGGCCGTGTACCCATTTGGACTTTATTGTTATGTACGGCGTCAGGCATGAGTCTATGCCTAGTTTCCGCAGACTGTTATCCAGTTCTCCTAGAAATCTTTGCCGAACAGTGAGTTCTTATCCCACAAGCTGGGGTCCTTGAGGTTATCAAACAGGAGATTGCTATATTCATTGTCTACTGTGCCTTGAGTACCTAGCCTGTTCCACTTTCCCACCCTTCTGTTTCTTAGCCAGTACCAAGTAGTTTTGGTAATTGCTGCTTGATAATACAATTTGAGAGCTGGTAGAGCTAGGCCACTCTCCCTAGCATTTCTTTTCATTAGTCTTTTTGATATTCTGGACCTTTTGTTCTTCCAGATGAATTTTGTTATTACTTTATCTAGCTTTAGAACATAATTATCTGATAGTTTAATTGATATGGCACTAAATAAGTAAATTAACTTAGTTAGAATTGCCATTTTTGTCATATTGGTTCGGCCTACCCATGAGCAACTGATGTTTTTCCACATACTTAGATCTGACTTTATTTGTGCAAAAAGTATCTTGTAATTGTGTTCATATAGTCCCTGGGTTAGTTTTGGCAGGTAACCTCCCAAATATTTTACAGTGTCTAACGTAGCTTTGAATGGGATTTTTCTTTCTATCTCTTACTGCTGGACTTTGCTACTAATATATATGGAGAAGATTTGTGAGAGTTGATTTTGTCACCTGCAACTTTGCCAAAGTTGTTTATTATTTCAAGTAGTTTTTTACCTGAGTCTCTGGAATTTTCTAAGTATATCATCATATCATCTGCAAAGAGTGACAATTTAGTATCTTGATTGTCTATTCTTCTTCCTTCAATTATTTTATCTTGTTTAATTTCTATAGCCAACATTTCTAGTACCATATTGAATAGTAGTGGTGATAATGGAAATCCTTGTTTCACCCCTGATCTTATTGGAAATTCATCAAGCTTATCTCCATTGCATGTAATACTTTCTGAAGATTTTAGGTAGATACCGCTTTTTTTTTATGGAAAGTTCCCTTTATTCCTATGTTCTCCAGCGTTTTTAATAGAAATAGGTATTGTATTTTGTTGAAAACTTTTCCTGAATCTATTAAGGTTTTTGTTAGTTTTGTTGTTGATATAATTGATAACGTTAATAGTTTTCCTAGTATTGAACCAGCCTTGCATTACCTGATCATAATGCATTATTTTCGTGATAAGATGCTGTATTCGTTTTGCTAAAATCTTATTTAAAGTTTTTGCATCTATATTCATTAGAGAAATTGGTCTATAATTTTATCTCTGTTTTGTCTCTTCCTGGTTTAGGTATCAAAGCCATATTTTTATCATAAAAAAAAATTTGTAGGACTCCTTTTTCCCCAATTTTCAAAAATAGTCTATATAGTATTGGAATGAATTGTTCTTTAAATGTTTGATAAAATTCACTTATAAATCCATCTGTCCCTGGAGACTTTTTCCTAGGGGGTTCATTCATGGCTTGTTCAATTTTTTTTTTTTTCCGAGATGAAATTGTTTAAGTATTCAACTTCCTCTTCCGTTAATCTGGGCAATTTGTATTTTTTTAAAATACTCATCCACCTCATTTGGATTGCCAAATTTGTGGCCATAAAGGTGGGCAAAGTAATTTCTAATTACCGTTATAATTTGCTTCTCATTGAAGGTGAGTTCACCCCTTTCATTTTTCATTTTAGTAATTTGATTTTCATCTTTCTTTTTATCATCAAAGTGACCAAAGGTTTATCAATTTTACTAGTGTTGTTATAAAACTAACTGTTGATTTTATTTATTAATCCAGTAGTTTTCTTAATTTCAACTTAATTAATCTGTCTTTTGGTTTTCAGTATTTCTTATTTGGTATTTACTTGGAGATTTTCAATTTTTTCTTTTTTCTAACTTTTTCAGCTCCATTCCCAAGTCATTGATCTCCTCTTTCTCTGTTTTATTTGTGTAAGCATGCAAAGATATAAAACTTCCCCTCAGAACTGCTTTTGGAGTATCCCATGAGATTTGGTATGTTGTCTCATTATTGCCATTCTCTTGAATGAAGTTGATTGTTTCTATGATTTCCTCTTTAACCCACTCCTTCTTTAGTTTAGATTATTTAGTTTCCAATTCATTTTTGTTTTTTCTTTCCCTGACCTTTTATTACATATAATTTTATTCCATTATGATCTGAGAAGGCTGCATTGATTATCTCTGCCTTTCTGCACGGAACTGTGAGATTTTTGTGTCCTAGTACATGGTCAATTTTTGTATATGTGCCATGTACCGCTGAGAAAAAGGTATATTCCTTTCTATTCCTATTCAGTTTTGTTCAGAGATCTATCATATCTGCCTTATCCAGAGTTTTATTTACCTCCTTAACCTTGTTCTGGTTTGTTTTGAGGTTATATTTATCAAGTTCAGAGGAGGGGAGGTTGAGGTCCCCCACTAGTATCGTTTTGCTGTCACTTTCTTCCTTTAACTCCCCCAACCTCTCCTCTAAGAATTTGGATGCTACATCACTTGGAGAATACATGTTTAGTAATGATTGTGCTGCATTGTCTATGGTGCCTTTTGTCAGGATATAGTTTTCTTCCTTTTCTCTTTTGATTAGATCTATTTCTGCTTTTGCTTCATCTGAGATTAGGATTGCTACCCCTGCTTCTCTTACATCAGCTGAAGCACAATATATTGTGCTCAATCCTTTACCCTGTTTGAATCAGATTGATTAAAAAGCCTCCTTTGCCCAGGCGAAATGGCCTGAATAATATAATATTGATAAAGTGTGACTTTCAGGCATGTAGCTGGGTAACTTAATAACTAATAGTAATAATTACAAATCACAATAAATGGTTTTTAGATTTTTAAGTTCAGTAATTTTTCATAACTTTCTTTATTGGTTTCCCAATGAGGCAAAATATTTTCTTAATTGGGATGGGAGAACGGGATTGGAGTACACGATCCGAACACATGGATACTCTGCCATCCTACCCATATGCCCCCTCGTTTTATATTCCAGCTTCTTTTTTCCTTAAAAAGAAAGTGAGAGATTAAGAGCCTAACAATTTAAGTTATCAAAAGAACCATTTTTTAAAGTCGAATACACTTCACCTTCAGGGTCGGGAATGCACAAAGATTTTTTTAACAAGTTTCAAAAAGTTCTCAAACTTTCTATTAACACCATTCGTGCAACAAATCAAGTCAAACAGTAAAACCTCTCTCTCTCTCTCTCTCTCTCTCTCTCTCTCTCTCTCTCTCTCTCTCTCTCTCTCTCTCTCTCTCTCTCCCCTCTCCTCTCCAGCCCACTCACTTCTCCAAGACTTTTGTAATCAGGGAAGGAAGGAGAGAGGAAGATTAAGTCATAAAATTTCAAGGGAAGTCCAGCTACTGACCCTTGCTGTTCTGGCTAGCTGCATTTACAGTTTAACAAAAACACTTCACAAATACATAGACAAACACAGAACAGATAGAACAATATAGTTCCTTTCTTTTTTAGGAAATAACTTATTTTTAGACTAGATCAACAAAAGTTTAACTATTCATGTCAATTCATTCTAACTGATTCCAAGTCAATTTCAAAAGGATCCTTCTCAGAATCTAGATCTTTCTCCCCTCTCTTTCTCTCCAGAGCAGACAGTGAAAGGAATATAGCCAACATTCCATCAAAGGACATCTCAAGGAATACCTAGAGGCTTATTCATCCCCTCTCAGGTACCATTATTTTAAGAGTGCTCACTTCCCATCTTAAGATTTATACTCTGATAGTCCCCAAGGACTGGTCATGCCTAAGATCCAAAAACAGACAAAGCAGTACTTAGCCATTAAGTTTCCTGGCCTGACTCAGCTCCTCTGCCTCCAGCCATTCAATCCAATGTTTTAGCTATGTTCTTGAGTTCACAACAATTCCAAACAATCCCAGAGAATTTATCACTCAGAAGAGGGGAAACATGCCTGTAGGTATTAGGGTCACTGAAAAATCAATGGGTCCCCATACTCCCAAGTGAAATTCCTTTCTGACCTTTCTGATGCTAAAGATACTCGATGAGTATCAGAGACCAGGTGAATTCTTTTTTATGTGAGTTTCCGTGGATAAACCCTGGAGCTAGCTTGTAAAGTGTGGGGGAAGTGTTGTCTGGTCACAAGAGATCTCTGCAGCTGAGCTAAAACACAGACAAGCTCAGCGGTTGGTCATCCTGATTGCCTTTTGTCTTCCTATTTCCCCTGGAGCACTGAGGCACACATGGGTTCCTGTTGTTGGTGTTTGCGAGGCTCCAGCCCCATGGAACTCTGGATCTCCTCCTGCTTCACTGAACTGCAGCTGTCTGGGAAAGCTCTGGTCCTCCTCCACAGACAGAGGAATCCTCCTTAGCACTCTTCCTAACCTGAAGGGTTATCAGAGTATTTGCCCCTTCTGCTGATCCCTCTGTTCCAGTATTTTTCTGGGGAAATATTTTATGGTTCTTTCAAGGTCAACAAGGGGAGTGGGAGGGAGCATTTCCTGAACATTCTGCCATTTTGGCTCCTGGAATTTCAAGTAGGTGACTTATAGACATTTAATCTGCAGGCTGATTGTCTCCAGAGAAGATGCTGCAGATAACTGGAGCTCCACAGCTCTCACTCACTTCGTTCCTCTGTACTCCCATCCTGGGTTGTTTTGCCTGAGCTTCTACCATGGTTCTGCTCCCTCAGACATCCCCGGGGCTTTCCTGCTGGACCCCGCTCCTGCAAGGACATACTGCTCTGTGCTTTGTGTGCTCCTCCACCTCTGTAGAACAGGTCCTTCCCATCAACCTTCCAGTCTGTCCTGGTCTGTGAATCTGCCACAGTCTGTCCCCTATTGGATTCTGCTGCTAAAATTTGGTCAGATTCTATTATTAATTCTATTATTAATATTTCTCTGTACCATTTCCTATTCCCCTTTTTGTCAAATTCCATTTCTCATTCCAACTTTTTTTTTCAAACTAAAGGCATCTTTGAGAAATGAGATCACTCTTAGCACCTTGGATATTTGCTAGCTAACCAGTTTAAAGGGTGAACCTTGTTTCTGTTTACTTGTAAATAGAGAAAAACATTGGGCTTCTCACACTAAGACTCTCCTGCATTTCTCTCTCTTTGTCATTTAGAAGTGAGTTGGTCTCCAAAAGGAAGGCTAACTGAAAGGAAAATGACTGGCGCATTTCTGATTTTCTTTCCAAAATTATTGGAAGCACTGGAGTCAAATAAAGAAATTAGTATTCCTTAATTATCAGAAGTGGTATGATTTGTCACAACTGAAAGCAGGCATATTTTCCCAGCTGCAGCTAATTCTAAAGCTTATTTACTGTCTTCACCCTGCCCCTCCATTAGGGTCTCAATACATATGGTCTTTTCAATGCCTTTGAAGATTCCGATCCACTGAAAGGGAATAGTCCAACTCGTTTTAATAGAAGTTATAGGTGTCACAGGTAATAAAGTTATATGTTGTCTAGAAAACTTGCCTTTGTTGCACTTTTGCTCCCCAGAGTTTTGGTGGCTTATCTAGGTTTTCAGGATTTTCAAGATTTATAAGATTTACTCTTGATAAGGAGATACAATTTTGATTTAAATGTTGAAGTTTTTACATACGTTTTGAGATAACTAGGAATGTAAGCTAGGTACATTCCTCACAGACTATAATTTGAAGGGAATTTTCTACTTTTCCCAAGGATAATCTATAATACTCTTGAAGGAATTTTGTAATTTTTTTTCTCCCTAAAGAAAGACACACAAATGAGAGATAACTGAATTATGGGCATATTGTTCTATGCTTGAAGAATTGAGAAAGTCCTACATATCTATCCAAAGAAAAGCATGGCATAACACCACCACCATTCTTTAAAGCCTGATCAATTAAGGGCACCTCTTCTTCCCCTAGTTGGGTTGCATAATAACAAAAATTTGGAGCAAATTGTGTTATTTCCCACTATTTTGGTGGAAGAGATTTTTTTTTCTATACAAAGGTATGAATGAGTGTAAAGAAAACCATTGCTCCCTATTCATGGTCTGATCCCCTTGGGGAATTTGGTAATATCAATATGTGCGTCTTTTTTAGGGGAGGGGTTGTTTTGTTTTAGTTTGAGTTTTCATCAGTGGGGATCATGAAAATGCCCCTTAAATTCATTTAGGGAAGGAGATGATTTCCAGGTAAAAATGCAAACAAACAAACAAGAGTAACAAGGGAAAGTAAAATTCAGGAGGCACCCACTGAACACTCACACAATATTTTCCTTGATCAGAGTTCAGATTTATATATATATATATACACACATATGCAAATATGTGTGTATATATATATATATACACATATATAAATATGTATGTATATATGTATATATAAATATGTATATATGTATGTATATGTGTGTGTATATGTATATATGTGTGTGTACATATATGTATATATATATATATATACACACAAACACACACACATACACAGAGAGGATACTCCTTTAAACATGAGAAAAGGGGGGACTTCCAACTTGAAAAGAGAAGAGAACAAAAAATTTGGTAATATCTGGTCTAAAACAGGAGGAAAATACGTCTGATGAAATATTATATGCACAATTTTGAATTTTTTAAAATATTTATTTATTTTTAGTTTTGAACATTAATTTCTACAAGATTTTCAGTTCCAGCAGAACCAACATGGCAGAGTAGAAAAATGTACCTATAGATGTTCCCCCACATAGCCCATAAAATACTTGTAAAAATTGACTCTGAACCAATCATACAACAGCAGAAGCTACAACATGACAGAGTGGGAGAGATTTACAAGACAAGACAGACTGGAAAGTTTCATTGCACTGGCCTTAGAGCGGAGCACAACCCAGCATGATCCACACAGCGTGGCAGGGACAGAACCCAGAACCGGATTCAGGGAATCATTGACAGTAGCAGTTCCCAGATTTTTTAATCCATGACACAGACAGCTGTAAACAGGTCAGGAGAAGGGAACATGGTCTGGAACTCTGGCAGCAGCCACTGCAGAGGTAGGGTCCATTTTTGGAGTGCTCTGCCTAAAGCCCCTGGGGGAACTGAGCAACTAATCTGAATCTCAACCCTGAGTGCAGCCCTTGGGTGAGAAGGAGTGCTGGTGTGCTGTAGCTGGAGGTGGTTGTGGAAAGGGAATTCTCCTGTCAGATTCTGGGCAGAAAAATTTTGGGTTGCTCCCAGACCAGTGCCCAGGTCAGGAGAGGAATAAATTCCTTTCCCTTGATTGTGTCACGTTGGAGGAACAGAATTTCCAGGCTGCAGAGTATATATTCTCCTCTTTACAAAGGACTCTAAATCAAGTAAATGGCTGGGAAAATGCACAAAAAAGGGGAAAAACTAAGACTATAGAAGGTTACCTTCTTGGTGAACAGGTATTTTCTTCCATCCTTTTGGATGATCAAAAACAATACATGCCATCAGGGGAAATCAAGACTTCTGCATACAAAACTTTCAAAATACATATGTCATGGTCTCAAGCCATGGACGAGCTCAAAAAGGATTTTGAAAATCAATTAAGAGAGGTGGAGGAAAAATTGAGAAGAGAAATGCAAGCAGTGTAAGAAAATCATAAGAAGTGAGTCAAAAGCTTGCTAAAGGAGACACAAAAATATTCTGAAGAAGATAACACATTTAAAGATAGACTAATTCAATTGGCAAAAGAGGTCCAAAAAGCCAATGAGTAGAAGAATGCTTTAAAAACCAGAATTAGTCAAATGGAAAAGAAGTTTCAAAAATTCACTGAAGAAAATAGAAAATTTTCTAAAAAATTAGAATGGAGGAGATAAAAGCTAATGTTTATGTGAAATCAATAAATTGCAAATCAAACCCAAAAGTATGAAAATTAGAAGACAATGTGAAATATCTCAGTTGAAAAAAAACAACTGAATATTGTAGCCAAATTCAAGAGTTCACTGATCAAGGAGAAAATATTAAAAGCAGCCAGAAAGTAACAATTCGAGCATTATGGAAATACAATAAGGATAACATAGTATTTGCTAGTTTCTACATCAAGGGACTGAAGGGCTTGGAAGGAGATATTCTAGAAGTCAAAGGAACTATGATTAAAACCAAGAATCACCTACCTAGCAAAACTGAGCATAATACTTTAAGGGTAAAACTTTTCATTCAATGAAAGAGGACTTTGAAGCATTCTTCATGAAAGGATTAGAGCTGAACAGAAAATTTGTCTTTCAAACACAAGAATCAGGAGAAGCATGAAAAAGGTTAAGAGGAGAGAGAATTAATAAGGGACTTACTAAAGTTGAGCTGTTTACATTCCAATGTGTAAAGAAAACATTTGTTAACTCGAGAATTTTCTCAGCATTTGGGTAGATGGAGGAATTATACACACACACACACACACACACAGAGATACACAGTCACAGACACAGACACACACACACATGCACACACAAATGCACACACACATTTATATACATATATACATATATATCTACATATATGTATATATATGTAGACAGAGGGCACAGAATGAGTTGAATAAGAAGGGATGATATCTAAAAAATAAAATTAAGAGGTGGAAGAGGAAGATATTGGGAGGAAAAAGGGAGAAATGGCATGCAGCAAATTATCTCTCATTAAAAAAAGGCAAGAAAAACCTTTTTTCAATGGAGGGGGAAAAGGAGGAGAGGAGAGGGAAAAAGTGAAGCTTATTCCCATCACATTTGGTTTAAGGAGAGAATAACATGCACACTCAATTTGGTATGCAAATATATCTGACAGTGCAGCAAAGTAGGGGAGAATGGGAGAAGTCAGGTGTGGGTGGGAGGAAAGAAGGGAGGGCAAATGGGTGATGGGAGTAATAAGAAGTAAACACTTTTGGGGAGGGACAATGTCAAAAGAGATTGTAGAATAAATGGGGGGGGGCAGGAGAGGATGGAGGGAAGAAATATAGTTAATCTTACACAACATGACAACTATGGAAGTTTTTTCAAACCTGTACATATATTGTCTATACTGAATCTCTTGCCTTCTCAGTGGGGTTGGGTCGGGAGGGAGGAAGGAAGAGAACTTGGAACCCAAAGTTTTAGCAAAGAATGTTGAGAACTGTTTTTTGCATACAACTAAGAAATAATAGAGGTAATGTGGTATAGAAATCTATCTCGCCTACAAGAAAAGAGATGATTGAGATAAGAAAACAGATGAGTGTGACAGAATGGAGGGCATATTGAGGGAAGGGTTAATCAGAATGGAAGGCATTATGGGGTCAGGGAAGGAAGTGAAACAAAATAACAATAAAAAAATGATTTTGAATTCTGAACTTTTACACCCTTCCGTTACTTTATCCCCACTTTATCTCTTTTCTTATAGGGCAAAATAGATTTCTATGCCCCATTACCTTTATTTCTTATTTCCCATTAACATACAAAATCAATTCTCAACATTCGTTCCTAAAACTTCGTGTTCCAACTTCTCTCCCTTCCTCCATCCCAACCCATTCCTACTGACAAGGCAAGCAATCAATATAGGCTAAAATGTGTAGACTTGCAAATGACTTCCAAAATAGTCATGTTGTGAAAGACTAACTATATTTCTTTCCATCCTATTGTGTCCTCTATTTGTTCTATTCTCTCTTTTGACCTTGTTCCTCCCCTAAATTGTTTGCATCTATTTACTTCCTTCTCCCCTTTTCCCTCCCTTCTATCATCCCACACCGCACTTATCCAATTCTCCCCTACTTTCCTGTCATGTAAGATAGATTTTCCTACCAAATAGAGTGGTTATGTTATTCCCCCGTTAAGCCAAATGTGACTAGAGTGAGCTTCCCTTTTTCTCTGTCATCTTCCCCCTTTCCACCTCCATTGAAAGAGCTTTTTCTTGTCTCTTTAATGAGAGATAATTTGCCCCATTCCGATTTTCCTTTTTGCTTCACAATTTATTCCTCTCTCACCATTTAATTTTGTTTTCTTAGATATCATCCCTTCCTATTCAACTCACCTTGTGCCCTCTGTCCATATATATATTTGTGTATAATCCTTCAAACTACCCATAAGCTGAGAAAAATTTCACGAGTTACAAATAAAATCTTTCCATGTAGGAATGTAAATCGTACCACTTTACTAAGTCTCTTATGATTTCTCTTTCCTGTTTTTTATCTTTTCATAATTCTCTTGTTGCTTGTGTTTGAAAGTAATATTTTTTATTCAGCTCTGGTGTTTTCATCAAGAATACTTGAATGTGTTCTATTTCATTGAATGACCATTTTTCCCCCTGAAATACTATATATTCAGTTTTGCTGGGTAGGTGATTCTTGGTTTTAATAGTAGTTCCTTTGACTTCTGGAGTATCGTATCCCAAAACCTCCAATTTTTTACTGTAGAAGCTGCCAGATCCTGTGTTACGCTTGCTGTATTTCCACAATACTGTAATTGTTTCTTTCTTTCTTGTTTCTTGCAATATTTTCCTCCTTGACCTGGGAATTCTAGAATTTGGCTACAATATTCCTAGGAAGTTTCCTTTACGGATCACTTTCAGGAGATGTTCAGTTGATTCTTTCAATATTTATTTTATCCTCTATTTCTAGAATATTAGGGCAGTTTTCCCTGACAATTCCATGCCAGGTGATACCTAGGCCATTTTTTTTGAGGATGGCTTTCAAGTAGTCCCATAATTTTTAAATATCTCTCCTGAATCTATTTTCTAAGTCAGTTGTTTTTCCAGTGAGGTATTTTACGTTGTATTCTATGTTTTTCATTCTTTTAAATTTGTTTTATAATTTCGTGGCTTCTCATAAAGTCATTAGCTTCCATCTGCACCATTCTAGTTTTTAAAGAACTGTTTTCTTCAGTGAGCTTTTAAACTTTCTTTTGCATTTTGCTAATTCTGCTTTTTAAGGTATTCTTCTCCTCATTGACTTTTTGTACGTCTTTTGTCATTTACCTTAGTCTATTTTTAAAGATGTTACTTTCTTCACCATTTTTGGATCTCCTTAAGCCAGCTGTTGACTCGTTTTTTATGATTTTATTGCACTGCTCTCATTTCTCTTCCAAAATTTTTTCTCCACCTCTCTTCCTTGATTTTCAAAATCTTTTTGAGCTCTTTCATGACCCGAGACAATTGCATATTATTTTACAAGTTTTACATGCAGAAACTTTGGCTTTGATGTCTTCCTGTGATGATATGCATTGTTCTTCCTCATTGGTAAGGATGGAAGGAAATACCTGTTCACCAAGAAAGTATCCATCTATAGTTTTACTTTTTCCCCTTTCTTGGGCATTTTCCCAGTCAGTTACTTGACTTTTGAGTCATTTGTAACAAGGAGGGCATACTCTAGGGATCTGTACATTCTCAGTTCCTCCAAGGTGGCACAATCAAGGGAGAAGGATTTACTATTCTCCTGGCCTGCTGTCTGTTATGGGAGCAACCACAAGCTTTTCTGTCCAGGATCTGTGAGTAGAATTCCCTCTCCAGAGCCTCCACAACCTCCAACAGGCCAGCACTTCTCCTTACCATAGGACCGCCACTCAGGGCTAAGATCCAGATCAGCAATTCAATTGCCCATGGATCTTTAGGCAAGGGCTCCAAAAATGGAATTTGCTCCCACTTGGGGCCAGAGCAAGGACAGTACGCTGCCCTCTTCTCACCCAAATGGAAGAGCTTTCTCACTGACCTATGAAGCTCTTGTTGGTGTTTGTGAGAAATCTAGGAAATGAAGCTACTGTTGTGCTGCACCTCCAGGTCAATGCTGGGCTGCACTCCCCCCTGAGCCTGGTGAGATAGACTTTTCCTGTTGGTCTTCCAGGCTTCCTTGGATTAGAAGTCTCTTTCATTCTGTTGTTTTGTGGGTTTTGTTTCTCTAGGATTTGTTTAGAGTCATTTTTACAGGTATTTTTTGGGTTGTGGGGGTAGAGCTTCTACAGATTAGGCCTTCTACTCCACCATCTTGGCTCCGCCCTCCTAGAACATTTGATTTTCATAATGTGAAAGGTTTAAGATCTGGCTCCAGGAGTAGGAAACTGCAACAGTAAGCATTCTAACATGGACAAGGGGCCTGCTATCACAGGTTCTTATATATTCATTCATAAAAAGAAAGGAGGGCTTAACAATGATTTTAATCAAGGACAGATATCATTCCTTTAACCAGGCACATATATCATTCATCTAATTTAGAGGAATCAGTACCCTAACCTTCAAAGAAAATGCATAGAAATCAAAAGTCAACTGACATGAGTACCTCAGCCTGGCCATCTACAAGACAGGTCCAACTGTCTGATCATAATTATAAGATACAGAAGTACCAATATCTGGGTTTTCCAAGGGTGGTGGGGAGGCTCCCTAACTGCTTCCCACAGTCCTAGCTGGCCTAACAAATACTTCCAGTCAGTAAGCTCCAAAGTAAACTAACACTCTCAGAATATTTATACACTTTTCAGAGCCAGAGGTCATAACTCTCTGACCAAATGTCTCAAGAGAATAAACAAATGGTACTTGGGATCTTCCTACAAATCAGCTCTGCTAGTCAAGCTTCCCTCAATGGGCAGGCCCATCAATGGGTAGGGAAGGTCTTCTTTAATCACATTATTCAATCAAAGCTACTTTTAGTAAAACAAAAACAGCAAAAAATCCTTATTTGATTGCCATCACAGGAACCTGCAGAATTGAGGCCATGTGTGACCCTCCACTTTATCAAGTTTGGCCCTTTAACTGACTATAAATCTCACAGACAAATCTTTGTAAATCTTTGTATTTATTCTATGAAGTTTCCATTTAGTCAAAGGGGTGCACTTGATTCTTTACTGATAAGGACCAAAAGCAGATTATTGGTGTTTAAGGAATGAATTAAGTGATTTTAAATGAACGTATATCATCTAATGTCATATGCTCCCTTTAAGAAACCATTAGTTATGATCAAGGGCCACTCTTGTTTCTAATAGGCAGCATCAGTTATTTAGTCCCTTGAACCTCTCAACTTGGATAAGCAACTTCTTAGATTTCATGAGCACTACAAAGCATGTAGACATCTCTTTCAAAGATATGATATTTTAAAGTTATTTTACTCTGCAAAAATATAATAAAATCATTTTACTCTACAAAACTAATTTTGGTTCAACACTGAATCAGTAAATTTAACGAATTGTCATGTTTATTATATTTTATATTGCATTAATTAGTTTTAATTTTCAACATTCACATCCATAAGATTTTGAGTACAAATTGTTTTTTCCCTTCCAGCCTGTACCTCTCCCTCCCTAAGACAGTAAGCTAATATAGGATATACATGCACAATCATAAAAATATAATTGCACATTAGTTGGGTAGTGAAAGAAAAATCAGAACAAGGGTGAGAACAACACAAAAAAGAAAAAGAAAAGAATGAAACAGAGAAAATAGTATGCTTTGAGCTATATTGACTCAATAGTTCTTTTTCTGGACATTTATAGATTTTTCACCATGAGTCTTGGAGTTGTCTTAGATGATTGCAGTTCTGAGAAGAGATTAAGTGTATCAAAATTAGCAGTCATACTACATTGCTTCACTATGTACAGTGTTCTCCTCATTCTACTCACTTCACTTACCATCAGTTTATATAAGTTTTCCAAGTTTTTCTGGTCTGCAATCTCATCATTCCTTTTTTCCCCCAATTTATTTATTTATTTTTGGTTTGCAACATTCATTTCCACAAAGATTTGAGTTCCAAATTTTCTCCCCATCTCTCACCTTTATCCACCCCAAAATGCCGTGCATTCTGATTACTCCTTCCCCTAATCTACCCTTCCTTCTCTCACAGCCCTCACTTCCCTTATCCCCATCTTCTCTCCTTTCTTGCAGAGCAAGACATATTTATACCCTATTACCTGTATTTCTTATTTCCTAGGCACATGCAAAAACAGTTCTCAACATTTGTTCCTAAAACTGTGAGTTCCAAATTCTCTCCCTTCCTCCTTCCCCACCCATCCCCACTGAGAAAGCAAACAATTCAATGTAGGCTATATATATATGTAGTTCTGCTAAGGACTTCCATAATAATCATGTTGCAAAAGACTACCTATATTTTCCTCTATTATATTCAAACTTGCTTCCCTATTTATTCTATCCTCTCTTTTGACCGTTTCCCTCCCCAAACGTGTTTACTTCCAATTATCCCCTTTCTCTCACTTTCTCTTCCTTCTATCATCCTCCCACACCACAATTATCTCCTCTAACGGAGGAGATGTAATGTAAGAGATTTTTTGTACCAAATTGAGTGTGCAGGTTATTCCCTCCTTAAGTCAAATGTGATGAGAGTAAGCTTCACTTTTCCCCTCTCATCTTCCCCTTTACCCCTCCATTGAAAAAGGAATTTCTAGTCTTTTTTATGAGAGATAATTTGCCACATTCCATTTCTCCCTTTCTCCACTCAATATATTCCTCTCTCCCCACTTAATTTTATTTACTTCAGTACATATAATCCCTCCAACTACCCAAATACTGAGAAAAGTTTCAAGAGTTACAAACACTGTCTTTCCATGTAGGAATGAGATCAGTTCAACTTTATTAAGTCTCTTATGATTTTTCTTTCCCGTTTACCTTTTCAAAGCTTCTCTTGATTTTTGTGTTTGAAAGTAAAATTTTCTATTCAGTTCCAGTCTTTTAATGAAGAACACTTGAAAGTCCTCTATTTCATTGAATGACCACTTTCCCCCTTAAAGTATTATACTCAGTTTTTCTGGGTAGGTGATTCTTGGTTTTAGTCCTCATTCCTTTGACTTCTGGAATACCATATTCCAAGCCCTTCAATCCCTTCATGTAGAAGTTGCTGGATCCTGTGTTATCCTTATTGTATTTCAACAGTAATCGAATTTTTTTTCTTTCTGGCTGCTTGTAATGTTTTCTTATTGACCTAGGAACTATGGAATTTGGTTACAATATTCCTAAGGGTTTTTCTTTTTGGATCTTTTTCAGGTGGTGATTGGTGAATTCTTTCAATATTTATTTTACCATCTGGTTCCAGAATATCTGGGTAGTATTTTTTTTTTTTTATGCTTTCATGAAAATGATGTCTGGGCCATGTTTTTGATCATGGCTTTCAGGTAGTCCCATAATTCTTAAATTGTCTCTCCTGGATCTATTTTCAAGGTCAGCTATTTTTTCCCATGAGATATTTCACATTGTCTTCCATTTTGTCATTCTTTTGCTTTTGTTTTGTAATTTCTTGGTTAGCTTCCATCTACTCCATTCAAATTTTTAAAGAACGATTTTCTTCAGTGAGTTTTTGAACCTTTTTTTCTATTTGACTAATTCTGCTCTTTAAAGCCTTTTTCTTCTCTTTGCCTTTTTGGCCTCTTTTGCCATTTGGATTGGTTTATTTTTATTTCTTCAGCATTTTTTTTTTTGAGTCTCCTTTAGCCAGCTGTTGAATTGCTTTTCTTGGCTTTCTTGCGTCATTCTCCTTTCTCTTCACAGTTTTTCCTCCACCTCTCTTACTTCATTTTCAAAATCCTTTTTGAGCTCTTTCATGGCCTGAGACCATTGAATATTTATTTTGGAGTTTTTGCATGCAGATTCCTTGACTTTTAGGGCTTCCTCTTAAAACCTAAATTGTTCCTGGTCATCTGAAAGGATGGAAGAAAATACCTGCTCACCAAGAAGGTAACCTTCTATTGTCATATTCTTTTCCCCCATTTTCAGCATTTTTCTAGGCTTGACTTTTGAGTTTCTTGTGAAGCAGAAGGTACACTCTTGAGACCTGTTAGTTCTCAGTTCCTCCAAGGTGACACAACCAAGGGAGAAGGTATTATTCCTCTCCTGACCTGTGGGCAGGATTCTCTCTCCAGAGTCCCAACTAGCTCCACCATCTCCACCAGCACACCTCCTCATCCCTGTGTTCCCTCTATGGGCTGAGATCCAGATCAGCTCCTCAATTCCTGTGGGGGGGTTTAGGCCAGAGCTCCATCAATGGAAACTGGGGCTACCTGGGACAAGGCCTAGCCCAATGCATTCCCTTTTCACCCAAGTGAAAAAGCTTTCTCACTGACCTTTGAATTTGTCTTTGCATTTTGTGAATTGAGAAGTGTGGGAACTACAGCTGCTGCTGCTGGTGTGGCACCTTGAAGCCTGCTCCAATACTGTCTTTGCTGCTGCACTCTGCTTTGTGTCTGTCCTGCTCTGCACTCCTCTTGGCACCTGTAGTGTGCTGTACTCCCTTCTCATAATTTTCTTGTAGTACAATAGTATTCCATTACATTCATATACTCCAACTTGTTCAGTCATACCCCAATTGATGGGCATCCCCTCAATTTCAAGTTCTTGGTCATAACAAAAATAACCTTTATAAATGTGTTTCTAATTTTGGGTATTTTTACCTTTTTCTCAACTGTTTGGGAAACAATCCTCATAGTGGTATTGCTAGATCAAAAGATATGCATCATTTTATAGCCTTTGGGGCATAGTTCCAAATTGGAACTATGCTAGTTCCAAACTATGCATAGTTCCAAATTGAAACATTGCTTTCCAGAATGATTGAATCAGTTCACAATTCCACAGTGAATTGTTGTTCCAATTTTCCCATGTCTTTTCAAAATTTATCATTTTCCTTTGATGTCATTTTAGCCAGTTATATAGATGTCATGTGGTACCTCAAATTGTTTTCATTTTCATTTTGCTAATCAATTGTTTTATTTTATTTTTAATGAAATTTCCATTCTGTCCCCTCTTTTATCTTATTCTCTCTCTCTCTCTTTCTTTTCACCTTGTCCCTCCACAAAAATGTTTTCCCCTCCTCCAATCTACCCTACCTTCTATTACACACTTTTTCTTGTGAGAGTGAGGTTCACTCACTCCCTTTCAGCTTCTCATTCTTCCTCTACATTGTAAAAGCTTTTTTGTGCCTCTTTTATATTAGAAAAGTTATTCCTTTCTGCCTCTCCCTTTCTCCTTTTCGTAGTACATTCCTGTCTCTTTACTTAATTCACTTTTTAGATATCATCCCTTCATATTTAACTCACATTTGTGCCCTCCAACCTTCTCTCTCTCTCCCTCCCTCTCTCTCTCTCCTTTCCCCCCCCCCAAGGAGTTCTTTTTCCTATTTACCTTTTAATACTTCTCTTAAGTCTTCTGTGTCAAGGTCAAATTTTCTCGTTAGCTGTTGTCTTTTCTCAACAATGGATGAAATTCCCCTATCCCACTGAATATCAACTATTCCCCTCGTAGATTAAATTCAGTTTGGCAGGGCAAGTGATTCTTGCTTGTAACCCTAGCTCCTTTGACTTTGGAATATCATATTCCAGGCCCTTTGATACTTTAATGTAGAAGCTGCTAAATGTTATGTTATCCTGATTATGGCTCCAAAGTGTTTGCATTTGTTATTTCTGGCTGCTTACAATATTTTCTCCATGACCTGGGAACACTGGAATTTATAATATCTCTGACAGTTTTCACTTTGGGATCTCTTTCAGGAGGTGATCACTACATTCTTTCAGTTTCTATTTTTGCCCTCTGCTTCTTGAATATCAAGGTAGTGCTTATTGATAATTTCTTGAAAGATGATAAAGGCTCTTTATTTTTGAGTTATGTATTTCAGGTAGTCCAAACATTTTAAAGGTATTTCTCTTTGATGTATTTTCTTGGTTAGTTCTTTTTCCAATGAGACATTTCAGATTTTATCCTACTTTGTTTTCATTTTTATTATTTTTTCCCCATAATTTCTAGATTTCTCATTAGATCATTGGATTCCATTTTCTATATTCCAATTTTTAAGAAAGCTTTTCTTCAGTGAGATTTTGGAGCTCCTTTTCTGTTTGACCAATTCTGCTTCTCAAGGCATTCTTTTCCTCATTGACTTTTTGGATCTCTTTCACTGTTTGGGTTATTCTATTATGAAGGTGTTATTTTCTTTAGCATTTTTTATTACTGAATCTCCTTTAACAAAATGTTGTGCCATTTCTCATTTTGACTCATTTAGGTATCAACTTCATATTCCTTCACAATAAACTTTTGGTAAGACTTCTTAGAGTAGTTTTTCAAAGTAGTTTATATAGTTTCAATGTTTGTTAAGATTCACTTGTAATGCTATCTTGACCTGGAGATTTTTTTCTTAGGGAGCTCCTTGATGGTTTCTTCTATTTCTTTGACTGAATTGAGGTATTTTATTAATTAATATTTATTTCCTGTTCTCTAATGTGGGCAATTAGTATTTTTGAAAATGCTCATCCATTTAACTTCTATTGTGAGATTTTTTTTGGCATCCACTTCAGTAAATAACTCCAAGCTATTGCTTTCATTTCCTATTCAGTGGAGGTGAATTCACCCTTTTCAGTTTTGATTCTGGCAATTTGGTTTTCTTCTTTTTTTCTTTAAAAATTAAAATAGTAAAAGGTTTATCTATTTTTTCCATAAAGCTATCTCTCAGTTTTTTTTTATTATTTCAATAGTTTTCTTGCTTTCAATTTTACTAATCTCTCATTTGATTTTCAGAGTTTTTAATTTGATACTTAACTGCATATTGTTAATTTCATGTTTTTCTAGCTTTTTTTAGTTGAATGCCCAAATCATTGAAATCCCAGTTTGTCACGTTATTCATGTAAGCATTAGAGTTATAAAATTTGCAGTAATCACTGCTTTGGCTTCATCCCATAAGTTTTAGTATGTTGTCTCATTGTCATTCTCTTTACCAAAATTACTGATTGTTTTTATGATTTGTTGTTTACTCATTCTACAGGATTAGATTATTTTCCAATCAATTTTTGGTCTATCTTACCTTACCTTGCTTTTCTTACACATAATTTTTATTGTGGAATTATCTTAATATTACTACCTTTCTGTGTTGGACTGTGCTCTGATATATGGTTAATATTTTTGTAAGTCTCATGCGACACTGAGAAAAAAAAATGTATCCTTTCTATCCCCATTTGGTTTTATTTTTTTTCCTTAGTAGCAATTTTGAAATTTTATTTTTTAAATATTCAACTTACTTACTTTTCAGGTCTCAACATCCACTTCCACAAGAATTTAAATTCAAAATTCTCTTCCCATCCACCACTCCAGGACAGCATGCACCCTATCCACCCATCTTCCAGTCTGTCCTCCTTTAATTACCACACTTCTTCTATCCTCTTCCACTCTATTTTCCAGTAGGACAAAATAGATTTCTATACACCATTGCATTCTTGTCTTATTTTCCAGTTGCATGCTAAAACAATTTTTACCAATTATTTTTAAAGCTTTGAGTTCCAAATTCTCTCATTTCCTCCTTCCCCATCCACCTACATTGAGAAAATAAATAATTCAATGTAGGTGATACATGTGTAGTCATACAAAATACTCCCATAATAGTTATGTTGTGAATGACTAACCACATTTCCCTCTATCCTATCCTGCCCTCATTTTATTAAATTTTCTCCCTTGACCTGTCCCTCAACAATATTTGTTTCTAGTTATCCTTTTCCCCAATTTTCTGTTCCTTCAATCATCTACCCTCTCCCATCTCCTTTCTTGTTGCCCTACTGCAACATTAAATAAATTTCCATATTCAGCTGAGTGTGTGTTGCTCCCTCCTTAAGCCAAATCCCATGAGAGGAAGGCTCACTTGCTTCCTTTCATCTACCCTCTCTTCCCCTCCATTATAATAGGTCTTTCTTGCCTCTTTAATTTGAGATGATTTGCTACATTCAACCTCACACATTCTCTTACTCCTAGTACATCCTACTTAACATTAAAATTTATTTTTTCAGCCATTCCCCCTTCATATTTAGCTCAGCCTGTGCCCTCATATATGCACATGCTTATATATGCATATATTCACATATTTACACATACTTGTGGATATATCTGTGTATATACATGTACAGGTATGTACATGTATATATGTATGTGTATATATATTAGTGCAATTTATTTATGTATATGTGTGTTTTTATAAGTTACAAATAACTTATTTTCATGTGGGAATGTAAACATTTCAATTTTAAAAGGTTCCTTAAGATTTCTCTTTCACTTTGAGCTTTCCACTGTTCTCTCGATCCTTATTTTTTAAATTTAACTTTATTTTTCTTTATCCAATTTGTTTTCAGTGTTCTACAATCACTTCAATGTAACTTAGAGAGTTTTCCCCTACTTCTTCCTCCTTCCCCCCCCCCCGAGATGTCATAGAATTTTATATAGGTCCTAAACATACATTCTTATTAAATACATTTTCACTATAGTCATGCTCTGTAGAAGAATTAAAATGAATGGGAGAAATATAAAACAAACCAAAATGTAATACAAAAGAAAATTATCAGCAGCATTTTGCAATTCAATTCCACGATTCTTTCTCTGGGTATGGAAGCCATTTTGTCATAAGAGACCAATGGCAATTTTTTTCTAAGTCCTTGCATTGCAGCGAAGTACTTAGTCCACCAAAAACAAAAACAAAAGAACAAAACAAAACCCTTCTCACACTGTGGTTGTTGCTGTGTACAAAGTTCTCCTGGTTCTCTTCCTTTTGTTCAGCATCAATTCCTATAAGTCTTTTGAGGCCTCTCTGAAGTCTTCCTGTTCATCATTTCTTAATGCTTAATAGCATTCTATTATGTTCTTATACCACAATTTGTTCAGCCATCCCCCAATCTAAGGGTATTACTCATTTTTATGATCTCTTGGGGATATAATCCTAGAAACAATATTGCAGGGTCAAAGCCTCCAGAATGGTTGAATCAGCTCACATCTCCACCAACAACGAGTTAGTGTTTCAGCTCTTCCACATCTTTTTCAACATTTCTCATCTTACTGTTTTGTCATGTTAGCTAATCTGATAGGTGTGATGTGGCACCTCAGACTTGTTTTGATTTGAATTTTTCTAATCAATAGTGATTTGGAACATTTTTTCAAGTGATTATATATAACTAACTTTTCTTCCTCTGATATCTCTTTATTCATATTCTTTGACCATTTATCAATTGGGGAATTTCTATTCTTGTACATTTGACTCAGTTCTCTACATATTTTAGAAATGAGGCTTTTACCACAGACCCATTCATAATCCTTTCTATCTCTTGTTTAGTCAAAAAATTCTTCCCTTCTCCATAAATTTGATGAATACAGTATTCCTTGCTCCACAAATTTGTTTATAGTATCAATTTTATATCTAGATAACTCTTTAAAAGGAACAATTGGGCAGATGGAAAAGGAGATGTAAAAGTTAGCTGAAGAAAACAATTTGGTAAAAAATAGAATTGGGCAAGCAAAAGCTAAAGGATCTATGAGACATCAAGAATGAGTCAAATAGAATCTATAGAGTGAAAAACAGAATAAAATGTAAAATATCTAATTAGAAAAACAACTGTCCTGAGAAATAGATCCAGGAGAGAAAATTTAAGGATTATTGGCCTACCCAAAAGTCATGATAAAAAAAGAGCCTAGAAAATATCTTCCAAGAAATCATCAAGGAAAATTGCCCCAAAGTTCTAGACCCAGAGGGCAAAATAGTCATCGAAAGAATCCTTCATCCACCTCCTAAAAGGGACCCCAAATTAAAAACACCAAGGAATATCTTTGCCAAATTCCAGAACTACCAAGTGAAGGAGAAAATACTGCAGGCAGCCAGAAATAAACAATACTAATATCGAGGAACTTCAGTCAGGATCACACTGGACCTTGCAGCTTTTACATTAAAAGATCAAAGAAATTGGAATACAATATTCCATAAGGCAAAGAAGCTGGGACTACAACCAAAGATCAGTTACCCAGCAAAGTTTAGCATAATATTTCAGACAAGGAGATGGACATTCAATGAAATAAAGGATTTTCAGACCTTCCTGATGAAAAGGCCAGAATTCAATAGAAACTGTGATCTTCAAACACAGGTCTCAAGAGAGGTATAAAAAGGTAAACAGGGGAAAAACATGTTTGCACAACATGGGCAAATTGTTTACATTCCTATAAGGAAAGATGATGCTTGTTGATCTTGAGAATTGTATATTTCTTATGAACAATAGAGGTATATACATAGATAGAGGGATTTGGTATAAATTTAATGATGTGATGATAACAAAGGTGATTTAAGGGTATGAAGGGATTGTAATGAGAGACGTGAAAAGGAGGAGGAGGAAAAAAAGAAATTTCATCACAGAAAGAAGCACAAAAATACATTACAGTAGAAGTATAGAGAGGAAGGAGATGAGCGTTGTCTGAGCATTACTCTCATCTGATTGGATTCAAGGAGGGTACAACAAACTCAGTTAAGTATAGAAATGCAAAGAAAAGTGAGGGGAGGCTAAAATGGAGGGAAGAAGTAGTAAGGGAAAGGGGGATTAAAGGGGAAGGAGGCTGAAAAAGGGAGGGAAGATTAAGGGACGCTGTGGTTAAAAATTAGAAATCTATTGTGAAGGGGAAGGGAGAAGGGAGACCTCAAAGCTTCCACAAGGGGAGAGGTGATGGAGGAAAAAACACAGTAATCCTAACTGTGAATATGAATGGGATGACCTCTCCCATAAAACTGAGACAGAGAGTAGAATGAATTAAAAATCACAATCCAACTACATATTGTTTACAAAAATACACTTGAAATGGGGGCATACACACACAGGTTAAATGTAAATGGTTGAAGAAGAATATTTTGGGCTCTACCTGTTGTAAAACAAACAAACAAACAAAAAAACCAAAAAAAACCAAAACAAAGGTAGCAATACTAATCTCGGATAAAGCAAATGCAGAAATAGATCTCATGAAAACACATATGCAAGGGAAGTATGCCCTGCTAAAAGTCACCATAGACAACAATGTAATATCGTTACTAAGAATGTATGTTACAAGTGGTAGAGTATTCAAATGTTTAGAGAAGAAATTTAGGGATTTACAGGAAGAAATAGAGAGCAAAACTATACTAGTCAGGCACTTCAACCTCCCCGTCTCTGAACTTTATAAATCTACCTCAAAATAAATAAGAAAGATGTTGAGGAGGTGAATAAAACTCAATATGAAGCAGATGTCATAGATCTGTGGAGCAAATTGAATGGTGATTAAAAGGAACACACCATTTTTCTCAGGGGTACATGGCACATATTCAGTAATTGACCATGTAAAAGGGCATAAAAACTTCACAATCCAATGTAAAAAGGCAGAGATAGTCAATGTGTCCTTCTCAGATCATAATGCAATAAAATTTATATGTAATCAAAGGACACAGAAATATAAACCAAAAAATCATGTGAAACTAAACAATCTAAGGCTAAAGAAAGAGTGGGTTAAAGAAGAAACCATAGAAGCAAACAACAACTTCATTTAAGAGAATTATAATAACAAGACAACCTACCAAATCTTACCGGATACTGCAAAAGCAGTTTTAGGGGAAGTTTTATATCTTTGAATGCCTGCATGAATAAAATAGAGAAATAGGAGATCAATGAATTGTGCATGCAGCTGAAAAAGCTCAAAAAATAACAAATTGAAAGTCCCCAAGTAAATACCAAATTATAAATAATGAAAACCAAAGGATAAATTAATTGAACTGAAATTCAGAAAACTATTCAACTAATAAATAAAACTCAGATTTGGTTTTATTGAAAAAAATAACATTGGTAAACCTTTGACCAATGTGAATAAAAGAAATAAAGAAGAAATCAAATTACCTATTTCAAAAATGAAATGGATGAACTCACCTTCAGTGAAGAGGAAATTAAAGATACAAATTGCCAGATAAACAGAAGATAAAATTTAATAGTTAAATAACTCCATCTCAGAAACAGAAATTGAACACCACATCACCCTCGGAAAAAAAAATCTCTAAGGCTGAATGGATTCAGAAGTGAGTTCTATCAAACATTTAAAGAACAGTTAATTCCAATACTTTTTTGAGAAAATTGGGGGAGTCCTCTCCAGTTCTTTTTATGATACTAATATGGTTTTGATACCTGAACCAGGAAGATGAAAAACAGGGAAAGGAAATTATAGACCAGTTTCTCTAATGAATACAATTTTAGCAAAATGAGTTCACCAATTTATCATGAGAATAATACATTATGATCAGGTAGGACATATACCAGAAATTCATGGCTGGTTCAATAGTAGGAAAACTGATAATATTATTGATCTTATATAAAACAAAATTAACAAAAATCACATGATTATCTCAATAGATGCAGAAAAAACTTTTGACAAAATACAACACCTATTCTTATGTAAAACACTAGAGAACATAGGAATAAATGTAATTTTCCATAAAATAATAAGCAGTATCTACCTAAAGCCTTCAGCAAACATTATATTCAATGGGGATAAGCTAGATGCATTTCCAATAAGATCAGGGGTGTCACAAGGATGTCCATTATCACCACTATCATTCAACATGGCAAAAAGAAATGTCAGCTGTAGCAATAAGAGAACAAAAAGAATTTGAAGGAATTAGAAGAGGCAAAGAAGAAACTAAGTTATCACTCTTTGCAGATGATATGATGATATACTCAGAGAATTCCAGAGAATCAAGTAAAAATCTACTTGAAACAATAAACAACTTTGGCAATGTTGCATGTTACAAAATAAACCCACAGAAGTCTTCTGAATTTCTATATATTACTGGCAAAGCCCAACAACAAGACATGGAAAGAGAAATTTCATTTGAAGTTACATAGACACTTTAAAATATCTGCTAGTCTACCTGCCAAAACAAACCCAGGGACTATGTAATCACAATTACAAAACACTTGATTCTTATTTGTGGAAGTCAAATTTTTTATTCAACTCTGGTCTTTTCAACAAGAATGCTTCAATGTCCTTTATTTCACTGAAATTCCATTTTTTTTCACTGAAATATTATACTCAGTTTTCCTGAATAGGTGATTCTTGGTTTTAATCCTTTTTCCTTTCACCTTTGGAATATAATATTCCAAGCCTTTCAATCTTTTGGGTAAAACCTACTAAATCCCTATGTTATTCTGATTGTATTTCAACAATACTCAAATTGTTTCTTTCTGCCTGCTTGAGATATGTTGCTGCGACCTCGGAACTCTGAAATTCGGCTACAGTAATCCTGGGAGTTTCCTTTTTGGGGTCTTTTTCAGGAAGGGATTGATGAATTGTTTCCATTTTTATTTCAGTCTCTCGTTTTAGAATATCACGCAATTTTCCATGACAATTTCCTGGAAGATGATGTCTATGCTCTTTTTTTGATTGTTGTCTTTAGGTACACCAATAATTTTTAAATTATGTCTCCTGAATCGTTTTTTCAGGTCAGTTGTTTTTCCAATGTGATTTCACATCGACATCTGTTTTTTTTTATTCTTTTGGTTTTGTTTTATAATTTCTCAGTTTCTAATAAAGTCATTAATTTCATCTGTTGCATTCTAATTTTTAAATAATTATTATCTTCAGTGAGTTTTGGAACCTCTTCGTCCATTTAGTCAATTCTGTTTTGTAAAGCATTCTTCTTATTGACTTTTTGGATCTCTTTTGCAGTGTGGGTTAGTTTATTGTTAAGTTGTTATTTTCTTCAACATTTTGGGGGGGGGGTCTTTACTTATTTTTCGTGATTTCTTTGCATCACTCTCATTTCTCTTCCAAATTCTCCCTCCATATCTTTTACTTGGTTTCCAAAATCATTTTTGAGCTCCTCTGTGGCCTGATATCACTGCATGTATTTTGGAGGTTTTGAATATAGTAGTCTTAACCTTGCTTCCTTCCTCTGATTGTTTGCTTTGCTCTTCTTCAACTGAAACGATGGAAGAAAATACCTTTTCATCGAGAAAGTAACCTTTTCTAGTCTTATTTTTTCCCTTTATGGATCATTTTTCCAGTCACTTCCTTGACTTTTAAGTCCTTTGTCAAGTGGAGGGTACACCCTAGGCTTCAGAAGTTTTGTGTAGCTGTTCTCTGAGCTATCTCTAGGGACTTGTAAGTTCTCAATTTCTTCCAGGGTGATTCTATCAAGCGAGAGGAGTTTACTTCTCTCCTGGCTTGTGCTCTTGTCTGTAAACAATGTAATGGGCTCTTTTCTTCCCTGCAACTGCAGGTAGGATTCACTCTCCACAGCGGCCACCAGTTCTGCCCCTCCATTATTCCACCTCACCCCAGGACCACCACTCTGGACTGAGACCCAGATCAGCCAATCGATTTCCCCAGGGTGTTTAGACTGAGGGCTCCAGTATTGGCTGTTGCCGCCCTGGGGGGCTGGTGTTGGGGCCTAGGCTGGCTTTGACAATGCTCCCCTCAGAGATTTCTCACTGACCTTTGAAGCTGTCTTTATTGTTTGTGGGTTGAGGAAGCTGGAACTTGAAGCAGCTATCCATGACTCACTGCCATAAAGCTTGCTCCAGTCCTGTCTGTTGCATGGGGTCCATGCTGTGCTGTGCTCTGCTCCAAGCCTGGTGTGATAGACCTTTCTTATTGGCCTTCCAGGCTGTCTTCGGCTGGAAATGTATTTCACCCTTCCATTTTTTTGGTTTCTGCTGCACTAGAATTTGTTTAGCGTCATTTTACAGGTATCTTAAGGACTATAGGGGTGAGCTAGAGCTTGTCCATCCTTCTACTGTGATACCTTGGCTCTGCCTGCCCCCCTCCCCCATTCAGTTTTCTCAGGAGGTCTAACATATCTGACTTTCCTAAAATTCTATTCACTTCCTTAACTTCTTCCTTCTTATTTTTGTAGTTAGATTTGTCTCATTTGGAGAAGGGAAGGTTTGGAGCCTCCAGTACTACAGTTTTGCTGTATATCTCTTTCTGTAACTCACAACTTTTTCTCTGTGAATCTGGATGCTGAGCCACTTCTTGCATATATGCTTAATGCTGTTATTAATTCATAGTTTATCTTTTAATGAGCTGCACTTTCTTCCTTATCTGTTTTGTTTAGATCTAGTTATGGTTTTGCTTTGTCTGAAATTAGGATTCCTACACCTGTTTTTTTTTTTTTTAGGTGAGACATAAATGTACTCTACCCCAGCTTTTCACTTTTACTCTGTATGTATCTCAATGTTTCATATGTGTTTCTTGTAACTATCATATTGTATGAGTATAGTTTTTAATCCTCTCTTCTTTCCACTTATTTTTTACGGGATATTTCATCCCATTCACATTCAGAGTGATGATTACTATCTGCATCTTTCTCTACCTTCTAGTCCCCCCATTTATTCTTTTCTCTCTCATTTCACACTTTCTCTCCTGAGCAGTGTTTATTGTTTTTCTTCTGGCCACTCCCTCCTTTAATCTGCCCTCCTTTTTATCAGTGCCTTCCCTTTGCTTTCCCTTATCTCTTACTACTTCTTTCCTTCCTTCTCCTTGCCCTCTTCCTTTTCTTTTCCCTTTCTCCTTTTAGTCCCTTATAGGGTAACATTGACTTCTATACCCATCTTAATATGTTTTTATTCCCTCTTTGAGCCAAATCCAAAGACAGTAAGTTTCAAACAATGCTCAGCCCGCTCCCTTCTTTCTTCTGTAATAGATCTTCTGTGCATCTTCATGTCATGTAATTTACTCTAATCTGCCTCTCCCTTTCCACTTCTCTCAATATTATTCTGCTACATTAATTTTTTGTCATCACATCAGTCACCTTATACCCACATCACATGTCTATATACCCTTTCTAACTTCCCTAATAAATACACAATTCTCAACAATTAAAAGTAACATCTTGCCATGTAGGGATGCAAATATTTTATCCTTGTTGAATAGCAAGTTTTAATTTATCTTTCTGATTTACCTTTTTATACTTCCTCAATTCTAATTTTTTCAACAATTATATTTCCTTCTGAGACCTTTTGTTCCTTTTTTTTTCCATTTGTCCATTTTTGCTTTTTAAGGAGTTCTTTTCTTCAATGAAATTTTGCGTGCATGTATGAATGTATAGTATATATGTATACACACACACAAATACATATACATATGTATGTGCATACATGTATGCACACATACACACATATATGTGTATGTGTATATATATGTATGTATGTGTGTATGTGTGTCTGTGTTATTTTGGCCTGTCCTTCTTTTGAAGGCATTTATTTTTGCATTTAATTTTTGTACCTCTTCTCAGTAAGCCAATTTTGTTATTTAAGGTCTTATTTTCTTCAACATTTTTTGTGTTTATTTAACCAATTTTTTAATTCTCTTTTTCCATTTTACTTGAATCACTCTCAATTATTTTCCAAAATTTTTTCCCTTCACTTTTCTCTATTTTTTTTTCTTATTCCTTTTACTTTTTGGGTTTGGGTCCAATTAGAATTTTTCTTTGAGGCTTTACTTGCAATTATTTTCACATTGCTGTCTTTTTCTGAGTTTGTTTTGACTTTCCTTTATGTGTTGTAGCTTTGTATGATCAATTTTGTTGTTCTGTTTCTTTAATTTTTCAGTATGCTTAGTGATTTTTAACTTTGTACTAAAATTGTTTTTTACTCACTTTGGGGTGGGTAGAAACTCGTCCAAGGTTCAGGCTTTTTTGTTCTGCTTTGTTCGGAACTAGTTCTGGGGGAGGGGAACTGCAAGTTCTGGGCATTTCCAAGGTGGTGTTGTGATGTTTTGTGGATAAGGGTGCCATCAGTTCTCCAGCTTGGTACTCAGGTTTTTACTCAAGAAGGGTGTGTTAACTCTGCTGTAGTCAGAAATAAATACACTGACAATCTTTTTGGTCAGGCAACTGTGACAATGACGCTGCAACCTTGTGATTGACAATAAGTGCTCCTTTATCCAGTGTAACCTTGACCCAGAACTGCTTATAGAAAATAGAATTTCCATTCACCAACTATTGCAGCCAGTCCTCACAAATTATCACCTTTAATGTCTTTCTTTCAAGTTGTCTGGTCCATTTACTCTCTCTGGGATGAGGGCTCCCAAAGCTTCTATTAGTGTTCTTTTGTTCCCACAACTTCTGAGAACTGTGGTGGTATTGCCCCTGCCACATATTTGTGTTCTAGATGAGCCTCTACTCCAGTGTCATAGACCTCTCCTGTTAACCTCTTAAGATGGTTTAGGCAGGATAAATATCTCACCTCAACATCTTGTTGGCTTTTCCCCTCCAGAATCCAAGTTGAGGCATAGTAAAGTTATTTAGGGACGAATATTTGGAGAGCTCAGCTGGTTTGCTGTCTATACCCTGCCATCTTCCTCTGCCCTTCACTCAATCTTAAAGGAGCCAATATTATATAATAGAAAGGTCCTTTGAATCTTATCAAGACTTAGAGTTGTTTCCCACATTTTATTTGAATACATAGTAGATAGAATCGTTCCTCACTCTCACTAGAGGCTTGCAAAATTGTTGCTTATTAATTGAATTTTTAGTTCTACACTTGTCAATGGTTTGATTTTGGTTGAAACATCATCTTAGTTTCCTCACTATTAAACATAAAGAACTGCTATATAGTTTACTTTTCTCATGGGGTTGCTGTCAACATTAAATGTGTGTATATATATGACAGTTCGTAGAAAGCACTATGCAAAGTGTTAGATGAATGTCTGTTATTATTATTCACTAAAGCAAAAGGGATATTTTTGTGGAATCATAAATATGAGTTGTTTCTGCCACTTTGGCACTATGGAAGATGAGACCTAGGAAACTCAAGAAAGCTACTCAAGAACACAATGTTATTTTGGGATACTGGAGCAAGAATACACTTTTGACTAATTCATGTTTTTGTTTCATTTTAGAAATATTTTAAAGTTTTATTATTTATATAATAATAATGATTATATCAGCCATTATGTTCTTCCCTTCTTGTGGAAATGGAAGGAAAAAAAGATCAACAAAAGATAGGAAAGAAGGAAGGAAGGAAAAATGGAAGGAAAAAGATAGGAAGGAAAGAAATTATGGAGGGAAGGAATGAGGAAAGGAAAACAAAAGGAAATACAGAATACTTGTATCATATAAGAAGTCAAGCAAAATGAATTCAGTCATTGGCCACATCAAAAAATTCATTCCATGTTCTGCATATTCATCTATCATATCCCTGTCATGAGGTGGTTAGTGTTTTCTGTCATTGACTTTATAATCATGCTTGACCATTTCATTCATCAGGGTTCTTGTCCTCCATTGTTCTTTCTACCATACTGCCTCTTAACCCAGAGGTGTGGAACTTGTGGACTCGAGGCCATATGTGGCCTCTAGGTCCTCAAGTGTGGGCCTTTGACAGAATCCAGACTTCACAGAACAAATTCCCTTAATAAAATGATTTGTTGCACAAAACTCGAATTCAGTCCAAAGACTGCACTCAAGAACCTAGAGTGAACCTAATATGTGGCTTCAAGACCACAGGTTCCCCACCCATGGTATAAGCACTAAATAGAATTTCTATCAATGTCTACTACTAAAACTTCTAGCATATTCTTTTCACAAAGCACAACTATATTACCTTTTAAATTATAAAATGTTCAACCTTCAGTGTCATTGGACCAATGCTTGATGATCCAGTGATTTTATTAAATCAGTCCTTCAAATTTATGATTGCAGTTTAAACTGACCACAAGCCATTTGTTTCTCTGATATTACACAGTAACTCAGTTTACCTCACTATATATAGTTTTGACCTGTGGATGATTTATTGTTGATTATCATCACAGATAAATCCATTCATAAGAAATGTAAATATAAATCTCAGTAAATATTGATAAAAAGAACACACATTTCATTGGCCCTTTAATGCTAAATCAATACTCCCTATCAGCTATGCTTTTATCCTACTCATTAATCTAGCTTTTTGAGACTTTCCTTATAAAGGTTACCTTGCTTGTACTGCGAATTGTTAGACTTGTCAATCAAATGCAAAATGTATTGAATTACAAAGATTGCTTCCCCCCCTCTCCATGACAGATTTCTCTACATTCCCTGGGTCAGGTAATTTCTGGTAAAAATAGAATGATGGAAAAGAGTGTTTCAGTCATTTTTCTTAAATGACTAGCAGCTTTCTGCTTTTTTAAACTCTTTGTATAGAGCTGGAATGATGATGGCAGTTAAAGATAATTCTGTTTTGCTATTTTAAGGAAGATTATAGCTTACTGAATAATTTGATTTGAATTGGTAGAAAACCTAAGGAATTATGAGAAGAGGGTAGGAAAATCAAGTTTGCATTGCAGCTGTGGATGATTTTCCTGGCTTATAAAAATCTAAAATAATCTTGTTAATATGAAGAGAACTTTAATAAGAGAGAGAGAAATTAATCCTTTCTAACTTTTGGTCCCCCTTCAAGGACAGTAAGGATTATCTCTAGTCTCCTTCAGGAGAAAAGTTTCCAAAAGTTTTAGTATTTAAATAAAAAAAAAAACATTGCTATAGTCTCACTAACCCTATTCAAAATGTTTTATTCACTTGATTGGATAAAACAGATCACTGACAGGATTGAACCTTTTGATCTATTTTCACATGAGACTTATAGTTGGCATTAGGGAAAATACCACACTATTTTCTCTAATCCATCCAATCTGTTCCTGACCCCTGCTCTTATAGACTGAATGCTAATTCCCATACTAGACGATTACTGATCAGTGAGGACTCTCTATATCAAGCCAGTTCTAGGTCCAGCAATAAAACACTCCTAACTATCTGCCCCTCATCCACACATACCGCATACAACTCTACCTTATTCCATATGTCTCTTACCTTTCTCCCCATTTCTACATTTTGTTCAGGAGCTATCACCATTCATGATCTTTGTGTTGTCAGTGGATTCTCGTGACTTTGGAGGAAAGAATGAGACTGACTTTTCACTGCTCTGTATCAAGTAAATCCAATTCACTTGTAAGTCAAAATATCACCCATCTGATATCATTGGTCCTCTTCAAAAATGAAGAAAAATCGACAATAACAACATTTTGTTTTGAGTAGCAGTACTCACGATATTGAGCAACAATAATAGTGATAGCACACATTCAGATTTCACTCTAAGGTTTGCAAATATTTTACCTATATTATCTCATTTGAACCTCAAAATCACCCAAGGAGGTAAGTGCTATCTTTATCCCCATTTTATAGATGAAGAAAGGAAAACTCAGGGAAGATAAATATATAGCCATACAGCTAGAAAGTGATGAAGTAGGATTAAAACTCAGGTGTTTCTTACAGTCTTATGTTCTATTCAAGGTACCATCTTAAATAACCATAAATATTTCTATACATATATTTTGTGTACATACCTTATTTTGCCTCATAATTGTTACACCACATACTCATCACAAACTGTTTATTCAGTCTCAAAATGGGCTTATAATCTTTCATTGCATAATCATCTTATGATAAAATTCTGTTTGTTGTGCCACTTAAAAGGTAAACAGAGCAGCAATGTATTCACCACTGGCATATGTATACACATTTATCTCTTGCACTTTGTGAGTTGTGAGCTTAGAATTCTCATTGCACACGTTGCCAGTATACTTCTGGAAACTGACTTGTGTTTTTTGTTTAGAGTGCTACAGCACTAACACTACTGTCACCCAATGAAGAGCCATAGGCACAAGGGGAGTAGACAGGCAGATGAAGCTGCCATGAGTAAGTCACATGATATGGTAAGACATACCATGCACTAACTAAATTGTGCAGTTCATTTGTCAGTGATAGGTTAACATAAAAAGCATTTCTTTCTGACTATGGGTAAATATAAAAAGGATTTTGGAGGCTTCAAGCTGAAAATGATTGTGTTTGCTGAACAGCAGGGAAATGGATTTGGGGAAAAAACAATTTTCAGTGTGTGAAGGGTAGATGCGAGACTGGTAGAAACTAAAAGTACCACCGGCACAGTTTTTAAAAAAAAAAGCTTCACAAAAAGGTCTCACTCTCACATTTTTGCAAAAAAGAAAATTGGCATAAAATCTTTGAAGATAGTGTGGTGAAATATGGTATATATGCATATATAAGTGTTTCATATACATATATACATATGTATATGTATATGCACACATATATAATATGTATATATATGCACGTGTGTGCATACACATAGGTATACATACACACATATTTATGTGCTTTGTGCATGCATGTGTGTATGCAGACAGCCATGTGTGTGTATGTAAACATATGCAGAGACAGCTAATGGTTCAATGGGTGAAGCCGTGGGACTGGGTTCAAGAAGACCTGAGTTCAAAACTCTGTTTGCCTCAGTTTGCTCACATGCAAAGTGGGGACAACAATTATACTTACCTCCCATGGTTGGGGTGAGGAACAAATAAGATAATAATTGTAAAGTACTTAGCACATGCCTAGTACAGAGTAAGCCAAATTATGTTAGTCATTGTTGTTAGCAATTATACAACCACGTTATCAATGTAATGCAGTAAAATATTCATAGTAAGTATAGTTGTCAACCTCTCTGAGCCTTCATTTTCTCATCTACAACATGTGAGGACTGGACCAGATAGCCTCTGAGGTCCATTTCAACTCTAGATCTAATAATCCTAATAAAAATTAATAAAACTATTGTTTCGGGGGAGCCAAGATGGCGGAGAAGAAAGACATACATATGGTAGCTCCGAAACCACAGCCCAGGAAATACCTCTGAAGAAGAACTCCCAACAAACTCTGCAGCAGCAGAAGCCACAAAACAATGGAGCAGAGGAGATTTCTGTTCCAGAGAGACCTGAAAAACCAATGGGAAAGGTCCATTGCATACTGGACCCTGTCTTGGCCGTGCGGCACCGAGAGAAGCAGATGCAAGCAGGCTTCAGGGACAGAATCTCCAGTGGCTACACAGGACCCTCCACCCACAGGCACCAAAGGTCAGTGAGGGAGTCTCTTTGGCTGGCCAAGAGGGGAGCTGGGTGTCTCTATAACCCAGAGCCCCTCAGGAGGCAGCAGCAGAGATGGCCACAGACAGGGGCTCCCAAAGCAGGCAGGAGATCTGATCAGTTGTTGAAGCTCTCTGCATAAACCCCCTGAGGGAACTGAACCTCTTGTGGCGGCCCTGCCCCCACCTGAGTAGCTGAACTTAATCTCACACTGAATAGCAGCCCTGCCCTCGCCAACAGCCCTGAGGCTGGGAAGCAGCACTTGAATCTCAGATCCCAAGTGCTGGCTGGGCAGATCTGGAGGCCAGGTGGGTGTGGAGAGGACACTCAGAAGTCAAGTAACTGGCTGTGAAAATGCCCAGAAAAGGGGGAAAAAAATAAGACCATAGAAGGTTACTTTCTTGGTGAATAGATACCTCCTCCATTCCTTTCTGATGAGGAAGAACAATGCTTAACATCAGGGAAAGACATAGAAATCAAGGCTTATGTATCCCAAACATTGAAAATAAATATTCAGTGGGCTCAGGTCATGGAAGAGCTCAAAAAAGATTTTGAAAATCAGGTAAGGGGGGGTGGAGGCAAGATGGCGGAGTAGACAGAGGACACATACCCTAGCACCAATCCCACAGCCCATAAAATATCTGTAAAAAAGATTCTGGAGCAACAAATTCTGGAGCAGCAGAAGCCACAGAACAATGGAGCTGATGAGATATCTGTTCCAGAGAGCCTGAAAACCTCTCGCAAAAGGTCCATCACTGTGGAAACGGAGTCCAGCCCAGCTCTGCGTTGGCCGCGGCACCGAGAGGAGCGGATCTGAGCAGGCTTCGGGTCGGAATCTCCAGTGGCCTCGCAGGTCCCTCCACCCACAGGTGACGGGGGTTGGTGAGAGGGTCTCTTTGGCGGGTCGAGAGGGGTATAGGGTGCCCCCATAACAGGCCCTCTTGGGAGGCAGCAGCCTGAATGAATGAATGTTTTTATTTTTTTTCCTCTCAGGAAAGTGAAGAAAGTAAATAAGGTGGAAATATCTTTATTGGTGATATGAACAACTTGAATTCAAATTCCCTTATTTTCTGGAGGGATTACATGTGCAATATGTAATGTAAGTGTAAACTATACTACCATGTAGTCCAGCAGATCCTATGCTATTCCATTTGTCAAGATAGATAATAAAGTGAAAGGGAACAAAATACTATGTGGGGAGGGGGCTAATGCTCTCTTGTATTTCAGATGTAATAGATCTTGATTGATTGTCCTAGTGAGTAAATTGATACAAACCCTTTTTAATTCTCTGTCTGCTGTATGTGAGCTATAAGCAAACTGTGAGGTAAAGTCACTGAGTCAAATTTTAAACTGAATTCAAAAATATTGTACAAATTGTCTTTCTTTGTCTTTAGACAGTTAATTTAATTATACTAAATACAGATATTATTATTGCAATTTCTTGAATTATGATGCTACATGTTAATGTTATTTTTTGGAGATCCAGGTAGACTAGAACAAGTGGTATATTGCAACATAATGGCTGCTGGACGAGTAGTCAGTACATATGATTTGGATTCCCAGCTTCAATATGTACTGTGTGGTCATGTGATGATGTAATGGCAAGCAAAGTAGGGTTTTTGCTGTTTGAGTTTTAGCCACTCAAGCACCTTTGATGGAATCTTGCTTTTTGTTTAATCAATCAAGAGTCTTTGATTAGAAACAGCATATATATGTGTTCATATATATATATATATATATATATATATATATGCACACATAAATATATATATATACATATACGTATATATATGTTCCCTCTACAACAGATATAAATATATATATATATATGTATATATGTATATATCTGTTGTAGAGGGAACAGTCATAAGCAGAGCTGAGAGAGAAGAGAAAGAAGCAGAGAGAAAAGTGAACATGAGAAGGCTAGGGGGACTTGCTTGTGGGGAGGCCAAAAAAATTTTGTGATTTCAAGGCCTGTCTGTTGATCTGTGTTTATTTCTCTGAAAGAAGCCCTGCCTGTTGGTATTTATGAGTATATTGAGATGATGGTGGTGGTAATGTTTATAGATGTTGTTATAGCCCTGTTAAGCTTTGTTTTCCCAGATACAGGGAAGAGTTTGGAATGGAACAGTCCCCATGAGGTAATGCAAGGAGCTGAGCAGAGAGTTGTCTGTGTGTGAACCTAGGCAAGAGCTGGGAGTGGTTGGTCCGTGGAGGGACACTTTGTATTGATTAAGAAGATTATTTTTACTTGACCTATGTTTTACTTAAGGATATTGCTATCAATATTACGATTTACTTTGCTGAATAATGTTTAATTTCTTGCTGAATAGATAGAGAGTTCATTATGCTAAGCGACTAGAAACTTAAAATTATTCATAGCAGCAGTCCTCAGCTGTGCTGCCATGATTGGCTTTACAAGTATTCATTTAACTTGTCAACGTTGTTATAAGAAAAGTGCTTCACAAATTTTAAAATATCGTGTGAATATGAGTTTTAAATCATTAGTAATATGTGTATGTATGTATATAGGTACATATATATATATATATATATATATATATATATATATATATGTACCTATATACACACATATAGAAACCTTTTGTTCAATGGACAATGGAAGCTTCATCATAGTTAGAAATTATTGGATCAGTCAATCCTATTCAAGCCTATTAATTGTTACTTTTTTCAAATCAGTTTGTGATTATGACTTTTCATCACCTAATGCTAAAAATTTCTCAGATGTTCAGTTTCCTGTCTCTAGAAAGTTATTCATTAATCAAACAAGTATTATTCACTTCGTGTACAAAATATTTCATAAGTTCTAATAGTCATTTTAGACTTTCTAGGTAAATTAACTCTTAACCTGAAGCTCATGGACATTTTTAGAATTGTAGTTTCTGATAATTCATTCCCTTTAAAATGCTATGCATCATTTGGGGCAGCTAGATGGTGTAGTGGATAGAGCACCAGTGCTGGAGTCAGAAAGACCTGAATTCAAATCTCACCTCAGACACTTGACACTCACTAGCTGTGTGACCTTAGGCAAGTCACTTAACCCAAATTGCCTCATCCTGGGTCATCTCCAGTCATTCTGATGAATATCTGGTCACTGGATTCAGATGACTCTGGAGGAGAAGTGAGGCTGGTGACCTGCACAGCCCTGCCTCACTCAAAACAAAGTCAAGTACAAGTCATATCATCATTTCTCTGATGGCATGGTCTTCCTCCACAATAAAGGATGAACACAAAATCCTGTGCATCTTATTATATGCATTTGAAAACATTCTGAGAAGAGGTTCTTAAAATTGATAATGCTCTCAAAGGTATCTATGACACAGATATTTTATGAGCATTAAAATAGCTCTTAAAGTTTAAAGATACACACATTCGTGTTGTGTACATATACATACTTATGTACACATGAACACTTATGTGTAAATTTATACATATATTTATATGTATATCTACATATATGTAGATGTGTGTATATTATATATATAATATGTATATGTATATATGTATAAGTGTGTATCACATCTTATTTAATTTGATCTTCCCAAGAAGTCTGTGAGCTAGATTTTATTGTTGTCACTTTGCAAATGATAAAATGAAATTAATTTCCAGTTGTGATGCATAAAACAGTTCCATCCTTGTCTCCTTTCCCAGTCTTGTGAATTGCCCCGAGTCACATAGCAAGTAATGGTTTGGCCAGATTTGAGCTCATATTTTCATGATCCTTAGCCCATTACACTATTTACTGTTACACTGAGGTGCCTATATGAAATCTATGTACAATGTCTGTGTACATATAGTGAGATATAATTGGAGAAACTATTGCATCAATTTTTGCTATGAATGAAACTAGAGCACACAAAACAGTTCCAGTTAAAGACAGAATGGCTTTTCCATTCTCCTTGGAAAAATTAGTTTTACTGTGTATCAAAGGGCAACAAAAACATAATTTAATGGGATAATTAAGTATTTTATATATGGTGATCAAGGGAAATATTTGCCACTGATAAAACTAAATTGCTATGAAGATTATTGCACATTTTGCACAACGATCTGTGATTGAGGATAGGATGTTAGAGAAATTATTTGAAGTACTTGATGTGATCCTCCAAATTTAAAAAAAAAATGTAGCTTAATGTGAATAATTTCAGTGCAAAAGTAAGAATATATGAAGATAGTGATGAATTTATTGAAAACATGTGAATCATGACTGAATAATAAGGGAAAACAAAAACTTTTACACTGTATAGAAGACTCACAAACATATAGCATCAGTACTTCCTTTGATAATGGATGTTGGAAATGTTAGGTATTATGTATAAAATATGTTACAGGGGGCAGATCCAAGAGGGCAAAGCAAGGCCTTGCTTGAGCTCTCCCCCAAATCCCAGATCAGGCCTTCAGGGACTGAATTGTTGGGAGTTGTGACAGTTTCCAGAATTTTTAACCCACAAACCCCAAAGACAGCAAAGAATGTTGGTGGAAAAACTCTCTGGGTCTTGAGTGAAAGAGGAGGGCATGGTCTGACTGCTGTTCCACCCCAGCCCCAGGGCAATGGGGGTGGCAGTGGCTGTGCTGATGGCTGCCCCTTCTGGAGCTCTTGGCCCATAAATGATGGGGGATGTAGCAGTTGATTCAAAGCCCCTGAAGACTGGTTCAGTAGGCCCACACTCCCCAAGAGAAGCAAGGTCCTACCTTGACAAAGAGTTAGAAAGTCAAGCATTTGACTAGGAAGATGAGTAAACAGCACAAAATAACTAAGACTATAAAATCTTACTTTGGTGACAAAGACGATCAAAGAATACAACCAGAATAAGACAACAAAATCAGAGCTCCTACATCAAAAGCCTCCAAGAAAAATATGAATTTGTCTCAGGCCAAGGAAAACCTCAAAAAAGTTTGTGAAAACCAAATAAAAAAAGTAGAGGAAAAGTTGGGAAGAGAAACTAGAGTGATGCAAGAAAATCATGAAAAATAAGTCAATTACTTGTTAAAGGAGACTAAAATGCTAAAGAAAAATAACACCTTAAAAAATAGACCAACACAAATGGCAAAAGAAGTCCAAAAAGTCATTGAGGAGAAGAATGCCCTAAAAATTAGAAACTGGCCAACTGGAAAAGGAGAGTGAGAAACTCTCTGAAGAAAATAATTCCTTAGAAATGAGAAATGAGCAAATGGAGGCTGATGACTCTGAGAAATCAAGAAGAAAACAAAACAAAACCAAAAGAAAGAAAGCATAGAAGATGGTGTGTAACATCTCATTGGAAAAACAACTTACTTGGAAAATTGATCCAGGAGAGAGAAATTTTAAATTATTAGACTAAAATAGAATTTTTTGCTACCTTTTTTTTCTGGATTGTGTTTTAGCCAAACATGTGCCTTTGAATTGAGTCTTGCCTTTGACTGAATAACTAGTTTTTGTTTGAATCAGGAGTCTTGACTGGAATCAGTTTTCTGTACACACATATTTGCATATACATGCACATATGTATGTGTATATGTATATATGCATGCATGCATGCATGCATGTATGTACTGTATTGTTTGGAGGGAGAGGGAAAATAAGCATGAGTTGCCTAGGGGAATTTATTGCAGAGGTCTAACAGAAAAACATATTTGTGATGTTGGTGCTCCCTCTGTTGTTCTGTGTTGATTTCTCAGACAGAAGCCTGTCTATTTGTCTTTATGAGTGAATTGAAGTGAAGAACTGAGATCTGTCCATAGGAAGAAGACTTAGCTTAAGCTCTTTTTAAAAGCAGTTAAAGTGAATTGAGATGATGCCACCAGTAATGTGTAAAAATATTATTATATCCCTGTTAAACTGTGTTGTGCTAGAGAAAGAACCTGCAGGCAGGAGCCCCTGGAGCTTGCTGTCACACAGAAACAGGAAGAGTTTTGCATTGGAACAGTGTGAGTGAGCTGAGACAAGGAGAAGGAGCAGTGAACTGCCTGCGAGTGAGCCCAGGCAAGAAGTGGGAATACTGTACCAACAGAGGAGGAGTCATGGGGTTTGGAAGTCAGCCTCAAATCAAGGTGAGAGAGGACTTTACTTGGATCTTGTGTGTTGGTTAAAGAGATTGTTCTTAGTGACTTAGAGGTAGATGATGTGGTATTCTCTGCTACACCTTGTGTGTGTCATGCAAAGAAAGACCATAGCCTGACACCCCCTGACTTTGGAGATGCAATGATATATGCTATGTACCATATGACATACTGAGTGTCATGAGATTCATATATGTATTAGATGATATGTTTTGCTGAAGGAAGTTGCTATGAATGTTAGGTTTTACCTTATTGAGCAATGCTTAGTTTATTGCAGAATAGAGAATTCATTGTACTATGGGATTACATCCTTAAAATTATGCACAGCAACATTTGTCAGATGCGCTCCCATTATTGGTGTTACATTTCCAACAGACAGGAATTCTGTATGAAAAATTAACACAGACCAGCAGACAAGACTTCTGTCTGAGAAATCACTGATCAACAGACAGTGATTCAATATCCCAAACATTCTTTCTGTTGTACCTCCACCTAAACAAGTTCCCTTAGCTTGCTCATGTTCACTCTCTCTCTCTCTCTCTCTCTCTCTCTCTCTCTCTCTCTCTCTCTCTCTCTCTCTCTCCTCTGCTTTTTCCTCTCCTCTTCCTGCAAACAATACAACATATACACACACATATATATGTATGTGTATATGTATGGGTGTATATATGTTTATACATATATATATATATATTTACATACATACACATATATATGTGTATATGACTCGATTCATCAGTCTCTTGATTCAGACAAAGACTCTTGATAAAATCAAAGGCAAGAATCAATCAAAGGCACCTGATAGGCTAAATCTCAATCCAGAAAAAACATTTTTTAAAAATCTTAATTTGTTTGCCCTTACAGAAGGGAAGAAGGGAGAGAATTTGGAACTGAAAATTTTAAGAACAAATGTTAAAAAATTGTTTCTACATACAACTAGGAGATACGATATACATGCAATAGGGTATAGAAATCTCCCTTGCTTTTCAATAAATTAAAGGGGAAGGGAATAAAAGGGGAGGTGATAAAAGAGAGCATGCATTGGGGAAAAAGGTAATCAGAATGCATGCTTTCTCAGGGTGGGGGAAGGAAAAGAGAGATGGGGAGAAAATTAGAAACTCAAAACCTTGTGGAAACGAATGTTGAAAACTAAAAATAAACAAATTGCTTTAAAAATTGTTTGAAAAAAGAAAATGTTATCAAACAAAATTAATAACATTTTTACAGAGAATAAATAAGTAGTTACTAATATCATAGTTATTACTGATTCAGTTAAATTACAGGAAAGGTCAAAATCAATACCAAATTAGAAAAGAAAAAAAAAGATATGATAAATGATTGAGGTACCTACAATCTGAACTATTTAGAGAATCTGGGATGTGGGACAGATAAAAGCACAGATATATTTCCCAAGGAGAAAACCAATATAAATCAAATGTCACGGTGATAAAACAAAAATTTCCTAGAAATTGCATGTTTTAACATTACCTAATATCCTTGCCGGGTGGAGAGATTTGACAACTAAGGGCAAAAATATTTAGATTATAAAAGTATTTATAAAATAATAATAATCACCATATCACACTTAAGTTTAGCAGTGTAGCAGAAAGATCTCACCAAATGGGTGATGTTAGATAAGTTGTGCAAATGGGCTGTAATCTACACAGGAAGTACCATAATTAATTAATGAGAACGAAGATTTCAGACAGATCAACAATATTCTTCATAGAGTAGGGTGGTGGATGCAAAGATAGATAAGAGAAGACCTTAATATCCTCATGAACTTTACAATCTGGTTAGGGGGGAAATAAGATACGTTCACACCTAAGGCATGCTTGGATTACATTAGGCACTTAGTAAATATCTGTTGATTGGTATACATATAAATACAATACTAATAGGTGAGTAGTATAGCTATTCTCAGGTATGGTCAAATGGGTGAATATAGAAATGGCATCAAGGGAGATTTTTTTCTCATACTAGAATGCTAGAATTGCTAGAATGCCTTGCTAGAATGTCTTGGCCTTAATAGAGGGAATTCATTGAAGTTTTTTTTTCTTTTTCTTTCAGATCTTGATTTGAGTTTGCATTCCTCAACCCTACTATAGAAAAGTAAATCGCACTGCCTATATAAAAATTTAAATGAGCTACCTTTTCGTATTTGAAAATTTCATTACCGTATAAAAAGAACACTTTCTAAAAGGTTTCTAAAAACTCTCTACAGAAATAAATTAGATGATTTTTGAAGTTGCAGTAATTCTTTCAGACTAGAATGATACAATTTAGAACATAAAATATCACAGATTTAGGCAACAAAGGGGAAAAATGCATCCTTGTCACCTAAAATATTTGAAGTAACTTTCTAAAATGTGTAATATTTATGTGAATAGTATTTCTGCATAATAAAAAATGTTGGTTTATAGATGTACTCAGTAGCTCATTTTTAGCATTACATAATTTGCAATTTACAAAACATTTCCTTCACAAAACTTTGAATGACAGAACCTCTGGTATGAATATTATTATACTCATTTAACAGATGAGAAAACAAGTTTGTAAATGGCTAAGTGCTTTGTTTTGGATCACTTCGGTGTGTGTTGGAGCTGGCATTCAAACTCAAGCCTTTCTAAACCCAAGCACAGTGCTATTTCACATACAGCTTTAAACTTCTGATTTTTATATCACTGGCACTTTAATATCTCTCACTATCACCTCCATAGGACTCTTGTACCTAACAATTAGGACTAGGACCAGATCAGTTGAAAATATAGCAAAATAAAACCAAAGGCCTTTTTACAGTGACCCCATTAAAAGTGTATGCACAATTTAACACCTATAACCAATCAGTTTTCTGCAAAAATAGGGAAACATATGTCCTCAAAGGCCCTATAGAGCCAAGATTGAAACCAGTATTTTTAGAATTTGTTATTCGTTTTTCACTTACATGTAATAACAATTTAAATTGCATTTTTTTCAAAAAACTTAAGTTCCAAATTCTCTCCCATGCTCGCCTCTCTCTGCCTTAATTAAGAAGGCAAACAATTTGATATTACACATGTGGAAATTACACATGTATAAAACATATTTCCATATTGGTCCTGTTGTAAAAGAAGTAGAAAAAAAGTGATAAAGTAAAAAATGAAAAGTATTCCTTGATCGGTATTCAAATTCCAACAATTCTTTTTCTGGGAGGGGATTGCAATTTTTACTGCATGTCCTTTAAAATTGTCTCCTATATTTGTATTGCTGACAACAACTAAATCATTCACAGATCATCATTGTACAATGTTGCTCTTACCATGATCCCCTGATTCTGCTCACTTCACCTCAAATCAGTTCATGTAAGTCTTCCAAGGTTTTTCCATTTTTTGTAGTATTTTACTTTTTCCTCCACTACATATTAAGAAAATTATTAACATTCACTTTTACTAGATTTTAAGTTCCAAATGTTTCTCTTTTCTTCCCTCTTCTCCCTTCCTCTGAAAATGGTAAGCAATTTGACATAGTTTATACATGTGCTATCATGTAAGAATATTTCCATGTTAGTCATTTGTGAAAGAGGAAACCAATCAAAAGAAAACAAAAATAACAGAGAAAAAATAACGAGTTATTTTTATATTATATTAAATTAAATTATATATTATATTTTAAATAGAAGCAAATGTTTTTATCTGCATTCAGAATACACCAGTTCTTTGTCTAGTTATGGATAGCATTTTCCTTCTTGAGTCCTTTGTACTTGACAGGGATCACTGAGTTGTTGAGAAGAACTGAGTCATTCATAGTTGATTTTCACACAATGTAGTTGATACTGTATAATGTTTTCTTGGTTTTGCTCATTTCACTTTGCATCAGCTTGACCAAGTCTTTCTAGTTTTTTTTCCCTCAAATTTGTCTGTTATATTTGTATATCATAGTTTTTTTTTAGACATTCCCCAATTGATGAGCATTCTTCAATTTTCATTTCTGTCATATTAGTCAATCTGACTGATATTAGGTGGAACCTCATAATTGGTTTAATTTGCATTTATCTAATCAAAGCTGATTTAGAAGACTTCTTCATGTGCCTATACATAGCTTTCATTGCTTCATCTGAAAACTACCTGTTTATATCGTTTGACAATTTATCAATTGGGGGATGATTTATATTCCTTTAAATTTTACTCAGTTCTCTCTATATTTGAGAAATGAGGCCTTTATCAGAGAAACTTGTTGTAAACATTATTTCCTAGCTTTCTGTTTTGCTTCTAATCTTGGTTGCATTGATTTTGTTTGTTCAAAAGGCTTTTAGTTTAACAGAAGAAAAATTATGCATTTTACATTTTGTAATGCTCTCTGTATCTTATTTGATTATGAAACCTTCAATTTCCCATAGGTCTGACAGGTAGATAATTCCTTACTCTCCTAATTTGCTTATGATGTCATATTTTATATTTAAATCGTGTTTAAAATATCTTGGTACATAGTATGAGATATTGATCTATGTTTAGTTTGTGTCCTATTGTTTTCCATTTTCCCAGCAATTTTTGTTATATAGTGAGTTCTTATGACAGCAACTGGAGTCTCTGGAATTCATCAAACAATAGATTACTACAGTCATTTAAACTTCATCTTTTGTACCTAACATTCCACTGATCACCACACTATTTCTTAGTCAGTATATAATAGTTTTGATGATTGTCACTTTTTAATATCATTTTAGATCTGATAGGTCACTTTCCATTGCATTGTTGTTTTACCTTTAATTCCCTTGATATTCTTGGCTTTTTGTTCTTTCAGATAAATGTTATGGTTATTTTTCAAATTTTATAAAGTAACTTTTGGTTGTTTGATAGGTATGGCACTGAATTAGCAAATTAGTTTAGGAATGTATGTTATTATTTTTATGTTGGCTAGGCCTACCCATGGAAAATTGATATTTTCCCGAATTGTTTGGATCTGACTTTATTTGTGTGAAAAGTATTTTGTTATTGTATTCATATGGTCCCTGGTTTTGTCCTGGTAGGTAGACTGCTAAGTACTTTATATCATTTGCACTTATTTTAAATATAATTTTTCTATCACTTTATTTTAAATTTCTTTATTATTTTCACTTTTCTGCAATCACTTCCCCGTATCTTAGATTTTTTCCCCCTACCTCCCTCTCCTCTCCCCCACCCTCCTCAGTCAGTTCCCAAGATGGCATGCAACCTTATATAGGTTCTACACATACCATCCTATAAAATACATTTTCTTCTCGGTCATGTTACGTAGAAGAATTAAAATGAATAGGAGAAACCGTATAACAGAGCAAAACGGAACAAAAGAGAAAATGGTAGGCTTGATTTTGAGATCAAATTCCATAGTAATTTTTCTGGATGTGGAAAGGGTTTTGACTCAAGAGTCCATTGGGAATTTTTGAGGTCCTTGAATTGCTATGAAGGACTAAGTCTACCAGGAAAAATTCCACACACTCCGTGGTTGTTGCTGTGTACAAAGTTCTCCTGGATCTGTTCCTTTCACTCAGTATCAGTTTATAAAAGTCCACCCATGCCTCTCTGAAATTTTATTGTTTACCATTTCTTACAGCACAATGGTATTCCATTACATTGATATACCACAACTTATTCAGCCATTTCCCAATCGATGGGCACACCCTTTATTTCCAGTTCTTGGCCACCACTAAAGAACATAGATGTAAAAATTTTAAATAAGATTTCGGGAAAAAGAATACAGCAATTTATCAAGAGAATAATACATTATCATCAGGTAGAATTGATACCAGGAATTCAGGACTGGTTCAATATGAGGAAAACTATTAGCATTATTGATCACATCAAGAACACAACTATCACAAACCACATAATTATCTCAATAGATGCAGAAAAAGCATTTGACAAAATACAACACCCATTCCTATTAAAAACACTGGGGAATATAGGAATACGTGGAACTTTCCATAGAATAATAAGCAGTATCTACCTAAAACTAACAGCAAGCAGTGGGGATAAACTAGATGTATTTTCAATAAGATCAGAGGTGAAAGAAAGATGTCCATTATCACCACTATTACTCAGTATTGTACTAGAAATATTAGCTGTAGCAATAAGAGAAGAAAAAGAAATTGAAGCAATTAGAATAGGCAAAGAAGAAGCTAACTTATCAATCTTTGCAGATGATATGATGATATCCTTAGAGAATCCCCAAAAATCAATGAAAAAGCCACTTGAAATAATAAACAACTTTGACTAAGTTGCTGGTTACAAAATATACCCCCAAAAGCCTTCTCCATTTCTATACGTTACTAACAAAGTCCAACAGCAAGAGATAGAAAGAGAAATCCTATTAAAGGTAGCATAGACACTATAAAATATTTGGAAGTCTACCTGCCAAAACAAATCCAGAGACTATATGGACACAATTACAAAGCACTTTTTGAACAAATAACATCAGATTTAAGTAAGTGGGAAAACATCAGTTGCTCATGGGTAGGCTGAGCTAGCATACATAATAAAAATGACAATTCTATCTGAATTAATTTATTTATCAGTGCCATACCAATCAAACCATCAGATAATTATTTGTAGAGCTAGAAAAAAATAATAACATAATTTATCTGGTAGAAAAACAGGTCAATAATACCAAAGGAACTAAAGAAAAGAAATGCTAAGGAAGGAGACTTAGGTTTACTAGATCTCAGAATGTATCATAAAGCAGAAATTATCAAAACCTCTTGTTACTGGCTAAGAAATACAAGCATATACCTTTGGAACTGGTTAGGTACCCAAGACACAGTAGTCAATGAATATAGCAATCTACTGTTTTATTAACCCATGGACCTCACCTTCTTGGATAACAACTCACTGGTTGACAAAAATTGCTTAGAAAACTGGATAACAGTGTGGCAGAAACTAGGCATAGATCAATGCCTGAAACCGTACACAAGAATAAAGTCCAAATGGGTGTATGATCTAGGTATAAAAGATTGATAGCATAAACAAATTAGTGGAGCAAGGAATAGTGTATTCATCAGATTTATGTTGAAGGAGAGAATTTTTGACTAAGAAGAGATAGAAAGCATTATGAAGTGCGAAATGGTTAATTTTGATTACATTAAATTGAAAAGTTTTTGCACAAACAAATCCAATGCATCCAAGATTAAGAGGGAAGCAGAAAACTGGGAAAGAATTTTTGCAAATAGTTTCTGTGACAAAGGCCTCATTTCTCAAATATATAGAGAACTGAGTCAAATATGTAAGAATACAAATCATTTTCCAATCGAAAAAAAGGTCAAAGGATGTGAACAGGCAGTTTTCAGAGAAAGAAATTAAAAGCTACCTATAACCATATGAACAAATGCTCTATATAACTATTGATTAGAGAGATGCAAATCAAAATGACTCTGAGATACCTATCATACTGGTTAACATGACAAGGAGTATGATGATAAATATTGGAGAAGATGTGGGAGAGATGGAACACTAATTCATGGTTGGTGGTGCTGTGAGCTGATCCAACCATTCTGCAGAGCAATGTGGAACTGTACCCAAACAGTCACAAAAATGTGCATGCCCTTTAACCAAGCAATACCACTTCTAGGACTGTATCCCCAAGAGATCATAAAAATGGGAAAGGGTCCCACATGTACAAAAATATTTATACCAGCTCTCTTTGTGGTGACCAAAACCTGGTAATCAAGATGATGCCCATCAATTGCTGAATCGCTTAATAAACTGTTGTATAAGAATGCAATGGAATACTATCGTTCTGTAAGAAATGATGAACAGAAAGACTTCAGAGAGGCCTGGAAAAACTTATAGGAACTGATACTGAGGGAAAGGAGAAGAACCAGGAAAATTTTATACACAGCAACAACCAGAGTGTATGAGGATTTTTTCTGATAGACTTAGTACTTCATTGAAATTCAAGGACTTAAAAAATTCACAGTGGTCTCTTACAGCAAAATGCGTTCCACATCCAGAGAAAGAACTATGGAATTCGATCACAGAATGCAGCAGATCATTTTCTTTTGCATTATGTTTTGGTTTGTTTTATGGTTTCTCCCATTCATTTTAAATCTTCTGTGCAACATGACTGGGATGAAAATGTATTCAACAGGAATGTATGTGTAGAACATATATAAAATTGTATGACATCTCAGGGAGGGATAGGGAAGTAGAGGGGAGAGAGGGGGAGGGAGGGGAAAAATCAGAGTTATATTGAAATGTAAAGCACTAAAAGCAGAAAAAAAATGCAAATAAAAAAAGAGTTCACTTTTGAACCCATCTGACCCTGTTTTTTTTTTCTTTTCCTAGAGATCTCATTAATGGTTTATTGAATTTCTTTTTTAAGGAGAGATTATTTAGACATTCCCCCTTCTGATCTGTTAATTTAAATAGTTTGTATTTTTGTGAACATTCATCAATTTCACACTGATAGATTTATTTGAATATAAGTGGGCAAGCTATTTCCTGATGATTGCTTTAATTTCTTCTTATTTGTGGTGATTTCACCATTTTCATTTTTAATACTCGATACTGGGTTTTCTTTTTAAAAAAATCAAGTTACTTAATGGCTTATCTTTCTTATTGTCTTTTTTCATTAAACCAGCTCCTTGACTTTTTTATTAGCTCACTTCGTTCGCTTTTCTTGTTGTTGTTGCTTGCTTTCAGTCATATTAAAGTCACCTTTGATTTTCAGGATTTCTAATTTGGTGCTCAGTTGAATATTTTTCCATTTTTTTTCTATATTATTTTAGTTCATGCTAGTTTAGTTCATGTTGTTTTCCCATTTTGTAAGAATTTAAAGGAATAAAATTTACCCCAGGCATTGTTTTGACTGCATTCCATAAATTTTGGTATGTAGTCCCAATGTTGTCATTCTGTTTAAAGAAATTATTGTTTCAATCATTTATTCTTTGACCAACTTTTTCTTTAAGATTAGCTAATTTAGTTTCCAATTAATCTTGATTGATCTTTCCAGTGGCATTCGTTGAATGTAATTTTTATTGTATTATGATCTAAAAAGAACATTTTATATTACTGGTTTTTAAAGTTACATTTTGAGGGTTTTATTCCCTATTATATGTTAAATTTTTGTGTGTATGCCATGTGCTGGTGAGAAAAAAATATATACACACACACACAATTCTTTCTGCTTCTAGTTAGTTTTCTCCAAGGTCTGTCATATCTAACTTGTCTATTATTTTATTTGCTTCCTTCGTTGCTTTCTAGTTTATTTTTGATTGGATTTATCTAACTGGGAGAGGGGACAGTTCATGTCCTCCACTAGCACGTTTTTTGGTATCTTTCCCTATTAACACAGTTAATTTCTTCTTTAAGAATTTGCACACTTAGTGCATATATGTTTATAATTGATATTGTTTAATTTCTGTGCTATCTTTTGCCAAGATATATTTTCCTTCCTTATTTCTTTTGATTAGGTGCAGTTTTGATTTTCCTTAGTCTGAAATCTGAATTGCTAACCCTGCATTATGTTTTATTTTACATCAACTGAAGCATAATAGATCTATCTTTTCTTTGTGTGTGTTTGATTCATGTGTGTTTCTTGTAAAGAACATATTGTAACATTCATTTTTTTAAAATCTGCTCTTCTCTCTGCTTCTGTTTTATGAGAGATTCATCCCATTCACATTCACAGTGATGATTACTACCCATGTATTTTCCTCCATCTCATTCTTCTTCCTGTTTGTCCTCTCTCTCCTTTCACACTTTCCCTCCTCACTAGTGTTTCTTCTGTCTACTACCTCCCTTGATCTGCTCTCCATTCTTCTAATTACCCCCAGAACCTTTACTTGATTTTCACCAATCTTCCCCTGTATTGTAATAGGTCTCTTGCCACTTCATATGAAATAATTTGTCCCTCTCACTTGCCTACCTCTCACTTCCTTCTGTAAATATTTTACTCCTTTCTCTCATCCTCTACTTTTTATGTCATTCCCTCAAATTCACTTTACACTTGCATCCTCTATATATATTCCTTCCAGTGGTATTATTATTATTAGTGACAACTTTTTTTAAAGATTTACAAATATCATCTTCCCATATCACCACGTACATTGTTTAGCTCTATTGAATTCCTGATACTTTCTCTTTCCCTTTTACCTGTTTATGCATCTCTTGGGTCTTGATATTGACAGTCAAACATTTTGTTGTTGCTGTTCTGCTTTCCTACTTGTGAAGACTTGAAATCCCTCTATTTAGTTAAATAAACATTGTCCCCTTGGGGTATTATGCTTGTTTTTGCTGAGTAAGTGATTCTTAGATGTAGTCCTAACTCATTTGCCATCTTGGAATACCTTTTTCCACAACCTCTAATATTTTAATGCTGAAGCTGCCAAGTGCTGTTTAGTCCTGATGATAGCTCCCTGATATTTGAATGGCTTCTTTCTGCTCATTTGTAGGATTTTTTCTTTCACCTGATAGTTGTGAAATATTACTATAATGTTTCTCGGAGCTTTTATTTTGGAATCTCTTTTTTTTACATGATAATTGGATTCTTGCAAAGCTTATTTTGCCCTCTGGTTCAAAGATATCAGGAAAGTTTTCCTTGACAATTTCTTGAAAACTTCTGTCCAGGTCTTCATTTTGATTATGGATTTCAGTTAAGTCAGTGATTCCGATATTGTCTCACTTATGTCTATTTTCTGAGTCAACTGGTTTTCTCATTAGGTATTTTAAATTTATATTACTTTTTTCACACTTTTGAATTTTTTAGATTGATTCTTATGTTTCATAGAGTCATTAGATTCCACTTAGGGCAGCTAGGTGGTGCAGTGGATAGAGAACCAGTGCAGGAGTCAGGAGGACCTGAGTTCAAATCTCACCTCAGACACATGACACTCACTGGCTGTGTGACCTTGGCTAAGTCACTTAACCCCAATTACCTCATCCTGGGTCATCTCCAGTCATCGTGATTTAATCTCTGACCACTGGATTCAGATGACTCTGGAGGAGAAGTGAGGCTGGTGACCTGCACAGCCCTCCCTCACTCAAAACAAAGTCAAGTCCAAGTCGTGTCATTATTTCTCTAATGGCATAGTCTTCTTCGACAATGAAGGACGAACACACACACGCAGCTTCCACTTGCACAATTCAATATTTGAAGGTGTTGTTTTTTTTCAATTAGCTTTGGTACTCTCTTTACCCTTTGACCAATTGTACTTTCAAGAAGTTATTGTCTTCAGTGGATTTCTGTAAAAATCTTTCTCCATTTGGTCAGTTCTCCTTCCTTCCTTCCTTCCTTCCTTCCTTCCTTCCTTCCTTCCTTCCTTCCTTCCTTCCTTCCTTCCTTCCTTCCTTCCTTCCTTTTTCTTTCTTTCATTTGTTCTTTCTTTAATTCTTTCCTTCCTTCTTTCTTTCCTTGTTTATTTTAAATAGTTTCTATTTACTTTAGTTTTCAGCAGACATTTCCATAAAATTTTGAGTTCCAAACTTTCTCTCCATCTTTGCTCTCTTCCCACCCAAATACAGCGTACATTCTGATTACCCCTTTCCCCAATCTGAGCTCTCTTCTATCATACCCATCTCTTCTGTTATCACCATCTCCTCTATTTTTTTTTGTAAGGCAAGATAGATTTCTCCACACTATTGCTTATGTATCTTGTTTCTGAGTTGACAGTAAAAAATAATTTTTAACATTCATTTTTAAAACTTTGAGTGCCAAGTACGCTGCCTCCCTCCCTCCCCTTCCATCCCCACTGAGAAGGCAAGCAATTCAATAAGGGTTATACATATGTAGTTATGCAAAACACCTCTGTAACAGTCATATTGTGAAAGGCTAACTGTATTTCCCGCCATCATATCCTGCTCTCCATTTATAGAGTTCTCTTTTCTGACCCTATCCCTCCTGAAAAGTGTTTAATTCTAATTAGCCCCTCCTCTCTATTGCCCTCCCCTCTATCGTCCCCCCACAGTCCACTTTTTCCCTTCTCCCCTATTTTCCTATAGTGCAAGATAGGTTTTTATACCAAATTCAGAGTGCATGTTATTTCCTCCTTAAGCCAAATGTGATGAGAATGCTGTTCACTCTTTCCCTCTCATCTCTCCCCTTTTACCCTCCAACAAAAAAGCTGTTTCTTGATTCTTTTATGTGAGGTAAATTGTCCAATTCTATTTCTCCCTTTCTCCTCCCAAAATATTCTTTTCTTACCTCTGAATTTTATTTTATTTTAGATATCATCCCTACTTATTCGACTCATTCCGATCCCTCTGTCTATATTTATAAATACCCTCCAACTACCCTAATACTGAGAAAATTCTAAAGAGTTACAAATATGATCTTTGCATGTAGGAATATAAGTAGTTAAAATTTAGTAAACAACTTATGATCTCTCTTTTCTGTTTACCTTCTCATGCTTCTCTTGATTCTTGTGTTTGAAAGCTAAATTTACTACTCAGCTCTGGTCTTTTCAAGAGCAATGATTGGAAGTCATCTATTTCATTGAATAACCATTATTCCCCTGAAGTATTACACTAAATTTTGCTGGATAGGTGATATTTGGTTTTAATCCTAGTTCTTTGAACCTCTGAAATATCATATTCCAAGGCCTGTTATCCCTTAACATAGAAGTTGCAAGATCTTGTGTTATCCTGATAGTATTTCCACAGTAATTGCATTCTTTCTTTCTGGCTACTTGGAATATTTTTTCCTTGACCTCAGAGCTCTGGAATCTGGCTACAATATTCATAAGCGATTTCCTTTTGGGAGTGCTTTTAGGAGCTGATCATTGCTTTCTTTCAATACATATTTTACCCTCTCCTTCTAGAATTTCAGGGCAGTTTTACTTAATAATTTCTTCAAAGGTGATATCTATGCTCCCTTTTTATCATGCTTTTCAGATATTCTAATAATTTTTAAAATTGTCTCTGCTGGATCTATTTTCCAGGTTAGTTGTTTTTTCCAGTGATTTATTTCACATCATCTGCTATTTTTAAAAAATTTCTTTGGTTTTGTTTTTATAATTTCTTGATTTTTCATAAGCTCATTATCTTCCATCCACTCCACTCTAATCTTTAAGTAACTATTTTATTTAGTGAGCTTTTGGACCTCCTTTTCCAATTGACCAATTCTGTTTTTAGAGCATTCTTTTTCTCATTAGCTTTTTGAATCTCTTTGTCATTTGGGTTAGTCTATTTTTTAAAGTGCTATGCTATTCATCATTTTTTTGGGTTTCCTTCAGTAAGCAGTTGATTCACTTTTTGTGATTTTTCTTGCACCACTCTCATTTCTCTTCCCAGTGTTTGCTCTACTTCTCTTATTTGATTTTCAAATTCCTTTTTAAGATCTTCCATGGCCTGAGACGAATTAATATTTTTCTTGGAGGCTTTGGATATAGGATCTTTGACGTGTCCACTGTTTAGATACTTTAATCTTCCTTGTCACCAAAAATAAGATTCTATGGTCTGATTGTTTTTTCTGTTTTTTGCTCATTTCTCTAGCTATTTACTTGACTTTTGAGCTCTTTGTAAAGATGGTTGTCTGCTTCCATTTGGGTGAGTTTTAGTGTCAGCCATTTGATCTCCAAATCAGTGGGCCTAGAGCTCCAGGCATGAAACCTGTTGTTTCTGTGGCACCTGCTGCTGCAGTTCCCTCCTGGACTGGTTCCTCCACCTCTTTCCCCCATTGCCCTGGGCCTGGGGCCTGAACAGCTTCCAGTTTTTTTCCACTGACATTCCAATTTGTCCTCAGTGTTTTGGGATCATGAAATCTGGAAACTACCACATGTGCCAGAGAGTCAGTCCACCTAAGGCCTGCTGAGGTCCTGTCTGTGCTGTAGCCCTTTCGGGATAGTTTCAAACTGCTCTCCAGAATGGTTGGATGAGCTCAGAGCTTCACTAACAATGAATTAATGTTCCAACTCTCCCACATCCTATCCAACATTTGTCATTTTCCTGTTCTGCCATGTTAGCCAGTCTAATAGGTGTGATGTGGCACCTCAGAGCTGTTTTGACTTGTATCTCTCTAATCAAAAGTGATTTACAGCATTTTTTTCATACGATTACAGGTATCTTTAATTTTTTCCTGTGAAAAGGGCCTGTTCATAACCTTTGACCATTTATCAATTGGGGAATGACTTGTATTGTTGTACGTTTGACTCAGTTCTCTACATATTTTAGAAATGAGGCCTTTATCCCCAATATTAACTGTAAAAATTCTTTCAAAATATACTACAGCCCTTTGAATTTTGCTTGCATTGAGTTTGGTTGTGCAAAAACTTTTCAGGCCAATGTAATAAAAATTATTCATCTTGCATAGTGAGTTGTTATTCTAGAAGATGGGGTCCTTGGGTATTTCAAACAGGAGAGTGCTATACTCATTGCCTGCTGTGTCTTGAATACCTAACATATTCCACTTGTCTACCTTTCTGTTTCTTAGCCTGTACCAAATGGTTTTGATAATTGCTGTGATGTGAAGTTTTATGTCCTAGCACATGGTGAATTTTTGTATATGTGCCATCTACTGCTGAGAAAAAAGTATATTGTTTTCTGTTCCCATTTAGTGTTCTCCAGAGATCTATCATATCTACCTTGTTCAGAGTTTTATTTACCTCCTTAACCTCTTTCCTGTTTATTTTGAGGTTAGATTTATCAAGTGCAGAGAGGAGAATGCTGAGGTCTGCCACTACTATAGTTTTATTGTCTATTTCTTCCTTCAACTCCCACAACCTCTCCTCTAAGAATTTCGATGCTGTACCACTTGGGGTATACCAGTTTAGTAATGATATCGTCTATGGTGCCTTTTAGCAGGATATAGGATATTCCTTCTCTCTTTTGATTAGACCTATTTCTGCTTTTGCTTTCTCTGAGCTTAGGATTGGTACTCGTGCTTTTCTTACATCAGGTGAAGCACATTATATTCTGCTCCAACATTTGACCTTTTCCTTGTATGTATCCTCTCATTTTAAATGTGTTTCTTGTAAACAACATATTTATGGATTATTACTTTTAATCCATTCTGCTATCCTTCTCTGTTTCATGGAACATTTCATTCCATTCTCATTCACAATTATGATTGTAGTCTGTGTATTTCCCATCCTCTTTCCCACCATTTGTGCTTTTAGCTCTCTTGTCTCCCTTCCTCTCTTCAATAGTTTCATTTTTCACCACCATCCCCTGCAGCCTTCCCTTCCTTCTTTTAGTCCCCCTCCCTTTTACTCTCCTTTACCCTTACTGATTCTTCCCTTCATTTTAGTTTCCCCTCCCCTTTCTTCCCCCTTCCCTTTCTACTGCCTATAGAGCTAATTAGAATTACATACTTAAGTTTATTGTTCCCTACTTGAACCAAATTTTATTAGAGTACCTCTCAAACAATGCTCATCCCCCTCCCCTGTTTCCTTCTACTATACTTTTGTACTTCATCTTGTGATGTAATTTACCATTTTCTGCTTCCTCTCTTTCTCATCTCCTGTTGCAATTCCTTCCCATGCTTAAATTACATTTTTATCATCACATCATTTAGTTTATATCTGTTCCCACATTGAATATCCCTTTTATATTTGATAATAGATGTACAATTCTCAAGATTAACAGGTATCATTTTCCCTTATAAAATAGGTATAAAATAGGTTTGCCCAAATTGAATAACAAGTTTTTTTTCCTTCCCTACTGTTTAACTCTATATGCCTCTCTTGAGACCTGCATTTGAAGATCAAATTTTCTATTAAGTTCTTACGTTTTTGACAGGAAGGTCTGGATATCCCTTACTTTGTTGAATGACCATCTCCTTGCCTGAAATGTTATGCTGAACTTTGCTGGGTAGTTGATTGTTGATTGTAGTCCCAGCTTTTTTGACTTATGGATCTTTTAATGTAGAAGTTGCAAGGTCCTGACTGTTGCTCCTCGATATTTGAATAGTTTCTTTCTGGCTGCCTGTAGTGCTTTCTCCTTTACTTGGTAGTTCTGGAATTTGGCAACTATAGTTCTTGGGGTTTTGAGTTTGGAATCCATTTTGGGAGGTGAACAGTGGATTCTTTCAATGAATATTTTACCCTCTGGATCTAGCACTTCTGGGCAGTTTTCTTTGATGATTTCCTGGAAGATATTGTCCAGACCCTTTTTTTTATCGTGGCTTTCTGGCGGGCCAATAATTCTTAAATTTTCTCTTCTGGATCTATTTTCCAGGTCAGTTGTTTTTCCAATTAGATATTTTATATTTTCTTCTGTCTTTTCATTCTTAAGATATTGTTTGACTGATTCTTGTTGTCTCATAGAGTCATTAGTTTCTACTTGTCCTTCAGTTAACTTTTGCATCTCCTTTTCCACCTGTCCAATTGTTCTTTTAAAGGAGTTATTTTCTCCGTTAATTTTTGTACTTCCTTTTCCATTTGTCCAATATTTACAGTTAGGTTTTGTGTTTCCTTTTCCATTTGTCCAATTTTCCCAGTTAGATGTTGTGCTTCCTTTTCCATTTATTCAATTTTCCTTTTTAAAGAGATGCTTTCATCAACGAATTCTTTTTTTCTTATTTTTAAAATCATTGGCCAGTTTTTCTTCTATTTCCTTCTTCAGCTGTTTCAGGAGAGCTGTTTGTGCATGCGAGCAGCGCATAGTCACTTGTGAAGTTTCAGAAGCAAGTACAATCTCTCTCCTGACCTTTGGTGTTTGTGTTTTGGTTTTTGTCCCCATAGAATGATTCTATAGTTTTTTCACACTTGTTTTGGTTTTTCTTACTCATGATGGTGATTATGTGTTGAGGTTTCTGGTTTTTTCCAGTAGAATCTGCAGAACTTGGTGTTGAGCTGACTGGTATGAAAAAGCTAAGAGCATGTGTCTTTTCATCTTTTTGTTTTGTGTTTCCCCTGATTAGCCCTGGGTTTAGCTTGTTAAGTGTGGGGGAGGGATGGTCTACTCTTGAAAGATCTTCTCAGCTGAACTGAGGCAAAAACAAGCTCAGGGATTGGTGATCCCAGCGGCCCTATTGTCTTCCTGTTTCCCTTGGAGTGCTGAGGCTTGCCTGGGTCCTAGTGTGAGTTTCAACCCCTCCTGGGCCTCTTCTCCTAGCACTGAGGTTCACCTGGGTCCTACTGCATGTTTCCACTGCCCTGTGCCCCCTCTTCTTCCCATTGGCCTCTGCCACAGAAAGAGGAAACCCCGTTAGGTGTTTTCCTAGCCTCAGGTGTTTTGAGACTATTTGCCCCCTCTGCTGTTCCCACTAATCCAGGATTTTTCTGGGCAAATATTTTATGGTTCTTTCAAGGTCATCAAGGGGGAGAGGAGACAGCATTTACTTATAGCTCCTGGACTTTCAAGTGGGTGACTTACAGATGTTTAATCTTCAGGCTGAAAGTCTGTGGCTGATATCTGGGGCTCATCGCCTGTAACTCACTGACTCTCTTAGTCTCTCACGCTAGTCTGCCTCTCTGCTGGTTCTGCCTGCTGCTGCCTCTGGTCTCCCTGGGGCCCTCCCCCTCCACTGCACTGTGGGTTCACCCCCGTGGCACAGAACCTTCCCCTCAACCTTCCAGTATGTCCTGGGCTATGAATCTGCCACAGTCTATCTCTTATTCGGTTCTGCTCCTCAAAAATTTGGTCAGATTCTCTTTCTAGAGGTATCTGATGGAGTTTGTCTAAAAGCTTAGATGAGTCATTACTCTCACTCCGCCATCTTGCCTCTGCTCCCCTCTTATATGTCTTTTTTGAACTCTTCAATGATTGTTTTTTTTTTCCTGGGCTTCAGACTATTTTCCATTTTTCTTTGATTTTTTGTTTATTGGTGTTTTGACATTGCTATTCTCTTCTGAGTTTGCGTCATGGTATTCTATGTCACCATAATAACTTCTATGTTCAGATTCTTTGTTTTTGTTTTTGTTTGCTCATCTTTCTCACCCCTGCTTTTTCATTTGATCTCTGCTTCTGGAAGTGGATGTTCACGCTTGTTGTGACAGGGGCTGCAAGCCATATCTCTATCTGGTGCTTCACTGATGTTGCCATAAGGCATCAGAGGGACCTTTGTGTATGATGCTGTGCTGATAGGTTTGGGTGGGGGTGGGTGATATTGCTGGAAGTAATATTAGGCTGGCACTTTACCTGGCACTGATCAGGGATCCTACTATTGCTATCTGGCATATGCTGAGGCAGAGTGGCATATTTCTGCATTTTCTGGGTCTATACTGAAGGACATGTTCTGGTCTCTGGAGTATGAGTGTTTGCTTAGAGATACATTGAAGCCTGTGGTATTTCTTGCAAATGGAGTCTACGAATTTTTCTGGCTATGCTAAGGCCATATGGGTGGGGGGATGGAGGTGGACTAGTATTGGTGATTGCCTGTTTTACCACACTTGGGCTCAGGATCTCCATCTGATTCGCTGAGGTGAAACTTGACGCTGCATTGGTGGGACACTTCCTGTCCTGGAATATGCTGCACTTTTATCCAAGTGAGATAGACTTTTCTTTCTGATCTTCCAAGTGTCTTTGGATAAAAGCCTATTTAACCCCCATCTTTTAGCTAGTTCTGCAAGTATTTGTCTGGGGGCACTATTCTTTGGTTGATTGGAGGTGAATATAGGCGAGTTACAGCAAATTTACTTCATACTCTCCATCTTGGCTACCAGAAATATGGTACTTGCATTTAATTGGCAGTTACCATAATGGATAGAGTATGAATCTGAGGTCAGGGAGTCCTGAATTCAGTCACTTACTAATTGTATTACCTTCAGCATTTCACCTGACTTTACTGTGAAATGGTGATAATAACAGCACCTAAAACCCAAGGTTATTTTGGGAATAATATTTGTGAATCACTAACATATTGCTATACTTATAATAGCCTCTATGCAAATGTTAAATAGGTAGTAGTAGAAATCCGAACTCTGATGTCTTTTAATTTGTGTTATAGAAATCATGCTGTATTCTTCTCTTGATCTTGCCTTCTTCACAATGTTGCATTTATTCCTGATTTTCTTATTTTTTTCATATTTTCATATTTATTATTTCTTATAGCACAATATTATTCTGTTACATCTATATATTCCACTTAATTCAGCCATTCCATAATGAATGGTCACTTTCTGGGTGGAGGTGGGCTATTACAAAAGTGTTATTATAAATATTTTGATACACATTTGGCCTTTTTTCATTCATCTCCTATATGTTTATTAGCAGAATCATTGAGTAGAGAAGGGGAGAAAATTCAGTAATTTTTCCAGATATAATTCAAAACTATTTTTCAGAATGAGTTAACCAATTCACAAGGGCACTCACAGTGTGTTGGTGTAAGTTTGTCCTGAAAGCTTCCTTCACATCGAACATTTCTCTTTTGATATCCTCGCAACGTTGATGGATGAGGTGTTAAATCTTAGAATTATTTGAAATTTCAATTTTCTTAATTATTAGCAATTTGTCAAGTCAACAAGTCAAGTCCAAATGACTTATGGTTGTTGGAATCCAAAGTTACTAGAATAAATAAATTCCTTTGAAATTGGTGTATACTGATGCTTTATTGGTAAATCATTTTTTGCAGCTTGGTTTATATGTAGTTATAACAATTAAATATCATATACTATATATTGCATATAAAAATATTACATGTCAACATTTATCAGAAATATGCGGCAGTGTTTTCCAAACTTGATTTTTTCTCTTAAAATATAATAACACAAAAGATCTGAAGATGGTGAAGTGAGAGCAACTACTCACCTAAGCTCTTAGACAGACTCCTTCAGATACCTCTAAATAGAGAATCTGATGAAATTTTTGAGGCACAGATTACAATAGGAGACAGATTGTGGCAGATTCACAGACTAGGCAGATTGGAAGGTCGACAGGAAGAATCTTTTCCATGAGGGTGGAGGCACATACAGCATACAGAACAGCACGTCCTGCCAGGGCACATTCAAGCAGGAAAGCCTCAGGGAGGGGTGACCCAAGGCAGCAACAGCACTGCCGTAGGTCAGAGTAGCAGCCCACGGTGAAAGACAAACAGAACCGAGTGAGTGACAGCTGCTAAGGTTTAGGCATCAGCCAAGCTGCTCCTGAGACTATCAGTCCACAGATTAAATGTCTGTAAGTCATTTACTTGAACTTCCAGGAACCAAAATGGTGGAATGATCAGTGAATGCTCTCTCCCATTCCCCTTGTTGACCTTAAAAGACCATAAAATATTTCCCCAGAAAAATCCTGGATCAGTGGGATCAACAGAAGGGGCAAATAGTCTGGTAGCACCTGAAACTAGGAAAATCGCTAAAGAATAATCCCGCTTACTGTTGTGGAGGAATGGAGCTGCCACATACGAAATAATTAATTGGAAAAACAACTGATCTGAAAATAGATTCAAGAGAAAAAAATTGAAGAATTATTGGCCTACCAGAAAGGCACGATGAAAAAAAGATTCTGGACAATATCTTCCAGGAAATAATCAAGGAAAACTGCCCAGAAATGCAAGATCCAGAGGTCAAAATAGTCATCAAAAGAATCCACCATTTACCACCCAAAAGCGATCCCAAACTCAAAACCCCAAGAATTATCGAAGGAGAAAATACTACAGGCAACCAGAAAGAAACCATTCAAATATCAAGGAACTACAGTGAGTATCACACAGGACCTTGCAGCTTCTACATTAAAAGACTGAAGGAATTGGAATCCAGTATTGTGTAAGACAAAGGAGCTGGGACTACAACAAAGGATCAACTACCCAGCAAAGTTCAGCATAACATTTCAGGCAAGGAGATTATCATTCAACATAATAAGGGATTTCCACACATTCCTGACAAAAATATCAGAACTTAATAGAAAACTTGATCTTCAAATGCAGATCTCAAGAGAGGCATAAAAAGGTAAATGAGGAGAAAAAAACTTGTTACTCAATTTGGGCAAACTGTTTACCTCCCTATAAGGGAAAATGATGCCTGTTAATCTTGAGAATTTTACATCTATTATGAAATGTTAAAGGGATATACTTAAAGGGAACAGGGATAAAATAAATGATGTAATGTTAAAAATATGATTTAAGCGTGTGAAGGGAGTGTAACAGGTGGTGTTAAAAGGAGGAAGCAGAAAATGGTAAATTACATCATACGAAGAAGTACAAAATTATACTACAGGGAAAGAGGGAATGGAGATGAGCATTGTTTGAGAGGTATTCTCATCAGATTTGGTTCAAGTAGGGAAAAATAAACTTAAGTATATAATTATAACCAGCTCTATAATCGCTAGGAGCAGAACGGGGAAGAAAGGGTAGGGGAAGCTAAAAGGGAGAGAAGAAGCAGTAAGGGTAAAGGAGAGTAAAAGGGAGGGGGACTAAAAGAAGGAAGGGAAGGCTGCAGGGGATGGTGGTGAAAAGTGAAACTATTGAAGAGAGGAAGGGAGACAAGAGAGCTAAAAGCACAAACAGTGGAAAAGAGGATGGAGGGAAATACACAGATTATAATCATGACTGTGAATGTGAATGGAATGAATTCTCCCATAAAACGGAGATGGATAGCAGAATGAATAAAAAGCCATAACACAACAATATCTTGTTTGCAAGAAACTATTTAAAACGAGGGTATGCACACAGGGTAAAGGTCAAAGGTTGGAGCAGAATATATTGTGTTTAAGACGATGTAAGAAAAGCAGGAGTAACAATCCCAATCTCCTAATATCCTGCTAAAAGGCACCATAGACAACGAAGCAATATCATTGCTAAACATTTATGCTCCAAGTGGTATAGCATCCAAATTCTTAGAGGAGAGGTTGGGGGAGTTGAAGGAAGAAATTGACAGCAAAACTATACTAGTGGGGGACCACAACCTCCCTCTCTCTGAATTTGATAAATTTAGCCTCAAAATGAACAAGAAAGAGGTTAAGGAGGTAAATAAACCTCTGAATAAGGTAGATATGATAGCTCTCTGGAGAACACTGAATGGGAATAGACAGCAATATACCTTTTTATCAGCAGTAGATGGCCCATATACAAAAATTGACCATGTGCTAGGACATAAAAACTTCACAAATCAGTGCAAAGGACAGAAGTAGTCCATGCATCCTTCTCAGATCATAATGTAATAAAAATTACATGTAATAAAAAGCCATGGAAAGGTAAACCAAAAATCAATTGGAAACTAAATAATCTAATCCTAAAGGAGGAATGGGTTAAAGAAGAAATCATAGAAACAATCAACAATTTCATTCAAGAGAATGACAATAATGAGACAACTTACCAAATCCTATGAGATACTGCAAAAGCAGTTCTTAGGGGAAGTTCTTTATCATTGAATGCCTACGTAAGTAAAATAGAGAAACAGGAGATCAATAATTTAGGCGTTCAGCTGAAAAAGCTAGAAAAACAACAAATTGAAAATCCCCAAGTAAATACCAAATTAGAAATGCTGAAAACCAACGGGGAGATTAGTAAAATTGAAATTGACAGCTATTGAATTAATAAATAAAATCAATAGTTGGTTTTATGAAAAAACTAATAAAGTTGGGAAATCTTTGGTCAATTTGATTTTAAAAAGTAAAGAAGAAAATCAAATTACTAAAATCAAAAATGGAAGGGGTGAAGTCACCTCCAATGAGGAGGAAATTAAAACAATAATTAGAAATTACTTTGCCTAACTTTTTGTCCACAAATTCCATAATCCAAATTAGAAGGATGTGTATTTTAAAACCACAAATTGCTCAGATAAAAAGAAGAGGAAGTTGAATACTTAAACAACCCCATCTCAGAAAAAGAAATTAAACAAGCTAGGGCCAGATGAATTTACAAGTGAATTCTGTCAAACATTTAAAGAACAGTTTTCCAATACTGTATAGACCATTTTTGAAAATTGAGGAAGAAGGAATCGTTCCAAATTCTTTCTATGATGCAAACATGGTTTTGATTCCCAAACCAGGAAGAGACAAAAGGGAGATAGAAAATAACAGACCAATTTCTCAAATGAATATAGATGCAAAAATTTTAAATAAGACTTTAGCAATACGAATATAGCATCTTATCACGAGAATAACACATTAGGATGAGGTAGGATTCATACCTGGAATGCAAGACTGCTTCAATGTTAAGAAAATTAGTAGCATTATAGAACATATCAACAACAAAACTAAAACAACCCTCATGATTACCTCAATAGATGCAGAAAAAGCTTTCGACAAAATACAACACCCATTCCTATTAAAAACACTGGAGAACATAGGAATAAAGGGAACTTCCCGTAAAATAAAGAGCAGTACTATATTAAACTTTCACCAATGATTATATGCAATGGAGATAAGCTAGATGCATTCCCAGTAAGATCAGCAGTGAAACAAAGATTTCCATTATCACCAGGATTTTTCAATAGAGTACTAGAAATATTAGCTGTAGCAATTTGACAGGACAAACTGGAAGAATGAGAATAGGGAAAGAAGAAAGTAAGTTAACGCTCTTTGAAGATGATATGCTTAGAGAATCCCAGAGATTCGAGTAAAAAAACTACTTGAAATTATAAAAAACTTTGGCAAAGTTGCGGGTTACAAAATAAACTCTCACAAATCTTCTGCATTCCTATATATAAATAATAAAGTCCAACAGCAAGAGATAGAAAGTGTAATCCCATTTAATGCTAGGATGGACACAATAAAATATTTGGGAGTTTACCTTTCAAAACAAACCCAGGGACTATATGAACACAAAACCCTTTTCACACAAATAAAGTCAGATATAAGTAAGTGGAAAAACCTCTGTTGCTCATGAGTGGCCCGAGCCAATATAATAAAATGACAATTCTACCTAAATTAATTGACTTATTTAGTGCCATACCTACTAAACTATCAGATAATTAGTTTCTGGAGCTGGATAAAATAATATCAAAATTCATCTGGAAGACCAAAAGATTCAGAATATCAAAGGGACAAATGAAAAGAAATGCTAGGGAAGGTGGCCTAGCCAAATTGTATTACAAAGCAGCAATTATCAAAACCACTTGGTACTGGCTACAAACAGAAGGGTAGACAAGTGGAATACGCTACTTACTCAAGAGACAGTAGGCAAGGAATATAGCAACCTCCTGTTTGATAAACCCATGGACCCCAACTTCTTGAATAAGAACTCACTGTTCGACAAAAATTGCTGGGAAAATTGGATAATGGAGTGGTGGAAACTAGGCATAGACGTGCCAAACACCCTACACAAGAATAAAGTTCAAATGAGTACACGATCTAGGTATTAAGATTGATACCATGGACAAACTGGAGGAGCAATGAATAATGTATTTAGCAGACTTATGGAGAAGGGAAGAATTTTTGGCTAAAGAAGAGATAGAAAGCATTATGAAGTGCAAGATGGATAATTTTGATTACATTAAACCGAAAACTTTTTGCACAACCAAACCGAATGCAACCAAAATTCGGAGGCATATAGTATATTGGGAAAGATTTTTCACAGCTAATTTCTGGGATAAAGGCCTCATTTCTAGAATATAGAGAGAAATGAGTCAAATGTACAATAACACAACCCATTTCCCAATTGAAAAATGGTCAAAGGGTATGAACAGGCAATTTTCATAGGAAGAAATTAAATCTATCTATAATAATATGAAAACATACTCTAAATCACTTTATATTTGAGAGATGCAAATCAAAACAACTCTGAGGTACCACATCACAACTATTACATTGGCAAACATGACAGAACAGGAAAATGGTAAGTGTTGGAGAGGATGTGGGAGAGTTGGAACACTAATTCATTGTTGTTGGAGCTGTGATCTCATCCAAGCATTCTGGAGAGCGTTTTGGAACTATGCCCAAAGAGCTTCCTAAATATGCATACCGTTTGACCTAGAAATATCGCTTCTAGGACTATCCCTAAGAAATCATAAAAATGGAAAAGGGTCCCACATGTACAAAAATATTTATAGCAATGCTCTTTGTAGTTGCCAAAACTGGAAATCAAAAGGATGCCTATCAATTGGTAAATGGCTGAATACATTATGGTTTATGAATGTAATGGAAACTATTGTGCCATAAGAAATGATGAACAAGAAGACTTCAGAGAGACCTGAAAAGACTTATATGATCTGATGCTGAGCAAAAGGAGCAGAACCAGGAGAACTTTGTGCATGGGAACGACCACAGGGTGTGAGAGTTTTTTTCTGGTAGAATTGGATCTTCATATTAATGCAAGGACAGAAAAAAAAAATTCCCAATGGTCTTCTAAGGCAGAATGCCTTCTACATTCAGAGAAAAACTATGGAATTCAATCACAGAATGTAGTAGATCATTGTGTGTGTGTGTGTGTGTGTGTGTGTGTTTTGTTTTGGTTTGTTATATGATTTCTCCTATTTATTCTAATTCTTCTACACAGCTTGACTGTAATGAAAATATATTCAATAGGAATGCATGTGTAGATGCCATGTAGAATTGCATGCAGTATTGGGCAGAGCAGGGAGTGGTGGGGGATAGGTAGGGGAAAAAAATCTAAGTTTTATGGTAGTGATTGTACAACATTAAAAATGAATGAAATGAATATATTTTTTAAAAAGATGATAATTGTTAAACTTGAGAATTTTACATCTACAATGAAATATAAAATATACATAGATAGAAGGAACGGGTACAAAGTAAATGATATGATGACAAAAATGTGAGTAAAGAATGCAAAGGGATGGTCACAGGAGAAGTGAAAAAGAAGAAGCAGAAAATGATAAAATATACCAAAGGAAGAAGTACAAAATTTTATTATGTTAGGGGAAAGAGAGGAGGGTGATGATCATTGTTTTAGAGGTACTCTTATCTGATTTGGCTCAAGAAGTGAACAATAAACTTAATTAAGTGTACGAATTAAACTAGCTCTATATTTAGTAGGAGTGGAAGGTGTAAAAAAAGGGAAGAGGAAGCTAAAAGAGAGGGACGAAGTAGTAAAAGTAAAGGGGAGTAAAAGGGAGGAGAGCTGAAAGAAGGAAGGGAAGACTGCTGGAGCTGGTTGTCAAAAATGAAATCCCTATTGTGGAGGGAAAGAGAGATGGGAGAATTAAAAGCACAAATGGTCGGAAAAACATGGAGGAAAAGACAGATTTTAATCATAACTGAGAATGTGAATGGAATGAACTCTCCCATAAAACGGAGAAGGATAGGAGAATCGATAAAAAGCCATGTTCCAACAATATGTTATTTACAAGAAATACGTTTGAAAAAAGAGGATACACACAGGGTAAAGATAAAAGGTTTGAGCACAATATATTGGGCCTCGGCTGGTGTAAGAAAAGTAGTGTTAGCCACCCTAATCTCAGACAAAGCAAAAACCGAAACAAATCTAATCAAAAGAGATAAGGAAGGAAACTATAGGCTGATAAAAGGCACCATAGACAGTGAAGCAATGTCATTACTAAACATGTCCAAGTGGTATAGCATCCAAATTCTTAGAGGACAGGTTGGAGGAGTTGCAGAAAGAAATAAACAGCAAAATTATACTAGTAGGGGACCTCAACCTCCCTCCCTCTGAACTTAATAAATCTAACCTTAAAATAAACAAGAAAGAAGTTACTGAGGTGAGTAAATCTCTGGATAAGGTAGGTACTGTAGATCTCTGGAGAAAATTGAATGGGGATAGAAAGGAATATGCTTTTTTTTCTCAGGGGTATTTGGAAGATATACAAAAACTGACTATGTTCTAGGGCATAAAACCTCACAATTCAGTGCAGAAAGGCAGAGACAGTCAATGCATCCTTCACAGATCATAATGCAATAAAAATTATATGTAATAAAAGATTATGGAAAGATTAATATGAAAATTAATTGGAAACTAAATAATCTAATCCTAAAGAAGGAGTGGGTTAAAGAAGATATCATAGAAATAATCAACAATTTCTTTCATGAGAATGGCAACAATAAGACAATCTACCAAATCTTATGGGATACTGCAAAAGCAGTTCTTAGGGAAAGTTTTGTATCACTGAATGCCTACATGAATAAAAGACAGAAAGAGGAGATCAATGACTTGGGCATGCAGCTGAAAAATCTCGGAAAAGAACAAGTTGAAAATCTCCAAGTAAACACTAAATTAGAAGGACTTAAAACCAAAGGAGAGATTAATAAAATTGAAATTAAGAAAGGTATTGAACTAATAAATAAAATGATTAGTTGGTTTTATGAAAACAACTAATTAAACTGATGAACAGTTGGTCAATTTGATTTTAAAAAAAGAAAGAAGAAAAACAAATTACATATATCAAATGTGAAAGGGATGAACTCACTTCCAATGAGGAGGAACTTAAAACAATAATTAGAAATTATTTTCCCCAACTTTATGCACATAAATCCAAAAATCTAAATGAGATGCATGAATATTTTTAAAAAATATAAATTTCCCAGATTAACAGAAGAGAAAGTTGAATGTTTAGATAATCCCATCTCAGAAAAAGAAATTGAACAAGCCATTAATGAACTCCCTAGGAAAAAATCTCCAGGGCTGAAAGGATTTACAAGCAAATTCTATCCAACATTTAAAGAACAGTTAATTCCTAATATTATATAGACTCTTTCCAAATTCATTTTATGATACAAATATGGTTTTGATACCTATACCAGGAAGAGACAAAGGAGAGAAAGAAAATTATAGACCAATTTCTCTAATGAATATAGATGCAAAATGTTTAAATAACATTTTAGCAAAAAGAATATAGCATCGTATCATGAGGATAATACATTACAAGCAGGTAGGATTAATACCAGGAATGCAGGGCTGGTTCAATATTAGGAAAACTCAGCATTACTGATCACATCAACAACAAAACTAACAGAAACTATACGATTACCTCAATAGATGCAGAAAAATATTTTCCCCAAAAAGAACATCCATTTCTATTAAAAACACTGGAGAGCCGAGGAATAAATGGAAAATTCCATAAAATAATGAGTACCTACCTAAAACGTTCAGCAAACATTATATTCAATGGAGACTTGATAGATGCATTTCCAGTAAGATCAGGGGTTAAAGAAGTATGTCCATTATGACCACTATTATTCAATATGGTACTCGAAATGCTAGCTGTAGCAATTAGACAAGATAAATTATAGAATAAGAATAGGCAAAGAAGAAAATAAGGTATCATTCTTTGCATAAGATATGATGATATACTTAGAGAATCCCAGAGGTTAAATTTTAAAACAAAAAACTACTTGAAATAATAAACGTCTTTGGCAACGTTGCAGGTTACAAAATAAACCCGCACAAATCTTATGAATTTCTATATATTAGTAACAAAGCCCAACAGCAAGAGATGGAAAGAGAAATCACATTTAAAGCTAGGGCAGACACTATAAAATATTTGGGAGTTTACCTGCCAAAACAAAACCAGGGAATATATGAACACAAAACCCTTTTCACACAAATAAAGTCAGATCTAAGTAAGTTGGAAAACGTCAGCTCCTCATGAGTAGGCTGAGCCAATATAATAAAAATAACAATGCTACCCAAATTAACTTACTTATTTAGTGCTATACCAAGCAAACTATCAAATAACTATTTTCTATAGCTGAAAAAATTATATCAAAATTCATCTGGAATACGGAAAGGTCCAAAATATCAAGGGGACTAACGAAATGAAATGCTAGGGAAGGTGCCCTAGTGCTAACAGATTGCCAGTTGTGTTATATAAAGCAGCAATTATCAAAACCACTTGGTACTAGCTAAGAAATAGAAGGGTAGGCAAGTGCAATAAGCTACTTACTCAAGACACAGTAGGCAATGAATATACCAATCTACTGTTTGATATACCCAAGTACCCGAGCTTCTGGAATAAGAACTCACTGTTCGACCAAAATTGCTTGGAAAACTGGGTCACAGCGTGGTGGAAACTAGGTGTAGACCAATGCCTGACACCGTTCACGAGAATAAAGTCCAAATGGATGAACGATTTATGTATAAAGATTAATACTATGGACAATTTCATGGAGCAAGGAATAGTATATTTATCAGATTTATGGAGAAGGGAAGAATTTTTGACTAAAGAAGAGAGAGAAACCATTACGAAGCGCAAGATGGATAATTTTGATTACATGAAACTGAAAAGTTTTTGCACAACCAAACCCAATGCAAACAAGATTTGGAGGGATGCTGAAAACTGGGAAAGTATTTTTGCAACTAGTGTCCATGATAAAGACCTCTTTTCTAAAATATATAGAGAACTGAGTCAAATGTACCTAAATACAAGTCATTCTCCAATTGATAAATGGTCAAGAATATGAACAGGCAGTTTTCAAAGGAAGAAATTAAAGGTATCTATAGTCATATGAAAAAAATGCTCCAAATCACTATTGATTAGAGATATGTGAATCATAACACCTCTGAGATACCACTTAACACCTACCAGATTGGCAAATATGACAGAACAGGGAGATGATAAATGTCGGAGAGGATGTGAGAAAGTTGGAACACTGATTTATTGTTGGTGGAGCTGTGCGCTGATGCAACTATTCTGGAGAGCATTTTGGAACTATGACCAAAGTGCTACAAAAATATTCATACCCTTTGACCCAGCAATATCCCTTCTAGGAGGACATCTAGGAGGTGCAGTAGATAGAGCACCTGTGCAGAAGTCAGGAGGACCTGAGTTCAAATCTCACCTCAGACACTTGACAATTTCTAGTTGTATGAGCTTGGGCAAGTCACTTAACCCCAATTGTCTCATCCTGGATCATCTCCAGTCATCCTGATGGTTACTGGATTCAGATAGCTCTGGAGGAGCAGTGAGGCTAGTGACCTGCACAGCCCTCCCTCACTCAAAACAAAGTCACATGCAAGTCACGTCATTATTTCTCTGATGGAGTAATGTTGTTCAGCAACGAAGGATGAACACACATCACTTCTAGACCTGTATCCCCAAGAGATCATAAAAATGGGAAAGGATCCCACATGTACCAAAATATTTACAGCAGCACTCTTTGTCGTGGCAAAAAACTGGAAATCATGGGGATGCCATCAACTGGCAAATGGTTGAATAAATTATGGTTTATGAATGTAAAGGAATATTTTTGCACTGTAAGAAATGATGAACAGGAAAGACTTCAGAGAGGCCTGGAAAGGCTTTTATGATCTGATGCTGAGATAAAGGAGCAGACCCAGGAAAACTTTGTGCAGAGCAACGACCACAATGTGAGAGATTTTTCTGGTAGACTTGGAACTTCATTGCAATGCAAGGACTTAAAAAAAGTCCCAATGTTCTTTTAAAGCACAATGCCTTCCACATGCAGAGAATAAACTATGCAATTCAATTGTAGATTGTAGCAGATCATTTTCTTTTGTGTTAGGTTTTGGTTTGTTATATGGTTTGTCCCATTCATTTTAATTCTTCTACACAGCATGACTGTAGTGAAAATGTATTTAATAGGAATGTAGAACCTATGTAAAACTGTATATTGTCTTGGGGAGGGAAGGGTAAGGTTCGGAGGTAGGAATGGGGAAAAATCTAAGTTATATGATATTGATTGTAGAACACTGAAAATGAATAAAATTAATTAGAAAAATAGTAACATGAAATTTTGGCTTTATGAGTATATATGTGTGAATGTATATGTACATATGTGTAGGCACATATGAATATGCTTGGATATATACATACATATAACACATACACATACATATGTATATATATATTCACTCATATACATGTATGTTTTGGTTTGCTAAAGAATTTTCCTTTAATCTAAATTGCTTACACATTAAAAGCATTTTTGTATTTTGTATAAGGTGTTAAATTAAGATTATTTTCTTTTAAATTGATTTTATGTTTTTCCAGAACTTCTTTCAAGATCTGCTATCTTCCTTTGTATTACATTCAGGAAATAATGAAAGACCACTTATCAATTACTTAACTTTTTTCACAAAGAGGAAATTGGAATATTCTTTATCTTTAGAGATACATTGTTTCATATCAACCTTTTTTCAAGGTACATTTTTTCCAATTTTAATTTGTATATACCCTTTCATAATTTTGAAATTTTCATTTGTCCTAAAAACCACAATAATCAACAAATCTGTTTCATGGTATATATAAATTTGAGGGTATCATCTTAATTAATCATCTTAATACCTAGAAAACATCAGAGAAAGGGTCATGAGATACTTTATGAATCACTACAACCTCAAGAATTATAATTAGGTAAATTTCAAAGTACAGTGTAGAATTTGGGATAACATTTTACTCTTGTTAAACTATTTTTAAATGGTGAATAGATGATTATATTCAGAAACTTCGGTTTGGAAAGAGTAATACAAATAACCTCTTCACTTGCTTGCTTTGTTATTTAAAATATATGGTGCTTTGTTATTTAAAATATATGATGCTTTGTTAGAAAAGTACTTAATATGTGAGAGATACTCTCAGGTTTAAAGTTAAGCCATTATTCCCTTGAGTGAGATCATTGACATTTCTTCTAATTTTTACATGACTTTTCAGTGAGGTTAAATTACACTGTGTTTGCCTCATTCGAAAGTATGCCCCAACAAATACTAACAATGAAAGAAGCTCATGTATTCAAATAAATAAAACAATGTATATATTGAATACAGTGGGTTAGAATAGAACTCAAATCTGGTACTGCACTTCTAAAGAATTCTTTCAAAGTGGCTTTCAGTTCCAGATTTCTCTTCCCCTTGAAAATGAAATCCAAGGTGAAAGTAAAATTACCAAGGTGTTGACTCAGTCGTGGACAAACAAGTAGCATAGACAATAAATGATTCAGACCCCTTCTGGCTTTCCTTTTCTTACAACTAATTGATGGCCTATCAAGGTCTGTTACGGAGAGGTCCAATATAGACTTTGTATATGATGATGTAAGAGAATTGATGAAAGACAAGCAGAGAGAGTGATATAATTTTTAAGATGGTTGAGCTTTACTTGTTATGCCAAGTTCTTCCTTTATCATTTAATATTCTCATTCCTTAGGCCTAGAACAAGACATAAATTTAGCTATTTAGGTCACCATTGCTTAATGTCAAACTTTTAGCATCCATTTTAGGATTTCATCCTAGTGGTTTTTGCAACTTCTAAAATGTGTGAAGTCCTCTTGTCTATAATGTAAAATTGTTTTTATTCCTATGTTCCTGATTTATTTTGTAAATTTAAACAGCTGACTTACTTAATGGTATTAAAACAGTTGTTGCAAAAGCACAACACCTGTTTTGTATAATGTTTGTGTTATCATTGCCCACAATGTGTTTTGAGAGTCCATTATAATCACATCTTTGGATCTGAGCCCATATTCCTTAAATAGATTTGGTGGGTGATGATTTCTCATCTTCAGTCAAAGATGGAGATAAACAGAGAAATTAATATCAAATGATTTCACTTATTACTTAAGCTTTTATTTATAATGAAGTCACATTAATATTAAAAATTACTTTCCTAAGTGGTGTAAATCTTAATATGTTTTTCAAGTTCTCTTACTGTTTACATTTAGTAACAGAGCAAAAAATATGGCTCTTAGACTAGAGACAGACTGACAACTGCTGGTTGCTGTAAGTCATGTTCCAAACAGGAGAGAGTGTTGCAGTGGCAATCTACCTACCAAGTTATAAGAGGGCACAATAGTGACTACTGGAAAGGAGGTTAAATAGGACATACGCAAAGCATTTGTTACTTCTTTACTTTCTTTTAATTCCTCTACATTTTTTTTTTTGCAGGCTGCCTGAAATCCTTTAACAGTGCACAAGTGACCCATTGACTGGATGTTGTTCAGGTCTATTTTGAATAATGCTGTATTGGTATATTATTGGATCATTTATTTTTACAGCTATGGTTCTTGAAAAACTCAAACTGCCCTCATCTTCAGGTCTGCATTTCATCTTATCGTAATTTAAATTCAAATAATCTTTAAAAATCATTGGATTACAGGATTGATCATAAGATGGGCCTGCCTCCATCTCTAAAGCTTACAGCTGTTAGAAAAAAAAGTTATAGGAAAATGAAGTCACTATTTGTAATAAGATCTTAACACAGGCAAGTCTCCTGGTGTTTCTGCTGAAGATACCACTGACTTTAGTATATGACTACTCCAGTCATGTAGCTTTTACAAATTTTATATCTCCTCTTAAATATGTCCTCAAATTATATTTCCCCAGCATGACTTATAAGAGAACTTGAAATTATTTTGATAATTTTTAACCAATGTTTTGATCTTATTTTTTTTACAAGTAAATACAAACAAAATACAAGGTAAATGCAAATGAGTTCATTTCTCAACAATTATTTATTTCCAGTTTGTATGATATGTATCAAAATAGGTTTATCTAGCCTGTAAAAGCTCATCTCATAAGCAATTCATTTGTGGACTTCCATTTATTTAAAATATTTTCTAATGTAAAGTGGTACATACTATACCGGAATTCAAACTTTCCATTTTTATAAGGTTACCCCAAATGCCGCTAATAAAAAAAAAGTAATTTTACCAACACCACAGGGAAAATTGAGAATAGTGGCCATTCATATTAAATTTATATCAACTTTATGGGGGTTTTGTCATCATGACACATTTATGGAGCTGTTAAATTTTAGCTGCCTGGGGGATATTATGTACTTGATGTAACCCTTACATACTAAGTCAGCACCAAACTAGCAACACGAATTACATGCTATTCAGGAATCAAACTGAAATTTAGCTTTCTGTGCTTACAAATGCTTGAAAGGAGTAGGTAGGTTACTCATTCATGTAAAAAAATAAGGTTAAGTGAATTGTCCAGAGTCACACAGCTAGTAGTAATCTGAGGACAAATTTGAACTCATATTTTCTTGACTTTAGACCCAGTACTCCATCCTCTTTGTCACCTTGCTCCCTTGTTTAAAAGCAGTGGAAGAACATGTGCCTTAGAAAATTATGAAAAATAAGTATATGATGAATTCACAGAAGCAAGGAAAGTCTTACATGAACTCATGCAAAGTGGAATAAGGGGATCCTGGAAAACAGTATACCCTATGGCTACATAAATAGAAAATACTTGCAAAATTAACTTGTGTCACACTGAGCACATCACTCAAACTCTCTCAGCCTCAAATTCCATATCTTTAAAATTGGAGGTCAGACTTGTGGCTCCAAAGGTCCTTGACTTGACCCCAAAGAAGAAAAATGAGAGAATACCTCTCAAACATGTTTTAAGAAATGAGGATCTTATCTGATTTCACCCCATGTTGCCTCCAAGTAAAAATGTGTTAGTTGATGAAAAGAACCATTAACTCGTTAGTTACCACTGATACACTGAACCGATTTGTTTGATATTATTGGACAATGCTAGGCAGGGAAAGGTACACAGGGCTGTTAAAGCTTCTTATAATACCTCCTTTGACCTTGAAGTTACCAAGCTAGTACGTGCCTGAGACTGGATTTGAGCTCATATTTTCTTAATTTCTGTTCCACTCTTCTATCCAGTGTACCACCTCACTTCCTAGCTACTATTACAAAGTAATAGTAATAGTAATAGTAAATAGTGATTAAACCATTACAAAACCACTAATTCAAAGTCTCTCTCTCTCTCTCTCTCTCTCCCCTCACCCCCCAGCACCACAACCCTGGAAACCTCTTCCATGTGTCACTTTTGAGGCAGGTAGATGTTGCAGTAAAAAGAATGCTAGGCTTGGATTTGGGAACATCTGAATTCAAACCCAGCATAAGACATAAAGGCCTTCTGTGACTCAGAGTAAAACACTTAAATTCAGTCTTCTTCATTTTCCTCATCTGAAACATGAAGATTAAAAATAGCAAATTCCTTCAGGGCTGATGTGAGGATAAAATGGAATATTTGTAAAGTGTTTTGCAAACTTTTAAGCACTGTGTAAACATGATGACAATAATAACAATAACTTCTTATTGTTACTATGGTTGTTGATGATTGTGTGGTTGCTATGTCTTCCTATCTTCTTTGTTACTGAAACTCTGATGTTTGATAATTTTATTTTGGAGTGAGCTAAACTTCAGAATGATCTTTGATGACTTTCTATGAATCCTAGTCATCTGGATTTTATTGTGCGATATTCTATAAGTATTGCAAAGTATAGCAATGCTATAAGTACAAAGAATTTTCCCCAAACCTATGGGCACACAATTAGAACAATACACATAAAGTCCATGAGGAAAAAAGTGAACATGAACCTAAAATATGGAGGTAGTAAGACAAAAGTGGACATAGCATAGATGGGTTCTAAGGTTAATTTCCCTCTGGCAATGGTAGAGCCTCAATGTCTTTTCTTTCTTTGGAAGACGTTTACCATTTTCACTCAGTATTATGAGATTATAAGTTCCAATGTTCATCTGGACTGACTCCTCATAGGGTTTAGCATCATAGTTGAATGGCTTGATCAGCAAGGTTAATCATACATACAGTGTCCCAGGTATATATGCTAATATGCTACTGAGTTATGTTAAGCAGGCCAATCAGCAGCTGAGCTTGTGCTTCACCATCTTAAGCTATCAGACTGGGATAGGCAGCCTGTTCTGTCACTGGTCAATGGCTACTTGCTGGAACTAAGCAGACCAATATGCCACTGGACAATCACTGCCATACAACACCATGTAGACTTTTCTATTACTGGACTCTGATTGCAACGCTGGACCAATTAGATTGCTTGGCCATTCAGTATTTATAGGATGTAACATCTGTGTTGAAATAGCTGAGTCACTCGACTCTTGACTTTGTGTCTATGATAGACAGTAGTGGCATTTTTTTTCATATTCAAGCAGTGGCTTGGGTAATATTTTCAGAAGTTGCTCCATTTGCTTCTCACAGAGCCTCAAGTATTATGTTGTTGTCAGAGGATTTTTTACTCTAACATTTAGAAATTATTTTTGAGAAGTGGAGCCAAGGTGGCAGAATAGAAGGAAGACCTGTAAGAGTTCTTCCCCCACAGCCCATGAAATACCTATAAAAAATTACTCTAAACAAATTCTAGAGCATCAGAAGCCACAAAGGATAGAGCGAAAGAGATTTCCAGTCAAAGGAAGCCTGAAGGGCTGACAAGGAAGGTCTATCACACCAGTCTCAGAGAGGAGCATGGCACATGGATTCTCAGGAGATAGAATCCCCAGTGGCCTCAGTTCCCAGATTCCTCAACCCACAAAAGTCAAAGACAGCTTCAAAGGTCAGGTCAGTGAGAAAACTCTTTCACCTGGATGAGAATGGAATACAGTCTGGCCCCAGCAGCCCAGCGGGGCAGTGTCCATTTTTGTAACCCTCAGCCTAAAGATCCTGGGGGAATCAAGCTTCTGATCTGGGCCTAAATCCGAATTGTTGCCCTGGGGTGAGGAGGAGTGCTGGTGTGCTGTAGTTGGAGGCAGTCGTTGTGGAGAGAGAATCATACTCACAGATCCTGGGCAGAAAAGCTAGTAGTAGCTTCCAGACCAGAGCACAGGCCAGGAGAGGAGTAAATTCCTCTCTCTTGATTGCACCACCTTGGAGGAAATGAGAACTTACAGGTCCCCAGAGTATACCCTGCTCTTGACAAAGGACTCAAAAGTCAAGAAACTGGATGAGAAAATGCCCCCCAAAAGGAGAAAAAAATATAAGACTATAGAAGGTTACTTTCTTTGGTGAACAAGCATTTTCTTCAATCCACTCTGATGAGGAAGAACAACGCATAACACCAGAGGGGACATAAGAATCAAGGTTTCTGCATCCAAAATCTTCAAAATAAATATGAAATGGTCTCAGTCCATGGAAAAACTCAAAAAGGATTCTGAAAAACAAGTGAAAGAGGTGGAGGAAAAAATGGGAAGAGAAATGAGAGCAACACAAGAAAATCATGAAAAGTTAGTCAACAGCTTGCTAAAGGAGACCCAAAAAATGTTGAAGAAACTAATACCTTTATTTCAAGGGGAGGAGCCAAGATGGCAGAGTAGAAAGATACACATATGCTAGCTCTGAACCCACAGCTCATAAAAAAATACAACTCATAAAAGAAGAACTCCCAACAAATTCTGGAGCAGCAGAAGCCTCAGAACAACAGAGTGGAGGAGATTTCTGTTCCAGACATACCTGAAAAACTGACCTGAAAGTTCCGTCGTGCACCGGGACCCAGAGCAGAGCCCAGCCCTGCCTTGGCCACATGGCACCAAGAGGAGCAGATCTGAGCAGGCTTCAGGGACAGAATCTCCAGCGGACACGTAGGTCCCTCCACCCACAGGTGACAAAGGACAGTGAGAGGGTCTTTTCAGCTCTCTGAGACGGGAGTGGGATGTCTCCATAACTCAGGCCCCCCTCGGGAGGCAGTAATGGAGGCAGCAGAAGACAGGGGCTCCCAAAGCAGAAAGGAGCTCTGATCCATTGTTGAAGGTCTCCTCCTAAACCCCCTGAGGGAACTAAGCCCCGTGTGGCAGCCCTGCCCCCACCTGAGCACCTGAACTTAATCTCACACTGAATAGCAGCCCTGCCCCTGCCAAAAGCCCTGAGACTGGGAAGAACCATTTGAATCTTAGCTCCCAAGCACCAGATGGTCAGATCTGGAGGTGAGGTGGGTGTGGAGAAGAAACTCTGAAGTCAAGTCACTGGCTGGGAAAATGCCCATAAAAGTGAAAAAAAATAAGACTATAGAAGGCTACTTTCTTGGTGAACAGACATCTCCTCCCACCCTTTCAGATGAGGAAGAACAATGCTTACCATGAGGGAAAAACATAGAAGTCAAGGCTTCTGTATCCCAGACGTCCAAAATAAATATTCAATGGGCTCAGGACATAGAAGAGCTCAAAAAGGATTTTGAAAATCAAGTTATAGAGGTGGAGGAAAAACTGGGAAGAGAAATGAGAGAGATGAAAGAAAAGCATGAAAAGCAAGTCAACACCTTGCTAAAGGACACCCAAAAATTCTGAAGAAAATAACACCTTGAAAAATAAGCTAACTCAATTGGCAAAAGAGGTTCAAAAAGCCAGTGAGGAGAAGAATCCTTTAAAAAGCAGAATTAACCAAATGGAAAAGGAGGTTCAAAAGCTCGCTGAAGAAAATAGTTCTTTCAAAATTAGAATCAAACAGATGGAGGCTAATGACTTTATGAGAAACCAAGAAATCACAAAACAAAACCAAAAGAATGAAAAAATGGAAGATAATGTGAAATATCTCATGGGAAAAACAACTGACCTGGAAAACAGATCCAGGAGAGACAATTTAAAAATTATGGGACTACCTGAAAGCCTTGATCAAAAAAAGAGCGTAGACATCATCTTCCATGAAATTATCAAGGAAAATTACCCTGAGATTCTAGAACCAGAGGGCAAAATAAATACTCAAGGAATCCACCAATCACCTCCTGAAAGAGATCCAAAAAGAGAAACTCCTAGGAACATAGTGGCCAAATTCCAGAGTTCCCTGGTCAAGGAGAAAATATTGCAAGAAGCTAGAAAGAAACAATTCAAGTATTGTGGAAATAAAATTAGGAATACACAAGATCTAGTAGCTTCTACATTAAGGAACTGAAGACTTGGAATACAATATTCTAGAAGTCAAAGGAAGTAGGATTAAGACCAAGAACCACCTACTCAGCAAAATTGAGTATAATACTTCAGGGGAAATGTGATCATTCAATGAAACAGAGGACCTTCAAACATACTTGATGAAAAGACCAGAGTTGAATAGAAAATTTGACTTTAAAACACAAGAAACAAGAGAAGCATGAAAAGGTAAACAGGATAACTAAAGCATAAATGACTGACTAAAGTTGAACTGCTTACATTCCTACATGGAAAGATAATATTTGTAACTCTTGAAAGTTTTCTCAGTACTTTGGTAGTTGGAGGGATTATATATACATACATATGAAATTTACTCTCGTCGCATTTGGCTTAAGGAGGGAATAACATGCACACTAAATTTGGTATGAAAATCTGTCTTACACTATAGGAGAATAGGGGAGAAGGGAATAAGTGGGGTGGGGGAGATACTGGAAGGGAGAGCAAATGGGAGGAGGGAGGAATTAGAAGAAAACACTTTTGTGAAGGGACAAGGTCAAAAGAGACAATAGAATGAATGGGGTGCAAGAGAGGATGGAGGGGAACATAGTCTTACACAACATGACTAGTATGGAAGTCGTGTGCAAAACTACACATATATAACCTATGTTGAATGGCTTGCCTTCTCAGTGGGGGTGGATGAGGAGGGAGGAAGGGAGAGAAATTGGAACTCAAAGTTTTAGGAAAGATTGTTGAAAATAGTTTTTGCATACAACTGGGAGATAAGAAATACAGGTAATGGAATATAGAAATTTATCTTGCCCTACAAGACAAGAGAAAAGTTGAGGATAAGGGAAGGTGTGATAGTTGAGAGGACAGAATGGGGAAGGGGTAATCAGAATGCATGGCGTTTTAGAGTGGTGGGAGTGGAGAGATGGGGAGAAAATTTAGAACTCAAAATTTTGTGGAAATAAATGTTGAAAATTAAAAATAAATAAACATTAAAAAAGAGGAAAAAATAAGGAAAAAACTATTTTTCAATAAAAGAGTTGAGATCTATCAAATGTACTACTGCCTTGACTAATATTAACCATAAACAATGTGATGGATGAATTTTTGCCATAAATCCTTTTCCTACTTCCTCTTTGGTAGGGAGGGAAAAGTCTTGATCATTTTTTATGGGGCATAATGCAAGTTACCATACAAAATTACAAAAACTCATTTACTTTATCACTGACATAATGCTGAATCAATGAAATAGCCAATAAAGATTAATGGAAAAGAAAAAGACCATCTCATGGTTTACTGTGTGAGGATACCATGAAGAATACAGATAAGATTCAAGATGAAGCTCAAAACCTGTTCCTGTTTTCATTATATGCAATAGCCATTAACTGGAAAAGCATGCTCTGTAGACCTATATTTAATTTCTGCTGACTCTTTCAAAAATCAACAATTTAAATCTTTTTTTGCCATGAGCAAAATGAAGGCCTGATGTCTATGGCAAAGAGCAGTCTCTGCTCATTTACTTCTCACCATCCCAGAAAGTCAAAACTCAGAGATTACCTTAAATTCAAAAAGATACTCCTGGCAAAGCTAAATGGAGAATTGAGACTACTCTATTTCATTTCCCCAAGAAATTTTCTTTTTTCTCTAGAGATTGCAATTCCATGTCATTGCCTGACCTAATTTAGACTGCTAAATCTTACTGTTCCTAAGTAAAAATGTTCTTTGTATATTTGCTACTGATTTTGCATCAAGTATTTATTAAGCATTTACTATAATAAATATTAATGGCTCACATATGTGTAATTTTTTCCAAAAGTTTTGTTTTCTTTCAGAACAATCTTGCAAGACGTATGTAGATTCATTATTCTCATTTTACAGTTGAAGAAACTGAGGCACAAAGAAGTTGAATGACTTTAAGAATAACTTTTAAATGTTTTATTTCACTGTTTTCCTATAACATTCAACATACTAGAGTGAATTTTCTATTTAGTTGCACCCACATAGGATTCTAAAGAATAAGTCCTGGATCTGATTTGCTTCCTGACATTGTTTCTGCATCCTAGGTTTAAAAAGGTAGTGATAGCATTGAGGTGAACTGGCAGCTTAAAATTACCATAAGTTGTTAGCCTAGAAAGGATGCTAAATTATACATGTTGCTGCTAATACCCACCATAGGATACCAACAGATAATTTTCTATCCCAGTGCACCTCAGACTCTGAACAGGTCCCTTTTTGGGCTCCCCAATGAAATCAGGCCTTTCTAATGAACCTTCTGGTACCTCCCTCGACACTGACCAGAGTAAAGTGACTCATCATTAGCTAATATTAACAACTAGCAAACATATTAGTAGCTTGTATTAAGATGACCTTTCTGTTATCAGGTGCCAGCTATTATTTATCAAGATAACCCAATCTTCAGGTGCTTTGTGAGCTTGTCCAATATGCCAATATTCTAATTGATCCAATAATCTCTTCAACTGTAGGTATTCTTTCCAATATTGCAGATTGTAAGCCACCCATGATTGCCCATCCTGTGTGACATTAACACGTGCCATCTCATAAATTCCTTCCAAGGGAGTCTATTCAACACACAGGGCCCTTTCTAACTATCTCAAACAGCACTTAGGCCATCAAACAGCCAAAAAAAGTTTATTGAGTCCTAACCATGTGCAAGCAATTGTGCTTAATATTGGGGATACAAAGAAAGATTTTAAAAAATCCTTGCTTTCAAATAATTCACATGAAAATAATTATACACACACACACACACAAACACACTTAGTTTGTTTCGTTAGTTCATTAGCTTGTTAACATATTGGTGATCTTGATGGCCTCAACATGAAGGCAATTGAAACAGATTTATTTTATGTGTGTAATTCTCATGTTCTAGAGATTTGACTATATGACTTCAAACCATAAAAACCAATACTCTACACTTTAAAGAAAAGCTGCCATATTGTTAATTTTCATTTAGATAACAATATATACAGAGTAAACTGGAGGTAATCTCAGGAGAATGTATGGGAGGGGGGAATGTGAAAGCCTCTTGCAGAAGGTGGTATTAGAGTTTCTTCTTGGAGAAAGCCAGGGAAGCCCTAAGGAAAAGGTAAGAAGTGAGAGATCAAAGGCATGGGAAACAGTTAGTTAGCATGTTTGGTAATAATGACCAGAGCTATAGATGATGGTTTTCTTGTTTGCTTGAAGAAACCAAGAGTAACAGCATTGTAGAGTATGTAGAATAAAGTCATGTTTAAAAATACTAGAAAGACAGGGAGGTATGAACTTGTAAAATGTTTCAAAGGCCAAATAGGTGATATGGAATCACAGGAGTTGATCAAGCTGACATTATTAGGAGTTGACATTATTAGGAGTTGACATTATCAGTCCTACGTGTTGGGATAATCACTTTCTCATCAGAATAGAAAATCAACCAATAAAGAGATTTGAGTCAAGGAGATCAATCAGCGGGTTATTGGAGGAGTCCCTGATCATGAGGCCATGTGTCAAAGTGGCAAATATATAAAATGAGAAAAGCAGATATATAAAAGCAGTATTGCATAATCAGAAGTGAAAGAACTTGGCATTTGATTGAATAGGTTGGGCATGAATAAGTAGTTAAGAATGAAATCTCAGTCATAGATTATGAAGATATCAAAGGATCATTAGGGATGACATACTTGCAAGACAGAATGAAAATTGCTAACACACTGAAAATAGAAAGAAAGTTACATGATATTGAACTAATTTTTGAAATTCTTTCCTGGCATCTTATCTAGCCTTTACTAGATATAGAAAAGATGTAACAGTTTTAGGTACAATAGGGCTTACAAGTGAACAGATTCCTTTTCCCAGTTTTTAATAATTTGAAATAACCTAATGCCATTTTCCTAGGCAATATGTGAGTAAATACATTTCAAAGACAATAGTGAAAAAATGAAAATGTATCCTTAACTCTAATTATTTCAGTGTAAGTCACTGGCAGCCAGTTGATATCATGCATGAAAATCATCTTCATGCCTTTGTTGAAAGACTTCAATGATGTGGTGGAAAGGAAGTTTTTTTTATTGTCATTTTAGTTTTTATTTGCATGTTCTTCTGGTGGCAAAGTACAAAGAGCCCAGCCCCTGACGGTCCAAGGTTAAGTTTCAACTTCACCTTCTTTCACTGACTTTTAATTAACAATTTGTCAGGTTTGTGAATTTGAAGAGCTGTTTTTGTAACCCCCTATCCATTAACATGAAATTTTTAAGAGTCTTCAATTTATTTGTCAGTATGCTTCACGACAGCTTTTAATGAATGGTTAAATGGCACCATATAAATTCCCTGACACAGAACAATCACAGTTTCCCTCAGAAAGAAGCATACCTGAGAGCTATATCTTCACTAATCTTCTATCACGCTAAAGGATGACTGATAATAGATCAAATTGTGTCTGGTATAAATGAAGAATTGAGGGACAAAGAAGATTTAACATTCCCTAGAATTTGCTGGGAAATAGTAGAGTGTATAAAAAAGGAAGTATATTCTCACAACTTTTTTAAAGGACATCAAGAAATGATTTTTTGACAGTCGCTTACAATTGTAGATTCAGTTCCTTCACATGAATTTAGTCTGTAAATGACTAACAATCTAACAGCTAAGAATGAAGTTATTAAAAAAGGAATCAGAGTTAAAATGGGCTGTTGATACTTTGGAAAACACTGAAAATCATTTGATGGAACCCCTGCCCCTTATCTTTGATCACAAGTCTTTTGGAAGTTTTAAGAAAAAAAAAAAGCTCTTGATCCTCTGGGCAGATTTTCAATGTCATTCCTGCTTCAGTATCAATAGGTTATTTACAAGGGAAAACTGTCAACTGTATGGGGATGCAATTCCTATTCTGGAGCTTGGTTGCCATAGAACTTTGGTCCCTTTACAAATTCACTTAGGATTCCAGCCAGAAACTGAAAAGTAGAGGAAATTTGTCCCTTGGTTTTCCTCCATCACCAGTCACGTCAAAATTCTGCCTGAAATTATGAACATACTTGATCAGTGTCAACACATCAAACAAGGAAGATGAATTTGCAGGGCAATGTTATTCACTTCAAAGAAGTGTTTATTTATATATGTGTGTATGCACATGTATATGTATGCATACAGATGTGCATGTATAGATATGCATATGTACATGCATTTATATATTTATGTATATGCATGTGTGTGCATATACATGCATGATCCCATATATACATACACATATGTGTTTGTGTGTACATATATATGCATATATAGACATGCACACATACATATACATATATACATGCATATACACACATATGTGTGTGTATATATGTATATATACATATATATATATATATATATATATAAAATTCTTAAGGACACCTAACTTTGGTGACTGAAAAGTTTTATTCTCTATATTTATCTCTGTAGTGCCTGGAACGTTGCATATTGTAGTAATTTAATAAATTTCTGTGGATTTGTTGTTCTTGTTGCTTCTGCTTCTGCTCTTGTTGAACTTTGGACAAATTCTATCTGCACAGTGAAACATTACCCCTTAGCACTTAAATTTAGAGTCATATTCTAATTAAGTAAGGAAGTTACCAAATTTCTGAGAAGTGTTATCTAAATGAAAATGAACAATATGGAAACTTTTGTTTAAAGTGTAGAGCATTGGTTTTTATGGTTTGAAGTCATATAGTCATTTAGCATTTATTAAGGACCTTCTAGTGTTAAGGCACCATGCTAAGTGCTTTATAAATCTTATCTCTTTTAATCCTAAAAGCAGTCTTGGGACGTAGGTGCTATTATGTTCACCATTTTATAGTTAGGGAAACTGAGGCAGGCAAGAGTTAAGTGACTTGTTAAGGTTTACACAGTTAATAAGTGCCTGAACTTCTATTTGTACTTGTCTTCCTAGATATTTTCTCTGATTCTCATGACCTCTCAAATCTCTTGAAAATGAGAGTTACACACATAAAATAAATCTGTTTCAATTGTCTTCATATTGAGGCCATCAAGATCACTAATATGTTAACAAGCTAATGAACTTATAACATAGAAATCTAATCCCTAACACACATACTCAATACCTCCAAATATCCTATAGTAATAGGGTCAGAAAAGCTAATACGTGGGTTTATAGCATACTAACTCTACAAAGCTCTTCACAGTGTCACAAAAAGGAAAGAAAGAAAGAAAGAAAGAGAGAGAGAAAGAAAGAAAGAAAGAAAGAAAGAAAGAAAGAAAGAAAGAAAGAAAGAAAGAGAGAAAGAAAGAGAGAGAGAGAAAGAAAAAGAAAGAAAGAAAGAGGAAGAAAGAAAGAAAGAGAGAAAGAAAGAAAGAAAGAAAGGAAGGAAGGAAGGAAGGAAGGAAGGAAGGAAGGAAGGAAGGAAGGAAGGAAGGAAGGAAGGAAGGAAGGAAGGGAGGAAGGAAGGGAGGAAGGAAGGAAGGAAGGGAGGAAGGAAGGGAAGATAAAGAAAGAATGTGGTCTTAAATGGGACACCAGTGTATGATAATGCTTTGTGCTTGGACAAACCTCACCTGAAGAACTCAGAAATAGAGGAAACTGGAGCAGGACTTGTGTATGTGGCCGTGTAACATCCCAATAATCTTGTGGAAAAGAGCTCCATATTCAACTAGATCCAGTTCTGACCCCCTAAAAATCACTTAGAGCAGAGACTGAATCTGGTGATGTGAATTGCCACTCATGGGAGGAGACTAAAATGGCTTTGAAAACCATAAAATCATGATGTAAGAAATAATACAAGAAAAACAACTAGAATTTGTGAACCCAGAAAAGAAAGTGACATTTAAAGAATCTACAGACTCCTTCCAAAAAAGAAATAAACAACAGAAAGTAGAGCAGGAACCTCCAAGACATAAAGTGGTTAAATTTAATAATTTGTGTAAGAAACAATAAATTACTAGGATAAGTGATCAGGAGGAAGATTTTCAAATATAAAAGAAAGGAAATTCAAATAATACAAAACGCCTGTGTATCCAATAGAAACCCCAAGAAAAAATGGAATAAAATGATGCAGACAGCAAATATTCAAAATGAATTCGAGATAGAAACCAAGAAAACAATCACATTTAAATGCACATTTAACATGGAAGAGGTGCTTCAAGCATTTCTAGAAAGTGGATTTTAGGAAATTATTTGCTCATCAAATATCTCATATAATAGAAATAAAAGAAAAGTAAGTTAGTATTGGGAATAGAAAACATATAGAACAACAAAAGAACAGAGACAAGAGATTTTTTTCCAAAAGTATGAGAAAGGAGAGAGATGATGAAGGATGAAAGGAGAGAAGGATGAAAACTGAAATCAAACAGAAGTTATGATAAAGATATAGGCCTGAAAATTTGTGGACTAAATCTCACACATTTTTGCCAATAAGAGACTCAATGTATTTGAAGATGCACAAAATGGAAGAGGGGAGATAGAAGAAAGATGGGATTATTTGATGTATCCTAGTCAAGTCAAAGGTTAGCAATAAAGGAAAAACACCTCATATAGTATCTCAGGAAGAAGAGGTCTTATGAAAGAATAAGTTAAGGAGACAAAGGGAGAGATTTATATAAGGGGAGGGGAAAGAGAAAATCTTATTTTAGTGGTATAAGGCAGTACCATTAATGAATGGTTCCACAGGGGGAAAGAGATATACTATAAAAGAGAGAAATGTATAATAAGTTTAATCTGCAAGGATCTGGAGTCAAGAGAGATCATTCATTCCATTTCGGGAGAAGAAGTATCAAAGTTCTTGGGGACAACAGTCACCGAGAAAAGCGGGAGAGCATGGACTCGGAGGAAATTTCATTACAAGTGGGAAGGCAAAGATTAAAACTAAAGTACAAAATTAGATGTCTGAGGAAAGTACTACAATGAGGCAATATATTGAATATCACCTAGAGGAATTAGCATTTCCAAGAGTGAAGTAAAACAGAAAGGGATTTGGGGGTGGGGAGAGCGCAAGATGTACTATGCATTACATAGAAACTATTAATAAAAAGGAAAATGGGTATTTTAGAAGTTTTAAATTCATTAGGAATATAGATATGAAAGAATGTCTCAATAAGTAGAAAGTACATGAATGAAAGTATTCAAGTCTACAATATGTACGAATGGACAAAGATGATAAAAAGAAAGAGAAAGAAATTCATTTAAGGAGGAAAAATAATGGAAAAAATAAAAATCAATGAGGGGAATTTGAAAGAGAGAAGTGGAAGAGTTATCTAATAAAGAGGCAAAATAGAGGTGAGGGAATTAAATAACTAGATAAAAGTAAAAAAAAAAAAAGACCTAAAAATGAATCTTTAAAACTACGAAAAAGAGTAGCAAAATGGAGAATGCTGCTTGAAGCTAAAGAGAAGAGAACTTGAGGGAAAAGTGTTGCCTTAATATCCTTAAAGTTTAAGCTGAAATAGCCAGGGACTAAGGTGAAAAATTTAAATTTGCAAGAACACACACACACAAACAAACAAACATATGGATTATTAGAGGTAAGTGGTATTTTAAAACGAACTTAACTCCCACAAATTTTATTATGATGGATTAAATAATCCAATTTTAAAAAGGGTGGCAGATTTTGTAAGACAATAACAAAACCTCACAATCTGTTGCATACATGAAATACAAATAAAAAATAAAAACCTACACAGAATAAAAACGAGGGACTAAGAATTATTTCCATAATGCATCGTGAAAGCCCCAAAGTCAAAGTTTCAGTTATTTTATGGGACATTGCAAAAGTAAATGTTCACAATATTTAAAAGGGTTAAATAAGGAAACTACATTGTGCTGTTAGGAAACATGGGGAAGAAAACTAAAATTCATATTAAACTTATGTGCTTCCAATCTCCTTAGAATCTAAAGTCATAAAGGCAAATTAACCGAAAAAGAAGAGACAAGCAATAAAACAGTAGTGTCAGAGGATTGAAATATTCTTCTCATAGTTCAGATGAGTCTAATAAAATAGGTAAAAAAAAGAAATTATAAAATTCAACGAATTACTAAAAAAAACTAGAGCTAGAATAGTCATCATGTCTTCTAAATGAGAATGCTGGAAATGTACTTATTTCTTAATTATACTTAGAACTTTTAATAAAATTTTTTAAGTACTAGGACACACACATATTACAAACTAGTGTTAAAAGGCAGGAATGGTAAATATGTCCTTTACAGAATACAATGCAATAAAAAATAAAATCAGTTCAGGGATCATCAAAAAGAAAATACAGATTAAAAAAGACACACCCAACACGGAATTTCTAAGCAATGAATGAGCCAAAGAGCAAATTATAAAAAAATAATTCTGTGAAAGACAATTATAATTATGAAAACATAACAAATTTCTGAGATGTAGCTAAAGCAATGCTTGGGGAAAATAGATTCACAAAAATTTCATTGAAATGGGGGAAAAGAGAGGCTCAGTGACATGAAATGCATTTTGAAAAAGTTAGGGCAAAATAATCAAAAGAAAGAATTAGTGAAAATATATTTTAAAATTAAATGAGGAATAGATGACACAGAAACAAAAATATTATAGAAATTACAAAAAAAACAAAAATCAAAAAAACCCCCCTAATGTCTGGCCATGTGAAAAGACTATTAAAATTGATAGGACTGCAGGCAATTTGGCTAAAAAGAAGAGAGAATAAAGTAAAATGCACCAATCAATAATATGAAAAGACAGCAACATCAGAAAAAATGAAAGGGATTCATAGAAGCTATGTTTCAGTTTTATACTAACAAAATAGAGAAGAAAAAACAGAATTCAAGAACATCTCTTAGATTATGTCATCAGAACTAACAGAACATACATATTTTAAATTGTCCTCTCCAAAAACAAGACAGCAACACCAATATAGAAGTAGGTAAAATGAGTTGTCAATAATATAATAATCTGGTGATGGATTAGAAAAATAAACAAATAAATAATCAAACTTTAAAATAAGTTAGGACTCATAATAATCAAATTATTCTCAAACTTTGAGAAATAAATCACCATACCAAAATTCATTATGAGGCAAACATAGCTGTAAAATGTGAAGCTAGAAAGCATAAACCTCAGAACTATGGCATAATGTCATTAAAGAATACCAATGTAAATTATTTTTTAAAATTTTGAACGTTTATTTATATATTCTTAGTTTTCAACATTCATATCCACAAAATTTCAAGCTTCAGATTTTCTCACCATGTCTCCCCTCCCCCCACCCATAACACCTTGTATTCTGAGTTCTCCTTCCCTCAATGTGCCCTCCCTTCTGTCACACCCTTCCCTTCCCTTATTACCATCTTCTCTCTTTTCCTGTATGGTAACATTTATGCCTATACCCCAACAGCTGTATTTCTTATTTACCAGTTGCATGCAAAAACAAATCTCAACATTCTTTCTAATATTTTGAATTCCAATTTCTCTCCCTTCCTCCCTCCCCACTCATCCTCAATGAGAAGGCAAGCAATTGAATATAGACTCTGTAAGTGGAGTTTTGCAAAAGACTTTCGTAAGAGTTATGTTGTGTAAGACTAATTATACTTCCCTCTATCCTATCCTGCACCCCATTTATTATATCCTATCTTTTGACCTAGTCCCTCCCCAAAAGTGTTTACTTCTAATTACTCCCTTCTCCCACTTGCCCTCCCTTCTATCATCCCCCGCACCCCACTTGTCCCCTTCTTCCCTACTTTCTTGTACTGTAAGATAGATTTTCATACCAAATTGAGTGAGCATGTTATTCCCTCCTTAAGTCAAATGTGAAGAGAGCCAGCTTCACTTCTCCCCTCTCCCCTGCCCCCTTTTTCTCTCCACTGAAAAAGCTTTCTCTTGCCATTTTCATGGGAGACAATTTGCATTCCATTTCTCTTTCCCCTCCCAATGTATTTCTCTTTCACCTCTTAATTTTATTTTTTTAGATATCATCCTTTTTTTTATTTAACTCACCCTGTGCCCTTTACGTGTGTGTGTGTGTGTGTATACTCCCTCCAACTACCCAAAAGCTGAGAAAAGTCTTAAAAGTTACAAATATTATCTTTCCATTTAGAAATGTAAACAGTTCAAATTTAGCAAGTCCTTTGTGATTTCTCTTTCCTGTTTATCTTTTCATACTTTTCTTGATTCTTCTGTTTGAAAGTCAAATTTTCTATTCAGTTCTGTTCTTTTCATCAAGAATGTTTGAAAGTCCTTTGTTTCATTGAATGATCATTTTTTCCTCTGAAATATTATATAAATATAAATATAAATATAAAACTGAGTAGTTTTACTGGATAGGAGATTCTTGGTTTTAGTCCTACTTCCTTTGATTTCTAGAATATCATATTCCAAGTCTTGAATCCCATAATGTAGAAGCTGACAGACCCTGTGTTTCAACAATACTTGAATTGTTTCTTTCTGTCTGCTTGCAACATTTTCTCCTTGACATGGGAATGTCAATTTGACTGCAACATTCCTCCCGGTTTCTCTTTTTAGATCTCTTCCATGAGGTGATCAGTGGATTCTTTCTGTGTGAGAAGTGCAGCATAGCTCAGCTTGAGAAGCACAACCTAGTGTGCAGTGCAACCCAGCAGGGAGAAGACCTGGAACAGACTTCAGGGAGCCACCACCAGCAGCAGTTCCAAGATTGATCATCCCACAAACACCACAGACAGCTTCAAATGTCAGTGGGAGGTCTTCTTCACCCAGGAGAGGGGAGCAGAGTCTGGACCACCTGCAGCAGACACTGAAGAGGCAGCTTGCATTTTGGGGGCCCTCTACCTGGAGCCCCAGGGAGAGTCAAGCAGCCTATCTGAATCTCAGCCCTGACGTCAACCCTGGGGTGAGAAGGAGTTCTAGTATGGGGAAGCTGGAGGCTATTGTGGTGAGGGAATTCTAATTGTATATTCTGGGCAAAAAAAGTATTTAGTTGCTCCCTGACCAGTGTGGAGGACAGAGAAGGAGTAAACTCCTATCCCCTGATTGTGCCACCTTGGAGGGGCTGAGAACTTACAGATACCCAGAGTATACCCTCCTCTTGACAAAGGAGTCAAAATTCAATACCTGTCTGGAAAAATGCCCAAAAAAGGGAGAAGTAATGTTACTTAGTGAACAGGTATTTTCTTCCATCCTTTTGGATGAGGAAGAACAAAGCATGCCATAAGAGTAAGTCAAGGCTTCTGCATCCAAATCCTCTAAAATAAATATGCAATTGACTCAGGCCATGGAAGAGCTCAAAAATATTTTGAAACTCAAGTAAGAATGGTGGAGGAAAAACTGGGAAGAGAAATGAGAGCAATGCAAGAAAATTATGAAAAGCGAGTTAACAAGCTTGGTAAAGGAGACCCAAAAAAATGCTGAAGAAAATAACACCTTTAAAAATAGACTAATTCAATTGACAAAAGAGGTCCACAAAGCCAATGAGAAGAATGTTTTAAGAAGCAGAATTAGTCAAGTGGAAAGGAGTTTTGAAAGCTGACTCAAGAAAATAGTTCTTTAAAAATTAGAATGGAGCAGATCGAAGCTAGTGATCTTATGAGAAAATGGGAAATTATAAAATAAAATCAAAAGAAGGAAAAAATAGAAGATAATATGAAATACCTCACTGGAAAAACAACTTACCTGGAAAATAAATCCAGTAGAGACAATTTAAAAATAATGGGACTATCAGAAAGCCATGATCAAGAGCCTAGACATCATCTTTCATGAAATTGTCAAAGAAAAATGCCCTGATATTCTGAAACCAGAGGGCAAAATATACAATGTAAGTTATTTAAAGGAAATCTGTTAAACAGATTAGGAAGAATAATATAAATCAATATTTCTTCCAATAAATCATTCATCATTATTAAGTTGTATTTATTTAACATTATAAAAGCTGCATTTAACCATGTAAAAAACAAACAAAATTTTAACCACATGATGATATTAATAGATTTGAGCAAAATCTTTGTGAAAATACAGTGCTTATATGTGCCTACATATATATACATACATATACATAGCCTACAAAATATAGGCGTAGGGAGAATTTTTAATGACACAAAAAGTATGTCTAGGGGATGGAACCAAGAGGGTGAAGTAGAAGGACAAACCTGCTGTAGGTCTTCCCCCCAAAGCCCATAAAATACCTGTAAAAATTATTCTAAGCAAATACTAGAGCAGCAGAAGTCATAAAACAGAGTGAAAGAGATTTCCAGTCCAAGGCAGCCTGCAAGGCTGACGGGAAAAGTCTATCACACCAGTCTCAGAGTACAGAGCAGCGCAGCCTTGGTCATGGACAGGAGTAGAGCAGGCTTCAGGGCACAAAGTCACAGGTAGCAGCTGCAGTTCCCAGAATCCTCAACCCACAAATGCCAAAGATAGCTTCAAAGGACACTGAGAATACTCTATCACTTGGGTGAGAAGGGAGAAGTGTCCTACCCTTTCCACTGCTACAGGCAGCTGCAGCTTCCATTTTTGGAGCCCTCAGCCTAAAGAACCTGGGGGAATCAAGCAGCTGATCAGGGTCTCAGCCCTGAGTGACGGCCCTGGAGTGAGGAGGAGCACTTACATGGTGGAGCTTGAGGCAGTTGTGGAGGGAACCCTTCTCGTAGATTCTGGGAGGAAAAAACTTGCGTTTGCTCCCAGTCCAGAGTGCAGATCATGAGAGGAGCAATTTCCTTTCCCTTGATTGTGCCACCTTGGAGGAACTGAGAACTTACAGGTACCCAGAGTATACCTTCCACTTGACAAAGGACTGAAAAGTCAAGTAACTGCCTGGGAAAATGCCCCCCAAAAGGGAAAAAATAAGACTATAGAAGGTTACTTTCTTGGTGAACACATATTTTCCTCCATCTTTCAGATGAGAAAGAAAGAGGAATACAATTAAAGGAAGACATCATAGTCAAGACTTCCTCATCCAAAACGTCTGAAATAATTTTGCAATGATCTCAAGCCATGGAAGAGCTCAAAAAAGATTTTGAAAATCAAGTAAGAGAGGTGGAGAAAATAATTGGGAAGAGAAATAAGAATGATGGAAGAAAATCATGAAATGTCAGTCCACAGTTGATAAAAGAGACCCTTCCCAAAAATGACTGAAGAAAATAAAACTTTTAGAAATAGACTAATACAAATGGCAAAAGAAGTCTAAAAAGCCAATAAGGAAGAAAATGGTTTAAAAAGCAGAATTAGCCAAATGGTAAAGGAGACTGGAAAGCTCACTGAAGAGAATACTACTTTGAAAATTAGAAGGGAGCAGATGGGAGTTAATGACTTTATGAGAAACAAAGAAATCACAAAACCAAATCAAAAGAAAGAAAAAAATTAAAACAATATGAAATATCTCATTGGAAAAACAATTGACCAGGAAAATAGATCCAGGAGAGACAATATAAAAGTACGGGGCTACCTGAAAGTCATGATGAATCAAAGAGTCTAGCCATCATCTTTCATGGTGTATCATGTTTTGATTTGTTATATGATTTCTTCCATTTATTTTAGTCCAACTACATAGCATGACTATAGTGAAAATGTACTCAATAGGAAAGTATATGTAGAACCTATACAGAATTGTATACAGTCGTGGGGAGGGAGGGGGGTAGTGGGGGGGTAGGTGAGGGGAGGATAAAATCTCAGTTGTATGACAGTGATTGTTAAACATTAAAAAATAATAAAAAATAAATAAAATAAAATAAAATAAAATAAAATAAAAAAAAAAGAAAATATCAAGGAAAATTGCCCTGATATTCTAGAACCAGAGGGTAAAATAAATATAGAAAGAAACCCCCAATGACCTCCTGAAAGAGATCCCAAAAGAGAAACTCACAGGAATATTGTAGCCAGATTCCAATGTTCCCAGGCAAGGGAGAAAATATTGCAAGCAGTCAGACAGAAACAATGCAAGTGTTGTGGAAATATAATCAGGATAACACAAGATCTAGCAGGTTCTGCATTTTGGTATCAAATGGCTTAGAATATGATATTCCAGAAGGCAAAGGAAGTAGGATTAAAAGCAAGAACCACCTACTCAGCAAAACTGAGTGTAATACTTCAGGGAAAAAATTGGTTATTCAACGAAATAGAGTACTTTCAAGCATTCTTGTTGAGACGACCAGAGCTGAATAGGAAATTTGACTTTCAAAAACAAGAATCTAGAAAAGCATGAAAATGTAAAGAGGAAAGAGAAATCAGAAGGGACTTACTAAAGTTCAACCGCTTACATTCCTACACGGAAGGATAATATTTGTAACTCTTGAAACTTTTCTCAGTAGTTGGGCAGTTGCAAGGATTACATAATATAGACAGAGGGTACAAGGTGAGTTGAATAGGATGGGATGATATCTAAAAAACAAAATTAAGGGATGAGATAAGAATATATTGGGAGGAGAAAGGGATAAATGGAAGGGGAAAAGTTATCTCTCATAAAATAAGCAAGAAAGATCCTTTTCAGTGGAGGAGAAAAAGAGCATTTGAGAGGGAAAAAATGAAGTTTACTCTCATCACATTTCCCTTATGGAGGGAATAACATGCACACTGAATTTTGTGTGAAAATCTATGTTACCCTACAGGAAAGTAGAGGTAAAGGGGATAAGCTGGGTTTTGGAGGGATAATAGAAAGGAGGCAAATGGGAGGTGAGACTGATTAGAAGTAAACATTTTAGGGCAGGCACAAACACAAAACAGAGAGCAGAATAAATGGGAGACAGGATAGAATGGAGTGAAATATAGTTAGTGAAATATAGTTAGTCTTTCACAACATGACAATTATGGGAGTCTTTTGCATAACTACACATGTCTAGCCTATATTCAATTGCTTGCCTTCACAGTGGGGAAGTGTGGGGAGGGCGAAAGGGAGGAAGGGAAAGAAGTTCGAACTCAAAGACTTAGGAATGGATGTTGAGAACTGTTTTCCCATGCAACTAGCAATTAAGAATTACACATAATGGGGCAAGAAAATCTATCTTGCCCTACAAGAAAAAAGAGAAGCTGGGGATAATGGAAGGGAGGTGTGTGATAGAAGAGAGGGCAGACTGGAGGCAAGGGTAGTCAAAATGCACTGTCTTGGAGTGGGGGAGGGGAGAGATGGGCAGACAATGTGGAGCTCAAAATCTTGTGGAAATGAATGTTGAAAACTGAAAGCAAATAATTTTTTTTAAAAGTATGTCTAAATCCTAAAGCAAGCACGATATGGAATTGGTATGTACCAGAAGTTTTTCCAATGAAGAGGTAAAGCAAGACTATCTTCTCTCCCTGCTCCTTTTTTGTTGTCAGTCTAGACATACTAGGAAAAGTAATAAAACAGGAGTATTGAATTAAAGCTACAAAGATAAGTAAGCCAGTTAAAAACTTTCCCTGTTTGTTGATGATATAATGGTTTACATGGAAAATCCTGAGGAATCAGAAAAGAGGAGTACACGGCTTCAGTGAATATACAGGCCATAAAATAAGCCCTGAAAAATCAGTTTCATTTTTTAAATAATCATAATAATAGCAATATTCAAAAAGGCATATTGTAAAGATCAATTTCTCATCAGTAAACTAGGAAATCAGCAAAGTATTTAGGAATCAGTCTACCAAAGCTCAGAAATATTTACATAGATTCATTTGCATAATCCTCCTTAAAAATAAATAACTAAATATTTAAAAGAATATTCAGTGCTCTTATTTGGGCCATTCCAAATAAATAAACATGATAATGCTACCAAAGTTAATTTATACTTTCAATGCTATACCAATGAAATTGTCAAAGGATTATTTTATAGAAGTCAAAATAGAAAAAAAAATATTCATTTGAAAAAATAAAAAAAAAAGATCAAAAGATATAATGAGATGCAGGGAATGAAGTAAGAACAGAAAATTTAGACCTCAAATTATATTATAAAACAACAGTCATTGAAATCTTTTGTATTTGGTAAAAAAAGAAACAACAGGTGCAGCAATGGAACATAGTAGACAAGGAAGAATAAAAAAATAATCAGCAACCTGTTTGATAAACTAGAGGAAATTTACTCAGGAAAGAACTTGGTCCTGGATTTTTTTAAATGTTAGGGAAACCAGAAAACACTTTACCAGAAATTAGGCTTCAAAAAACACCTTAACCACATATTAAAATCTATTTACTGAAATACTTGACCTTAATAATAAAGATATATCTATTTTACAAAATAAAAGAGAAGCAAATCATAAACTTTTCATAACTGTGGTAGGAGAAATATTCTAAACTAAACATGTGATAAAAGCAATTACAGAAGATAAAATAAATAACTTTAATTAGATGAAACAAAACCCATGAAAACAAAATTAATACACTACAGGACAAGAAATAAAGTCATTGAATGAGGAAAAATGATAACTTTGCATCAAATTTCTCTGACAGAAGCTTCATATCCAAGCTATATATATATATATATATATATATATATATATATATATATATATATATATATATGTATATACATATATATATGCATATATATGTATATGTAAATTACACCTCCCCACACACAGAGAGAGCCATCATATGTATGTTGTTATATGTTTCTATCTCAATGTATGTATGTACAAATATGTAACTATATACACCCATGATATTTAAGTATTTGGGCATATGGGGTGATATATGTGCTTATGCATTTGTGTGTATATGGATGTGTATATCACCATATATACATTATATGTATAAAATCACCATGAACATACATATATTTCATCATACACTGATGAGGATTTATGTATGTGTATGTAGATGTGTGTGTCTGTGTGTATACACATACATCCACACATACACTGGGTATACATGTGTATATGGTAATATATGTGTACATATGTGTCCATCACATAGCTGTGTATGGTGATAAATTGATAAATAAATAGATAAATAGTTACAGTAGTGCCTGACTCTTTGTGACCCCATTTGGGATTTCTTGACCAAGATGCTGTAGTGGTTTACAATTTCCTTCTCCAGCTCATTTTGCCGATGAAGAATTGAAGTCAGTAGGGTTAAGTAACTTGTCAAAGGTCACACAGCTAATAAGTGTCTGAGGCCAGATTAAATTCATGATGATGCATCTTCCTGATTTCAGTCCCAGCACTCTATCCAGTGCAACAACTCTCTGCACCAACAATAGCAATAACAACAACAACCTGATGATGTGTGTTGATGAGTGTGTTACACTCACACAAGTACATATATATGTACATATGTATACACATATGTCCGTGATATAGAAGTATGTGGTGATATGTGTGTTGTATGATGATATAAAGCTATATGTATTGAAAGTTTATACACATACCTGTATATCTCACATTGTGCATGTATACGCACACATCACCATATGCAGAACTTAAGAATGAACCTTTTAATACTAAAAACTGTTCCAACATGGAATGGGCTGTATAAGCCTAAAGAGAGCTCCCTCTCATTGGAAATCTTCAAATGAATGTTATAGGTACACTTTTTAGGTATGTTATAGAGAGAACTCTTACTTATCCAAAGTTTATATTAGTTGGCATCTGAAATACATTGTAAAACTGACCCTGATTCTGTGAAATGAAGCCCCTAAACAGAGAAATTGAGTATACAAAAAGCTGGAATCTTGTGTTGTCTTTGGTCCTTGATTATTACAATGAATATGGAACTTGAAAATGGAATAACCTCCTTACTCTTAATAACTTTAGAAGATATGAAATAATGAAAGCATAGCTTAAAGCTGAGAAATTATTTCATTTCTTAGTTGAATTAAAATAAACAATAACTTTTCAGATTTGAGGAATACTAAAGTGGGATCCATAATGCTACATTTCTAGTCACTTTGGAAAATGTTAAAAAGAAAAAACACATTGTTTAAACAGTAAAATATACATCCTGAAAAATTAAAATTAATCAATGAGAAGCTTTGTAAATAGTATTTAACTTTGTATATGCTTTATAATAAGTTACTGTCAGTCAGGTATACTTGAAAGATCTAAAGTACAAGGTGTGGTGCTAATTTTAAATGACATGACACGCATCTTATCTGGGTGTTCTCAATGTTTTTGCATATATCATAGATCTCTTTGACAGTCTGGTGAACCCTCTCGAACTTTTCTCAGAATAATATTTTTACATGCATAAAATATAAGACATAGATATACAAAAAAATCAGTTACATTGGAAAAAATGTAATATTTTTTCTTCCCATCGAAATTCTTTAATTTATTGAGATGTATCAATTGATTTGAACACCCGGTCAAAATTCCCAACACAAATAATAATTTTAAAAGAATGCAAAATACACGATCTATTTTTCTTTCTCTTTGGTGCTTAATGAGTTGAATTGCACTAAATTGAATTTTCTCTTCTAATTTCACAATTTTCACAATATTAGTCAGTTTTACCAATAAACTTATGTTATAATGAAAACAGGGTCTGTCTTTTCATTTTCTAGCATATAAAATATAAGGGGTAGCTATTTCTATGTCCCCTTGTTCTATAATAGAGTCATATAGCTATGTATTGAGTTTGTTATTTGGGGCAGCTGGACTTCTCAATAGAGGAAGTAGACTCTCAAGTTCTGATACTCAATGGCTTATTGAATTCGCATTCCAGCTACTCCAAGGTAAAATTTTGTTTATGGCTCTAGTCTATGCCCGCCCAATAAAAAAAAAAAAAGGATGTAAAATAAGTATCCAGTAGATGATATGGATTGGGTATAGGTCAGACAATTTATTCTCACACAAAAAGTAATGATAAGCATTAACTTATGCATTAACAGAATGAATTAGAGTTCAGTATTTTAACTTAATATTAACAATAAAGTTAGTTGACAGACTATACACACACACACATACACACACACACACACCTATATACATACATATATATGTATGTATGTATGTATGTATTATTGCCGTTAGTCATGCTACATTTCACCTGCATAGTAATTGTCTCATCAAACACTCAAGCTTTATCTTTCAGGTAGGATAGTTTTTGAAGAAGATTCTTTCCTTGATACTAACCCATTCCTACTGCTGCTTGCTTGGGTACTTTCTCCCCCTACTGCTCGGTTGCAATGGCAATGGAAGATATCAGATTCCAACACTACAATCTTACTAGTCTTTTGGTGCTCACATATCTTATTGGTAAAGGAAGAAAACACACGTGAGAAGTAAATTTCGTCTTCTACCCTAGGTGCATGTACAATTAGTTGAGTCTATGTAGAGATCATATTGTTATGTTGGGATAGAAAAGGACTGTCCTCCTCCCACTGCTTTCTGAATTCAAAGTCCCTTGGTACATCTGGACTACTCAGGGTCAATGAAGCAACACTGATCTTGCAGAGATGGGCTGAATATTTTCTTGGTGTTCTCAACAGACCATCACCAACTAAGGTTGAATCACTTGACTATTAATCTCAGGTTGAAGTCGGTTTCTCTCTAGTCAAACTTCCAACTGATGACATTTTAAGGGCCATTAAGGTCTTCTCGTGTGGCAAATCACCTGGTGCTGATTCCATTCCAGCAGAGATCTGCAAAGCAAGGGATCCACTGCTCATACAAAAGCAGATAGAAATTTTCCAGGTTATATGTCAAGAGGAGGTTATCCCCCAGGCATTGAAGAATGTTTCCATTGTCCATCTCTATTAATGAAAACCAAATAGATTGTCCTGTGACAACCACAGGAAGGTCTTCCTCTTCTTCATTGCTGGCAAGATTCTTGCCAGAATCCTCTTTAATTAGTTGATCCTTCACCTCAGGATGATCTACCTGAGAGATGAAGCTGCTTCAGAAAAGAGTGAGAAATGGTTCACATAGTGTTTGTTGCCTGACAAGCCCAGAACAAATGTCAGAAGCAGGACAGAGGTTTATATGCAATATTCATTGATCTACAAGGACTTTAATAGTCACAAAGACCTATGAAAGATCATGACAAAATGCGTTTGCTTAGAAAAATTAATCTGTGTTGTGTTCCAATCTCATGATGGCAGACTTACATGAGTTCTGCATAATGGATGTTGCTCTTATGCTTTCCTACTCAACAATGGAGTAAAGTAGGACTGTGTGCTTTCTCCCATGCTTTTTAGCATGATGTTTTCAGCAATGTTGCGAGATGCCTTCAGTGAGGATGAAAATGGCATCGTCAACTACCAAACTGAAAGTGTATTAATTTACTTGAAAAGGTTACAAAGTCAAGAATAAATTGGAGGGGGAATTGATGTGTGTGACATTTGCTCACAAATGATTGTGTACTCAGTGCAGCCTGAAGCTGAAATGCAACAAAGCATGGATTGATTCTCTCCTATTTGTGCTAATTTTTGCCTAACAATTAATGGCAAGAAAACAGAAGTTCTCTATCAGCCAGAACCACACCATCTATATATGGAACCTTTGGTTACAGCAAATGGTGAAAATTTGTATGCTATGAATAAGTTCCCCTACCATTGCAGCGTACTTTCCAGGACTATACATATAGATAATAATGAACACACAGCAAGAGCTACCTCAGCTTTTGAGAGGCTCCAAAGGAATACATGGGAGAGTGGAGGTATAGGCTGCCTATCATCCTGACAGTTTCACTGTTGCACTCCTATGAAACATGGACACTCTACCGGTGCCATGCCAGAAAATTTAATTCCTTTCATTTAAATTGTCTTGGGAAGCTTCTGAAGATCCCTTGGAAAGATAAGGTAATGGACACTGGGGTCCTTTCTCAAGTTGAACTGTCATGCATTCAGATTCTATTGCAAGGGGCACAATTCCATTTGGCTGGTCACATTGTTAGAATGCCAAGCATATATTTGCCTAAAGAACTCTTACAGAGAACTCACACAAGGCAGACAATTACATAGTGATCAGAAGAAGTGATACAAGGACACTCTAAAGGTCTCTCTGAAGAATTTGGTCTCAGTTGAGAGACATAGGGCACACTGGCTTAGGATTGTCCAGCATAACGTGCCTGTATCAAAGAAGCCACTGTGCTCTATGAAAAAAGCAGGATTGGAGTTAAGAATTTGTTTGCTTTTATAAATGATATACAAATATGTAAATATATATAGTACACAAATATTTTGATACATAATTCAAAATTCCAAATTATAATACATATCTGATATTCCAAATTATCATTATTTGGGGTTTATCTACATTCCTCTGAATGCTCAAGAGTTATATATGAAATAAAAGGTTCAACATATATCCTTATATCTTATTCAGTTTACATATTTTTCAGGGCAGAGATCAATATTCTTCTCATAATATGTGCTCAATAACTTTGTGAAACTGATTTTCTTTAAGCTGGATATTTGATTGGATTAATTTAAAGATGAATTTAGAAAATAGCTTAACGCTCATTTTTTTGTTCCTACTTAACTCGAAATCAATTCATGTCTGTCTTTACAGATTTTTCTGAATTCTTCATGTTCATTATTTTTAATGTTACAATAATGTCATTGTATTCACACATCCTAAACTATTTAGTCAATCCCTAAGCAATGGAAACCTAATTTGTTTACAATTTTAAACAGCACAGTGGATAGAGTGCTAGATCTGGAGTCAGAAGGAATTTTGTTCAAATTAGTCTGAGATACTTTGTAGCACGTGACTGGGAAAGTCACGTAACCTCTGTCTGCCTCAGTTTAAAGGGTTGTGAGAATCGAAAAAAAAAAATAGTCTTAAAGTGCTTTGCAAACTTTAAAGTGACATAAAATGCTAGCTATTGTTTGCTTCTTCAAATATATTTATCTGCATGTGTATAAATACACACATATTTATGCATGTATGTATATGTCTGTATATGTGCACAGGCACATATATTCATCATGTGCATATGTACATATATGAGTTTATACCTTTCTATATGTACTTGTATTTACTAAAGACGGAGACAAAGGTAATTGTAATATACGTCCTGCAATGATACCTCTGGCTCATAGGGCACTTTCTACTACCATTTACAAGGGAGCACACATAACTGTTGAAGATACTCTCTAAAAACAGGAAATCTCAGAAAAATGAAAGAGATGGCTACTAGGGAAAATCAAGGGGAATGTAATGGAATACTCATAACCTTTAAGAAATGACAAATAAAATAAATCAGAAAAATGAGAAGATTTATATGAATTGATGAAGAATAAAGTTATAAAAGCCAGTGGAAAGTAAGTAGATGATGGTCAAAAAATGAACCTTATGACTCTGATCAATAAAATATCTATTTGTATTATTAGAGGAGTGGTAGTAAATCATGATTTCTTTATTTTGGAAGAAGCAAGGCAGACTGTACATATGGAATTTTCAGACTTGATCAATACAACAGTTTGTCTGACTCAGTAGATATTTGTTAAAATTAGAGTTTGAGAATAGTGAAAGTATTGGGAAGGATATATATACACATATATATACACACATACATACACACATATATATCCACATACATATATGTATGTATATGCATACATATGAGTGTATAATTACATGTGTGTGGATTACCAGTGCCCTATATATATACATGTATATGTATATACATATACACATGTATATTTGCAGAATATTAATACTGAATATGAAAAAATATGTTAAAAAATTAAAAAAGAAAGATATTGAGCAAGTTCATTTATATGTGGGAATAAGAGTAAGCAATTATATAGTTTAATGGGGCTGTCAACTCTTTGGCAGCCAAATAAATGTGTAGGTAAGAATTCAATTACTACTTGTTTATAATGGAACTAACAGATTAACGAATGACAATGCTTTGTACCAGTTCCCAAGGATAAAGTTTAATAAACACTGCTTTTGATATAAACTAACAAGAGGATATATGTATGTCAGAGAGCTCATTAGCAGTGCCCTTTTAAAGATAATATTTTCTTTTAAAAATTATTTCCCTCATCTTCTTCCTTCTGATGATTAAATATCCTCATTCTTAATTTGGAGGAAGTAGAGCCTTTAGAGTACATGAACTCAAGAAAAATAGTATCCATACTTAATGAATTCTTCAGGTTTAACAAATTCTATCTAATGCTTTTCTTAAAGTATTTCATTCTAAAATAGCACTTTCCCTCCATTTGAATTGCTTAAGATTTTAAAAGTGACTTATGTTGTAATGTTTTTTATTGAGAACTTGACTTTATTTTATGATTTGGAATAATTAAATATTCACTTAAGGGATTTTCCTGTTTTTAACATGGAAAAAAATTAAAATCCTTGATTTTACAACAGTGATTGCTTTTGTTCAAAAAAGAGGGCTTGACTCCTACAGTTTTCTTCATTACTCTCCAAACATTTTGTTCATTCATCCTTAATAAACAATAAAAACAACAAACAACAACAAAGTCTAAAATCCCAATATGTCTATTTATTTATAAATTACATATACATATTAATCAAAAGTGATATATGACATACATTATGAAATAGAGTGAAATAGGCATTTTGAAGGAATGAGCAAAAAACAAATACAAAATACACAATTTATTAGCACCATGAAAAGCCATTTGGTTCTCATAAAACATTATCAATATTATTTTAGTCAAAGCATAAATAAATGGCCTTAATTATTTTTTAATATCCTAGTACTTATCCTGCATACCAGAATATCCCTCAGAAGAGCATCTGCTATATTTATTCAGGAGGTGACCAGGAATGTATTTGTTGAGAAAGGGAGTAGAATTTTACTAATGGCATATGTTCAGCTGTTGCTGTATGTGCCTGGAACCTGATTAGATTCTTACGATCATTGGAGAAGAGGGGAAATTGTCAGGGTGCATATTAGTGTGAGGAATTTGAGTGAAAATTATCTGGTGAAAATGGGTGGAGGTTACGGCTGGTTCTGTTAGAGACAAAATGAGGGTATGGCTTATCACCAACATTTTTACCCTTTAATTATTTATTGATACATCCACTAACATCATGTCATCCACCAACAACAACTCCTCATCTCTCACCAATGTAGAGACAATTAACCTATAACTACGTGGCCTATAATTATAAGAAGTGAAACAAAGTACAAGACTATATATGACCTAGAATATAATCTGCTCCCATTTCTTTTAAACAAGGTATTCTGAAAATCTTACTGAAGATTTAAGCCTTGTAGCTTAAATCTTTACCAAAACTTTTGGAACACTTATTATTTGGAAAGACGTGAAGTATTGATCCTAGTAAGTGTAACTGTATAAAATAAGTTATGCAAAATAACAATTTTCCTCCATTGAGGTGAAAATAATTGGGCAATATAGCATGTAGATGGGGACATCAGAAGAGGTCTGGGGCTTACATCCAGGTGAAACAAGATTTATTAAATACCTAGCTTGTCTAAGGCACCAGGTAAGAGTCTGCAGATATAAACACAAAACAAATAGTTCAGCCTATTCCTTAATGAAAATAAGCCATATATTATTACACACAAAAACTAAGCTGATTTTAAAAAGTTCACATCAGAAACTGCAACATTTTATATAGCTCATAGCACAATGTAAATAGTTATCAGTAATGGAGAGCAGCAGCGTAGAACCTAGAAACAAGATTCTAACAAATCAAAGACTCTTCATGGAAAAAATATGAAAGAAACTAGTAATGATAAGCATACAAAAAATTCTGGGTTGTGGGTAAAGCTATGCTCAATAGAAAAAATTAAAAATTAGAAGCTAATAAATTCAGAATAGATACAGAAGAGCAACTTCTGAAGAGTTAGAGAAAAAAGGATAATTTGCAAACAAAAAATAGACATAATGAGAAAGACTAAAATTGTCTCAAAAAGACTAATAAAATTTATAAACTTTAGTCAACCACTCTAAAAAGAAAAGGAAAGGAAATCAAATTAATCATTTAGAAATAAACAAAATGAAATCACAGTAGAGAAATAATAGAATTATCAGAATATGCCATACAGTTTTATGCCAAGCACACTGAGGAATAAAAAGTCATGAACCATGTGCAAACATATACATAAACCAGTGAAGGTCTTAATTCAAAATTCAGAAAAGGAAATGAAATTATTTTTGACTGTTTTTTAATAAAATACTAACAAGGGGACTACAGAAATACATGAATCATAGATATGATCAAGTGGGATTTATAACAAGAATTCAGGCCTGGCTTAATAGTTGGAAAATTGTAAGTGTAGTTTATCATATTAACAAGAAAAACAACAAAAATCACATTTTTATGTCCATAGATGAAGAATAATATTTTGACAAAACACGATATTCATTCCTATTAAAAACACTAGAAAGCCCAAGAGTAGATGAAACTTTTCTTAAATGAAAAGCAGTATCCATCTAAAGTTAATAATAATTATCTTTAGTTGGGATGAACTAGAAGTCATCCCACTAAGTACAGGGGCAAAACGATGATGCTCATTATCGTTACTATTATTAATTTTTGCTAGAAATCCTAGCTAGAACAAAAAGGCAAGAATAAAAAAAGAAACTGAAGGAATAAGAATAAGCAACAAGAAAATAACATTATCAGTCTCCAGATACACGTTGATATACTTGGAGATTCTAAGAGAATCAACTAAAAAATAGTTGAAATAATTAAGAACTTTTGCAATGTTGCAGGATATAAAATGAATCCACACAAATCATCAGCATTTCTATATATTACCAACAAACCCAGAAGGAATAAAAGTTCATTTTGAAATAATTTCAGACAGTATAAAGTACTTCATTGTCTACCTGTCAAGACATACCCACAGATAAAGACAGAGAAACAATTGGAGAAATATTAATTGTTCAAGGGTAAGGGGGGGCCAATATAACAAAAATGTCTATTCTACCTCCATGAATTTACTGATTTTGTGTCATACTAATCAAAACTATCAAAAATGTGTCTTTTAGAGGTAGAAAAATAGCAAAATTCAACTGGAAGAACAAAGTGAATTCAAATCCACTAAGGAATCATCTTTGGTACCATAACAAATTCTCAAATATGATATCAATGGGAGTCAATTTATTTGGATAAGTGGACATGGTTAATGCCAGAACAAAGACTCTACTCTATAACTTTACTGAAAATAATTCACTTTAACTATGTGCCTTTAGAGAACACTTTCACAAACATATCAAGAAAAATTTATTACATGTGTGAATTACCAAAAAAAAGGTTAAAATACTAAATTCATATTTACTCTATCTCTTTTCCAAATTTTCTCACACCCTCTAGGAAACTTAGTGTTCGTTGGCTCAGAACAAGTCAGTCTAAGCTAGGTGTGGGGAATCTTTTCATGTTGGAAGGTCACATTAGTATTCAACTGTAATTAAATAAGGCCATATTCAAGAAACTTCAATTAGATATACTTAAAAATGTATAATATTTTGTAAAAATATAACTACCATATACTTAAGCTATTTGTTAATTTTAAAGTTAGCTAACCTTTTAATGACTTTGTTGTGTCAGCTTTTTGTTGGAAAGGATTTGAATGTTTGACTTCAGCATGAAGGTACAGTGTTTCAATTGATCCTCTAGATGGATATCAGTAATTTTATTTTTATTTTTATTTTTTCTTCTTTTTTTTCTTTATTTATTTAACTTTTAGCATTCATTTTCACAAAATTTTGGGTTCCAAATTTTCTCCCCTTTTGTCCTCTCCCCCCACCCCAAAACACCAAACATTCTAATTGTCCCTGTCTGCCAATCTGCCCTCTCTTCTACCATCCCTCTCTGCCCTTGTCTCCATCCTATACCCCTTTACCTGTATTTCTTATTTCCTAGTGGCAAGAACAGTACTAGACAGTTGTTCCTAAAACTTTGAGTCCCAACTTCTCTTCTTCCCTCCCTCTGCACCCCTTCCCTTTGGAAGGCAAGCAATTCAATATAGGCCAAATCTGTGTAGTTTCGCAAATGACTTTCATAATAGTAGTGTTGTGTAAGAAGTAATTATATTCCCTCCATCTTATCCTGTCCCCCATTACTTCTGTTCTCTCTTTTGATCCTGTCCCTCCCCATGAGTGTCGACCTCAAATTGGTCCCTCCTCCCCATG
>CM052678.1:77405055-77460105 GCA_028533205.1 Lagorchestes hirsutus | reverse complement strand
CACAAACACCAAAGAGGTCAGAGCTGAGACTGTACATCCATCTGAAACTTCAGAAGGGACTATGGACCTCTCGCAAGCACAACCAGCTCTCCTGGAAAAGATGAAGGAAATAGAAGAAAAACTGGCCAAGGATTTTAAAATTATAAAAAGACAGAATTCAATATAGAAGCAAATACCCAGCAAATATAATTTCTTCACAATGATAACTTAATGAAGAAAGGACAATTAAAAAAATTACATGGAAGCATTACTATTTCCCCTTAACATATGAATTTCACTAAGAACCCATGCCTCCTCTGAGGAAAAAATCAGAAAACTCCATCATGAAAATAAAAGAAAAATGTATTTTGGTGAGAACAGGCAAAGGGACTCCTTACTTAAAGCTGGGAGTGTTTAGGGTAGAATTTACTAATCTGGAGTTTACTTTGAGACAAAAATGAAACCTACCTATATCTAGATAGGTTCTCTTAGTACTGTTTTCCTCCCTAGGAATTCTTTATGTAGACTGAAGAGGCTAGTGAGATAAGGAAGGGACTTTTTCTTTGCCCAAAGGAAGGAGTGAAATTCAAAGGAATTCAGATGGAAGATTTAAAAATAGATTGGATAAGATTTAACTCACCTCCATTAGATTTCCATTAAGCATACACTGGATGTGAGACACAGTGCTTGGCACTGGGATTACAAAAAAAAACATAACAGCCCTTGCCCAATTATTCTACTTTAGTTAATTCTACATGCCTACAGATATGCATAATAAGTATGTTTTATATATCTCTGTCTCTTTGTGCATGCCTGGATAAGTGTGTGTCTGTAAATAGAAAGTAATTCTGGGAGAGGAAAAAAAAACTAACAACTAAATCATATGGAAGTAGGATCTGGAAGAATAATAAAACAAGAAAGGATAACCAGGAAGATTAAAGCTTAATCTTATGAATGTAATGTCAGAAAAATAAGCATTTAAGACAGTTGTAACCTTGTAACTTTAACTTATGGCTCTATAACCCCTGAGCACTGAGCATCTAAGCATAAAGTTCATATTAGGGATGAAATGTCAATCAGAATATTAATCATCCATTCATGCTTTAAAAGTTCATTTTTCCAGTGAAGTGAGTAAATAAGTCAAGTATCTCTAATGATCTGGGTAATTATTCAATGGTATAATACAGTTTTTGTTTCAGCCCACAAAAATGATGACTAGTACTAACTCATATATGATGCATTAAGTTCATAAAATATCAATGATCTACACATTTCCCAACCCCCTTGAGAAGCCATTTCCATAGATTCCTAAAATGTTTAAGATTCATAGCATAGAAAAGTGGTTTCTTTTTCTCAATTTATTAATTTCAGACATTTAAAAATTTTAATTCAAAATTCTCTCCTTCCTTTCTCCCTTTGCCTCTTACTGAGAGGGCAAGCAATTTGATACATGTTATACATGTGCTGTCATTCAAAACATTTCCATATTAACCACTGTCACCAAATAAAGCAAACAGAATAAAGTGAGCAAACTATACTTCACTATGAACTCAGAGTTCATTAGTTCTCTCTCAAAGGTAGATGATGAATCATTAGGAATTGTCTCTGATCACCGCATTCATAAAAATAGCTAATTCTGTCACAGTTGATCATCATTAAAATATTGCTGTTAGTGTATACAATGATCTCTGAGTTCCACTCAATTTGTTTTGTATGTTTATATAGGACATAGCAAGTTTTTCTGAAACCATCTCTCTTTCCATGGCTTCTTTTGTTTCTTCATTGTATTAATTATTTCATTTTTAGTTTTCAACATTCAATTCCACTAGATTTTGAATTCCCTCCCCTACCCTGACAGTGTGCATTATGATTACCCTTTCCCCCAATCTGCCCTCCCTTCTATCACCTCCCCCGTATTCCCCCTTCTATCATACGCCTGTATCTTAACCCCTTCCCCTCTGGAGACTATCTGGGGATTATCTTATAAGATAAATAGCCATATCCAATTGAGTGTGTATGTTATTCCCTCTTTCAGCCAAATTCAATGAGAGCACTGTTGGTTCATTCCCTCTCGCCTCCTCCCTCTTCCCCTCAACTGTAAAAGCTTTTTCTTGCATTTCTTTGTGAGATAATTTACCCCATTGTAACTCTTTTTTTCCTTCTCCTAGTACATTCCTCTCTTACCCCCTAATTTTGTTTTTTCCATATCATTCCTTCATGTTCAACTCACCCTTTGCCATGTGCATATAAACACACATATATGTGTATGTATACATATGTATATACATACATACACACATATATGTGTATGGCTCACATATATATGTTCTATATATCTATACATACACACATTGCATATATATGTACAATATATATGTGTGTATGTATATTATATGTATGCATGTATAGTACATTATATATAAATATCTACATACTATATGTATGTACATGTATATATATTATATTTATGAGATATGTGTGTGTGTGTGTATAAAATATTCCATCCCACTACCTTAATACTGAGGAAGGTCTCATGAGTTACAAATACCATTTTTCCATGTTACAATGTAAACAGCTGAACTTTAGTATGTCCCTTATAATTTTTCTTTCCTGTTTACGTTTTCATGCATTCTTGAGTCTTGTATTCAAAAGTCAAATTTTCTTTTCAACTTTGGTCTTTTCATCAAGAAAGCTTGATAGTCCTCCATGTTATTAATTACAATTTCTTCCCTTGAGTTACACTCAGTTTTGCTAGTTAGGTGATTTTTGCTTGTAATCCTAGCTCCTTTGACCTCCTGAATATTATATTCCAGCCCTCAGACACCTTAATTTAGAAGTTACTAAATCTTGTGTTATCCTGATTGTGTTTCCATGATACTTTAATTGTTTCTTTCTGTGTGCTTGCAATATTTTCTCCTTAACAGGGGAACTCTGGGGAACTCTGGAATTTGACTACAGTATTCCTAGGAGTTTTTCTTTTGGGATCTCTTTCAGGAGATGATTGGTGGATTTTTTTCAATTTCTCTTTCACCCTCTCATTCCAGAGTAGGAGGGCAGTTTTCCTAGATAATTTCTTGAATGATAATGTCCAAGGTCCTTTTTTTTTTTGATGATGGCTTCCAGGCATTTCAAAAATTTTTAAATGATCTCTCCTTGACTTCTCCTCAAGGTCAGAGGTTTTTCCAATGAGTTATTTCACATTGTCTTTTATTTTTTCATTCTTTTCATTTTGTTTGAAAATTTCTTGTTTTCTCATGTAGTCATTAGCTTACATTTGCTACATTCTAATTTTTAAGTAATTATTGTCTTCTTCATCTTTTGGACCTCTATTTCTATTTAATCAGTTCTACTTTCAAAGACATTCTTGTCCTCATTGGCTTTTTGGATACTTTTTTTGCCATTTGTATGAGTCTGGTTTTAAGGTATTATTGTCTTCAGCAATTTGGGGGGTTTCCTTCAGCAAGCTGTTGACTTGTTTTTCATGATTTTCTTACATCACTCTCACTTCTCTTCCCAATTTTTTCTCTACATCTTTTACTTCACTTTCAAAATTCTTTTTGAGTTCTTCCACAGTTTGAGACCAATACACATTTTACTTAAAGGTTTGGATGTAGGAACTTTGGTTATTTTGTCTTCTTCTTGTTTTATGTTTTTATCTTCCTTGTCACCAAAGTAAGATTCTAGTCTGATTTTTCCCACTTTTTGCTCATTTCCCCAGCCAATTATTTGACTTGTTAACTCCTTCTTAAGGTAGGACTCTGCTTCCAGTATGGAGTGCTGTCCTAAGCTTCAGCTGTTTTGTGCAGCTATTTTCAGAGATACTTCTAAGGACTTGTAAATTTTCAGTTCTTCCAAGGTTGTATGATCAAAGGAGAGATGTTTACTCCTCTCTGTGCTCTGATTTGTGAGTGACCACAAACAGTCCTTTTCTGCCTTGGAAGTGTGAGGAGAATTCCCTCTCCACTGCCACCGCAAGCTCTGATGTTCTAGCACTCCTTCTCACGCCCAGATTGCCATCAAGATTGTGATCACAATCCAAGCATGGGAAGAGCAAGTTAATGTTGCCTCAGTGCCCACAAAGAAGTCCCTGCAATGATCCTCTGATCGGTTGCTTGATTCCTCCAAAGTTTATGGCCTGAGGGAACTGGAAGCAGATGCTGCTGCTATTGTCACTGCTGCCATGCTGAGTTTGGGGCCAGACCATGCTCCCCTCTCATCTAGGTCCAACAGACCTTTCCTACTGACCATCTAAGTTATTTTTCATGTGTACGGGTTGAGAAGTCCATAAACTGTCAGTTGCCAATGATTCAGTCCTTTGAAGCCTCCCCCAGGTTTGCTATGGCCCTATCAGTCCTGATGCTTCTAGAATGTGCTCATCTCTCTGCCTGGTGCAACAGAACTTTCCTCTCGACCTTCCAGATTATGTTGGGTAGGAAATTTGCTTCACTCTGTCATTTTGAGGGTTCTGCTCCTCCAGAATTTGTTTAGGGTCAGTTTTACAGGGATTTGAAGGGATTTGGGGGGAGCTCAAGCAAGTCCCTGCATTTACTCCACCATTCTGGCTCTGCCAAACTCCCTTGCTATTTCTTACAGCAAAATAATATTTCATTGCAATGGTATATTTCATTTTCAGTCCTTCACTATTGATAGAAATTACATCACTCTCAATTCTTTGCTAATACAAAAAAAGAACTGCTTTAAATCTTTTTGCTTTATATATTATATATATAATATGTATATATATAATATATATATATATATAATGTATAATATGTATATTATATATATGTCCGTTTTCTTTTTCTTTGATCTCTTTGGGATACGTCAATTCTCTGAAATGCTAGGTCACAGGGTATGCACAGTTTTTTAGTTCTTTGGACGTAGTTCCAATTGTTCTCCAGAAGATTTAGACAAATTCACAAATCTCCACCAATAGTTCATTAATGTACCTGTTTTCCCACATCCCTCTAGCATTTATTATTTAAAATAGATCATATTACAGACAAGTTTAAATTTGCATTTCTCTAATCAATAGAAATTTAGAGGATTTTTCACATGACTATAGATAGTTTTGATTTGTTCTTCTGAAAACTGCCTTTTTGTATCTGTTGACCATTTATCAATCAGGTAATTTCTCCTACTTTTATAAATTTGAATCAATTCTCTACAAATAAGAGAAATGAAGACTTTGTCTGAAAAAATTGTATAAAATATCCATTAGAACTAAGATATGTGGACAGATTTTCTGGATAAATTCTTGAAGTATGATATCTAGACTCTTTCTTTGGTCATGGTTTTCAGGGAGTTCAGTGATTTTTAGATGATCCCTCCTCAATCTATTTTCTGTCAGTTGTTTTTCTGGTGGCATACTTTACATTTCCGTCTATTGTTTTCATTCTTTTGACTTTGTTTTACTATTTCTTCATGTCTCAGGGAGTCATTTCCCTCTGAGGAAAGTGTGTTCCACCTACACGTGAGGGTCAAGGACTCAAGACTGATTAACAGAGAGTCTAAGCTTTGGATTAAGATTTGGAGGAATTCTCAAAACCCATGTAAAAAGACTATCATCTGGCATTGGTAAGGAATGACTACACATTCAAACAGAACCAAAAATCCTCATTGTGGTAGTCTATATTGACTTGTGAAGTGGCGGGAAAGGGAGGAAGGACACACTTCATCAGACACAAATAAAATATTTTAACAGAGCATGTTGATTTCAGAGATAGCACCGCAAGATGTAAATAAAAAAAATAACCACTATCACAACAGCTTGCATTCTTGTCCACAAAGAACTGAGGAAGAAGAACTCATGAGGAAAAAAAAAGGTATCAGGGAGGTGCCAAAAGAGGGGGGCAGAAAGCAAACCTCCCAGATTTCCTTTAGTAAGGGAGTAGGACAGGATGAAAAGACTCATATTTCAGCAAGACACCATTTTCCCCCTTGTACCTATTATTCAAGATCTCATAATATTGTGCCTAGTTATGCTGTGAAATGGAACATCACTTTAGAACAATGAAATATTTGTTTGGGAGTTGGAGTGAATAAAATATTAATGAAAAATATGAACTGTATTTACTTCACAGGTCTTTGTTGTTGTTGTTTTTGTTTTAAAACAATTCATATTTCTTTTCAATCCTGAACTTTTGCATAGCATTTTATTTTAAATATGTATTTTTTGAAGAACTGCTCTCTTTAATGCCCTTCTTGCCGAACAGAATCACTACTATTTGCTTTCATTCTCCAGTATTTGCCTTTTCTTTAAATGTATGAACACATTGGAATTTGTTTAGGCAGATTTACCATCTCTTCATATTTACCTAGACTCTGAATAATAATTTGAATTTTTCCCTCTCGACGAAAAAATGTTTTTTTATTGTTAGTATTTTTTAAATTTTTTTTTGCAAGAAACAGGTATAATTATTCCAAAGATAGAAAAGAGGTGTGGACACAGAAGAATCACAGCACACACTCAAGGAATGAACAAGATAATGAAAGTTACAATTCACAAAGGGCCCAAAGGGAAGTCCCTTCCAAAGAGAAAGTGGTTCTGCAAAACAGCCCGTCAGCCATTTGTACTTCACCTTGGCTGGGCCGTGTCCAATTGTTCCTGGTCCAAGGACCTAGTTTTATCCATTCATGTTTCCAGGGGCCATATTCTACAATGAAGTTTTCTTGGCCAGGAAACACTTCTAGCTTCCTAGAAAAGACAACTGTCCCGTCCACAGGAATTTCCTAACATTTACACATTTTGTAATCCATAAACCCACTGATTTGCTGGAGAATTTGATACTTAATAAGCTAGGATTAAGAAAGGATATGCACCTAATGCCACACAAGCACATGCCACACATAAAGACCCACACAAACATGCCTGAGATTCACCCACACCCACACCCACTCAAACAGAGGTGCCACAAACATGCTTCTCTCTGTCTCTGTCTCTCTGTCTCTCTGTCTCTCTCTCTCACACACACACACACACACACACACACACATACACACACACACACACACACACACACACACACACACACTAGGGGTGGCCTTGAAGCCATATGGAGGCTAGGTGAGAGACAGGACAAATGTCATCTTTCCCACCCAACTCTAGGTACCCAGCTGGAACCACTTTACAGGTTTCACAGTGGGGAAGGAAAATAGCCCTTTTGTACTGACTGATTCTACTGAGCTTTTGCTCCAGCAGGCAACAAAAAAAATCTTTAAACAATTAACAAGTGATTAAAAATGATGAAACCCTCCCAGCATTAAACCAACTGCCAGATGGTGGGGACACAGAGACGCACCAAACCTTCCCTTGTGGGTAATCACATATGTATCTCAGTATAAAGAAGGAAAATACATCATAGAAAGCACCCCATTTACAACACACTCTCCTCAAAGATGAGTCTCACTTGGCTAGAAGCAGGCCCCCAGAGACCTAGAAACAGGCTGAGAACATCCGATCCCAGCTCTGCACAAGCCCCTCTACTATGTCAGAAGGCAAGCATCACACAAGGCACACAAGGTTCCATAGTCTCTAGGTCAAGCTCTCCAAGGGGAGGAGGAGAAGGGTCCCCTTTGACCAGATAGAACTGGGGAAAGTGATAAAAATAGAAGTGAACAGGAGGAGAGAAAGGGTTTGGGAAGCAGTGGTGTCCTCAAGGAGGACTTGTCCATTGATAGATTACAGAGATGGATATTACTGAAAGTCCCAGGACTCTATGGCCAAGTTCTCATAACATTTACCTTAAGGCTCTCAAGGGAGACCTGTTCTCCTGCAGGGAACAAAATCTGTATTTAAAACCAGAGAACAGGGTTCAATCAAAAATTTCCTGACCTGCTTCACCTTCAGAAAAGTATCAAACAACTTGGGATCTCACTTTTCACATGCATACAATAAAGGGGTCAGATTATATAGCTTGCCTCTAAGATCTTTTCCTATACAAAATCTCCCACATGGATAATGAGTAGAGGGGGAGAACAAATTTCCCTTGGGGTAAGGGAAGGCCTTTATTTATACTTTTGTATCCCCAGAACTGGGCCCAGAAGAGGTCCTGAAAAAAAGTCTTTTTGAATGGTACTAAATGGGAGGGAGCTGATACAGTTAGTCAGGAGAAAACTCAGAAGAAACCTTACATACAGAAAGAGAAAAAATAAAGTACCAGAGATCGTGCTGGCAGACCTAGAGTCATGGGCAGGAGGCAAAGGAACACCAACAAGATGAAAAACTCTGGTCTGGGACCACTCCATCATAAGATCATGGACAGTACTTCCCACGTGGTCATCAAGCTGGTGGCCACCCTGCCTGACACATAATCTTGCTCTGACCTCAGCCCCTATTGCTGAGTCCAGGGAAACTTTCAGTCTCTGCCAGGCCTTGAGAAATGCACCAGGGGACTCTGGGTGGAAGAAGACCAGGAAAGGTCAGACACAATAACAGTGGGGAGGGAAAGGGGGTGCCATGATGCTGTGGTCAGGGAAGGTAAGGTAGGAGAGGGCGCCACTGCTTCTGTCTCCCACCTCTGGGGATCCATCTGGAATGAGTCTACATGATTCACAAAGGGAAAGGAAGTAAAACCTTTTGAGCTATCTGCGTCTACTGAGCTCCTCTGACTCAGGAGAAAACTGAGTGAATTTCTGTCCAGTAACAGTTAAAATGATAATGGTAGCTAGTATTTACACAGCAGTCTAAGGTATACAAAGCAATATACATATGGTATGCCATTTGACCCTAGGAGGGAGGTGCTAACCTTCTGTTCATCTAAAAGATGGGTAAGCAGAAGTAAGAAAGCCTAAGAGATTTGTCCAGGGTCACTTAGCTACTGCATGTCTGAGGCAGGATTTGGAGGCAGGTTTCTCTGAATCCGAGTCCAGCACTCTACACTGGGACAGCCAGCTGCCTCTAAAATAAATGAGCACTTACAAAGTAGTCACTACACACCAAACACTGGGGAACATTCCAGGGTTTGGGGAGAAAAAGGAGAAATAATTCTTGCATTTGACCAAATGTACAGACCTGTATAAACAAACAAGGTCATTACAGAGAAGGAGTGTCAATACCTCATTCAGGAGATCCAGTGTCCAGAAGCAGGGCCTCCACACTCCCATGTGGACCTATGGATGCAGTTAGACAAAACTTGTCCTCCCACTGCAAAATGCATGACACACATAATCAGGAAGGGCAGAACCAAAGACTTAGTTTTGGAAAGGCAGGAAGGGCAGAACCAAAGACTTAGTTTTGGAAAGGAGTCAAGGACGACACATTCTAAACAACATCACGACCCCAGCATGCCATGGTCATGTTTTTGACAAGGATCCTGCAGTTCTGCTGGCAGACAGTCTATACTAATTTGAGATGGTGGACAGGAAGGTTTTAGCTGCCATCCCTGCTAGCTTTGCCTCTGTATTACCTAAAATGTACCTCTTTCAGGAGCAGGCATCCCATGACTCCATGGGACAGGGGCTGATGCAGGTTTCTGAGGATCACCATGCTTGATGTGATTTTTCTTGTGTCAGGCTGTAATAAGATACATAAAGGAAGGAAAGGAAGAGATGGGAAGGTGGGTGGCCTTTCAATTGCTGAAGACCCATCTCAGGTTCATATCACTAATAGCTCTTCCCCTCAGCCCCTTCCTATTGCCCATCCTTTGTTCTTTCCTTCCTGTCAGGTTGACAGCCCCTGGAATCCATTCCATTCCATTACTGCTGTTTGGACACCCCCACCCCCCCAGTCACAAAATCTTGCAACTGGCAAACACCAAAGTAAATGTCCGAACTTTCACATCTAGACCTCAACTAGCTGCTGCTTCTGCCCTACCCAGATACCAGACACTGCCTTCTTCCTTTCCTCAAGCGCATTCCTTTTGGGTCTAAGATAAGCATCTTTTACAAAGAAGTCCAATCAGCAGCTGGCCCTGGGGACCTCTGCTGGTCATATTCTCTTCAAACTGAGGCCTTTCCCTCTTTAGACACAAGGTATGAAGGGGAGCTAGCAGGAACATCTGGGTCACAGCTACAGGAGACTTCTCCAGCTGATACTTTGAAGGCCTGAGCCTGGACACTTTGAGAGGCACACAACAAAGAGGGAGGGACAGTTGGGAAGCTTTTGATGGGCAGCCTTCTGTGTGCTCCTGGGTCTTACATAGAGGTAGAGAAGGAGCTGCCCCTCTGAATCTGGAACCAAGTCACTGTGGACCCAGTACTTTTATTCTTTATCCTTGTTGTAAGCTTTATCCTTGTAAGAAGGCAAATGGATGGAGTTTCAGGAAGGGGTTAAGGAGGGGCTCTAGGCACCATGGGAGACAATCCATCTGGAGAGAGTCAGATGGAGCTTGGGAACTCCACAGAGGAGGGGCAGGCAGGCCTCTTCTCTACTTGTTCTAGTCACAGGAAAGGCCTGGCTTGAACTGGATATGCCCTGTTCCAGGGTACTGAATGTCACTTGTGGTGGTGATGGTGGTGAGGATGGCAGGGCTTGCCCCAGGAACTGCTCCTCCAGCTCTATAGACAAAAGAGACCCACCCTGGAGGTTCCCCAGTAATGACTGGCTGCAGAGGCTATTTTTTTCTGACTGAGCTGGGTTTCTATGCTCCAGGCCTGTCTCTGTGTCATTGTTGTGGTGTGTAGGGGAGGGTGCCTCAAGATGGGCTGGTTTCCTCTCCTCATCAGCTGGGAAAGTGGGAACTGTTCAGCCTCAGCTCCCTCAGGGTGGTCTGGTTCACATGGTGAGGGCTGGCTCCCCACTTCTGCTGAAGCTAAGAGGTCAACGGGGCAGCTTCAGATCAGCCTACATTAGGCTCCACCAAGCACAATTCAGCATTCTCCACTTTGTGAGGGCCCTTGTTGTCCAAAAGCCAGCCATAGGCAGGGAAATAATCAAGGCTCAGCTTGTACTGCAAGAAGGGTAGCTGAGTCTGGGGGCTCTTCTCAAATCTAGGGTACAGATATGGCCTGTCCAAAGGTTCTCCAGCTGTCCCTAAGCCAGGAGAACACTGTCACTCTCCTGATGCTGGCCTTCCCAGGACTTGGACTCCCCACACTGGAGTTCTTGAGAGCAGAATCCTGGTCCCTGTCATCACAGGAATCATAGGGTCCTAGGTGGAGGATTAAAAGGTCTCTTTAATAATGCTTTCAAAACATTCTCAGAATTCCTCAGTCATAAGTGTACTTTCATCTTCTGTTACAGTTTAAAAAGAAAACATAAGGCAGAGATCATGAAGTCAGTGTATTTTGTCCTTTAGAGCTGCTCAGAGAGGCCAAGTGAGTTGAGTTACACAGAAATAGTAAAATGAAAGACCTTGGAATCAGAATCAGTTCTCCTAATTCAAAATCTGGTGCTTTTCCTAGTCTATTTTGTTGTCTCCCTTGTATGGTGCCAAATGAGATTTCGCTATTACTGTTAATACTGAGAAAATTTACATTAGTATAGCAGCTCTGGGAATCAAATTGGCCAATATACATAACAGATTCTAATAAAATGATACAATAGACTTGCCGTCCATTGACACAGGCCACACAAGACACAACCCAATCATGCCTACCCAACCTATGTGAGTTCATCTGTACTAATTTGTAAGTTTTACTTATGTAACACTGACATTGTGGCTAGGAACATCATCCTAGTCTTTTGTCATCATAAAAGTTTTGATGATACACTTAGACTATTATTACTCATTCTCATCACCTTTTTTCCCCTTTGCTCATTCTTTTTACTTGGTGGACAGCTTTACAACACTTCTACTAAATTTCTGAGATGCAACATGTTTTACATAGTAAACATCTATCATTCACTCTTCCCACACTCACTTTTGGTTAATCTTTAACTTTATTTTTTTGTGATTGTAGTTTGACTGATATCTTGTAGGTACACAGTAGTTCCAGAGGAAAAAGTGATATTAGAGCAATAAACCGTTTTTCCCCAGGAAGGTATTTGGAGTCTTTTCTTCCTTCCAAGTCATTTGTAGAGCAGTTTTAGAAGTGTTATCTCACACTAGAATTTAAACTTTTGAGGATAGGCACTGTCATGTTTGCTTTTATTTTACATCTCTAGCACTTAACAGAGTGCTTGCCATCAAGTAAAGGCTTAATAAATGCTTTGTCCATGTATAAAACATGTTTATATGAGCAAAGTAAGTAAATAATAAAGGACTGTATAAATTATTATTATTATTATTACAAATGGGTAGCCTCTATAGTACATATGTACTCTTTAAATATTAAAATGTGAGAAAAATCTACAGATTGTTGTGTGGGTGTTTTAAGAAGACTCTGAGGAAAAGACAGTAAAGAATTTTAGAGTTTAAGGAAGTTTCCAAATGTTGTCTGTTTTATTGTTAGAGAAAGTATCCCTCAAACTTGGAAACTACAGATCCACAACAATCTTGTGATGCACATCAAAGACAAGTGTTCTATGTTCTCCTTTTATATTTGAGAAAACTGAGACTGAGAAATGTTGTCACTTTCTCTGTTGAGACCACCCAGTTAGTAAGCAGAATGGTGGAGACTTGAACTAGTGCCTTTTCCCACGTAAATTATAAGGTGACAACTCAAATACAATATATTTGACAAGTTATTGCATGATCTCAGTTCAATTTATATATAAATATATATACACACATATACATATGTATATATACATATACATACATACATACATGCATACAAATATATATTCCTCCCTACCCTTCTGAGATTATATACTCAAAATACCACTCAAACCAGCATGTCTGGTACCCAGAGGGTCTCTAAATACTCCCATTAGGATTCTGGAAGTAACTCAGATGGGCTGGAAATTTCTACTGAACTGAAGAGTTTTTCATGAGTTGTCAGTGTGTTTCCCCCTGGTTAACAGTCATCATTAGCCTTCCAAAAGGTTACTTACTGAATGAGTATAACAAAGACAGTTGTTTCAGAAACACTACACTTCTTCCCACTCACCCCTTTGCCAAACCAGTGAATATTACCCTTACAGTCACAAGGTCGATGGGGAGAGTGGGCTCAAATATAAGAGGGAACAAGTATCCAAAGAGTAGAGTCAGAAGTCCCTGTTACTGCAAGTCCTCATCTCCCCTGGTGGAGACCTCAAAAATACCTCTTAAGCTACATAGAGTTGTCTGCTGGGCTCTTAGAGCCAGTGCCTTTGGAATTTCCTGAAGCTGCTTCCTTATAGTCTCTAGTTTGTTCTCTCTGTATTTCTTGTTCATGGGCACCTAGGTGGTATAGTGGGTAGAGCACTGGACCTGGAGTCAGGAAGACTCATGTTCCTGAATTTGAATTTGACCTTAAAACACTTTCTAGGTATATGACACTTGGCAAGTCACTTAACCCTTTTTTCTCAGTTTTCTCACCTCTAAATGGGAAAAGAAAATGGCAAATCACTCCAGTATGTTTGCTGAGAAAATCCTAAAGCTGGTCAAAAAATGTCAGGCACAACTGAACAAGTGTCTCTCATCTCTCAATGCAAATGTTGCCATTAGTCACTGCTGCTCCAGGGTCACACGGGGCAATGAGAGGCGCTACCAATCTTCTAACCTTTCAAAATTCATAAGTGAATCACGTAGTGAATTTGTGGGAAGAGGAAGAGAGACGCATGATTCTACAACTCTGGGCAGTTCTTTTTCAGGAGTCATTCACAACTGAATTTGGTCTTAATTTGACTCATTGCTAATGAAATATTTGATTCAATACCAGCTTCCTGTGTTATATATAAGACCACAGATATATACAACTTTATTTTAGCCAATAAGCCATTTAAAAATTATTTATAGGCTATTTATGTCAGATCCTAAATTGTATTATAAAGCAACAATCATCAACTGGCTAAGAAATAGAGTGGTAGATCTGTGGAATAAGTTAGGTACACAATACACAGTAGTGAATAACTATAATAATCTACTGTTTGATAAATACAAAGCCTCCAGCTTGTGGGATAAGTACTCACTGTTTAATAAAACCTGAGAAAGATGGAAAACATTGTTGCTGAAACTAGGCATAGACCAACATCTTATACTGAATACCAAGACAGCGTCAAAATGGGTACACAATTTAGGTATAAAGACTGATACTACAAGCAAACAAGTTGGGCAAGAAATAGTTTGCCTGTCAGATTTATGGACGATGGAAAAATTATGACCAAACTATAGTTCGAGAATATATTGAAATGCAAAATGCATGATTTTTACTATTTTAAATTGAAAAGATTTTTTGCACAAAGCCAACACAACAGAGATTATAAAGGAACCAGAAAACTGGGAAACAATTTTTACAGTCAATGTCTCTGATAAGGGTATCATTTCTTAAATAGAGAACTGAGTCAAATTTAACAGAATGTAAGTCATTTCTCAACTGATAAATGGTGAAAGAATATGAATAGGCAGTTTTCAGATGAAGAAATTAAAATTAGCTCTTGTCAAATGCAAAAAATAACATGCTCTAAATCACTATTGATTAGAAAAATGCAAATTAGAACAACTCTGAGGTATCATGTCACATCTGTCAGACTGATTAATATGACAAATCAGGAAAATGTTGAATGTTGGAGAAGATGTGGGAATATTGGAACACTAATGCATTTAAAGTGGAGTTGTGAACTGATCCATTCATTCTGTAGAGCAACTTGGAACTATTCCCAAAGGGTTATAAAACTGTGCATAGCCTTTGACTCAGCAGCAACACTTCTAGGTCTGTATCCTAAAGATATGGTACAGGTTGTGTTAGTCTTTTATTTTCAAAGAAGATTATGACAATAGGGAAATGATGACATGACTTGCAGTTGACTTTGATTTGAGCAAAGGAGGGCTGCACAAGGACACCAACCTCACTGTTTCTTCCAGAGCCATCTGGGTCCAGTGGCCAGATATTCATTAGGATAACTGGAGATGGCTCAGGATGCAATGGGACACCCTGGTCCTTTTTAGGCTGTCATTTTCAGGTTCTCAAGTTGGGCAAGGCAAAACTCATTCACTAATTAGGTCTCTTTAAGAGGTAAGCCATGGGACACCCCATTTAATTAAAAAAAAAACAAATTCGGAGGAGAAGACCCTTGGTTGCTGGTCAAAAGAGAAACAGTTACTATTTATATTCATTCTGAGCCTGGAGGGCTCAAAATATAAACATTAAGTGGTGCTTGGGCAGGGACCTATTGTGGTTCAATCTGTGAGCTGCGGTCTTTGAGTAAAGAGAAATAATGAAATAAAAGAAAGGAAAGGAGGGAAGGCAGGCAGGCAAGCAGGAAGGAAGGAAGAGAGGAAGGAAAGAAGGAAGAAAAATAAACAAAGAAAAAAAAGAAAGAGACAGTATCATACAAAGGGGAAAAGGACCCACATGTACAAATATATTTATAGCTATTCTCTTTTTGGTGGCAAATAATTATTAATTGAGGGGATGCTCACCAATTGCGGAATGGCTGAACAAGTAATGGCATATCAATGCCATGTAGTACTATTGTTCCATAAGAAAAGATGAGCAGGCAGAATTCAGAAAAACCTGGAAAGTTTTGCATTAATTGATGCTGAACGAAATGAACCAAACCAAGAGAATATTGTACAGCAATATTACTATATACTAATATTACTATACTGTCATATAACTATATGACTAACTTTGACAGACTTAGCTCTTCTGAACAATGCAAGGATCTAAGACAACTCCAAAAGACTCATGATGAAAAATGCTGTCCACATAGAGAAAAAGAACAGGGAGTCTGAATGCAGATTGAAGCATACTGTTCCCTGTTTTGCGTTTGTTTTTGGTCCTTCTTTCTTGTCATTTCTCCCATTGGTTCTAATCCATCTTTGCAACATGACTAATGTGAACATATGTTTAATATGAATGCATATATGAAGCCTTTATCAGATTTATGTTGTGTTGGTGTGGGAGGAAGGGAAAGAGGGGGAGAAAATTTGGAACTCAAAATTTATGGAAGTGAATATTGAAAACTAAAACTAAATTAATGTTTATGAAAAAAGGAAAATAAGTAAACAACCATGATCTACCAAAAACATTTATAATCATTAATGTTTAGTTGCATTTAGTTGAATTCTGTGTTGAAGGGCACTTAGAATTCTGCATGAAGTCTCCCTTGCCCTCCTACCCACAACTATAAAAATGTTGAGTATCCTAAACTTTGTAGGGAGCACAAATTTATTTGTTTAATTAATATAGTTTATTATCAGACAACCAGCAAATATTTTTTAAGCACCTAGTAGAAGTCAGGTACTGTGCTACATACTGAGGCATGTGGTAATTAAGAGACATGCTAAAGGTCACAGAGCTAGCCTGTATCTGAGGCAACATTTGATCCATTGTAATCCTGACTTTTCAAATCCAGCACTATATTCACTCAGCAACATAAACTACACCATCTCTTTGCTTCTCAGTGAAGTCAGCAGGACCTTATAAGGCATCCATAACAGTAAGACCTCATCCCCACTTTCGGCTCTCACCTTGGCACTTTAGGGAAAAACTGCTTCCCTACAATCCTTCGTTTGCTCCAGTCTCCTAGAGACTCATCCAGGGCAGAGGAAGAGAAACAGATGTGAGAGGTGAGAAAGTCCTTGTATTCCTAAGAGTCATCTCCTTTCCTCTTAGGGAATGAAGATTTCCAGAAAGATTTGTACCCTCAATAGCAAGAAGACAGACTGGCCAAATAAGAGCAATAACAACAAAAATCTTTGTCTCTAAAGCAGACACATATGAAATTAACCTTGGATTCCTTGAACTCAGGCTACAATTTCCAATTCAGTCTAGGAAAGAGTACCCTATAGCTTACTTACTGGGGGATCCCCATGGCCTTACATTTGAGGAGTAAAGGTGAGGACTTTAGTTAAAAGCCAGAAAGAGACCCCAAGGAGGCTCTGATTTTAATGCTTCCATTAAATAATCAGAGTACATTGCTCCTGTTCTCTTTCCAAATTGGCAACTATCGTATCATGTCTTTCATTAGCGGTCTTTTCTCTAGATTAAGCAAGCTCACTTATTTTAACCTTTGTCATCATTCTTATTTTCCTAACCATTTATCATTTTTGTTGCTGTCCTTTGAACTCACTCCAATTTGTCTGTGTCTTTTATGAATTCCTAGTGCCCAGATCAGATAGAAAGCTTCACCTGAGATTTACTGAATGCTAATAAAATAGAATAATGGTTGCCCTTTACCTTGGTGTAATACATATTTTAAAAATACCATGTTTGGATTCTTAAAGGGATAGTCTAATCTACAGGAAAAAAAAATCACTGAATTGGGACCTAGAGAAAATGTAACTCCTGTCCCTAGTCTTAGGTAGAATCTTATACTTTGTTTTGTTCTTTTTTTCATTCCTATATCCATGTAACAGGAAATTCCATTCAATTATTTCCAGTGGCCTAGACCATTCCTTCTAGGTCACAGTAACACTAGTACATTTCTGTAAGTAGGGGAGGAGTATTGATAAAATGGCGGTCTACTCATTGGACTATATCCAATATTCTTTCAGTGCATATGTAAGTGAGATCCTGGTTTTGTTTCCAAAAGTGTTTGATGGTGATTAATGGGATGGACTCTATTTCTGATACAGAATGTGTATAAGTGATCATTTCCTATTAACTTGTTATATAAATGGTGTGTTTTTTTAAATTGCTCACTAAGTTGAAACTGAGTGTATATTCAAAGAGAATCAACAGATAATAGGTTTCCTCTCCCTGGTAGTTTTTGAGTAAAAAATGAAGAAATATTAGAAGTTTCTGGTAAAGGAGAGAGATAGTGCCACAGTCAGTGGTTTTATCTCTCCATTCATTGCAATATATGACTAGAGAATACCTAGAGGTAACACAATAGATAGAGAATTAGCCTTAGAGTCAAGACAACCTGAGTTCAAATTGATCCTCAGACATGTAATAGTTGTCTGACTTTGGGTAAGTCTCTCAATCTCTAACTGCCAAAATGGGCCAACTACCTCAAAGAGTTGTTGTGACCTTCAAACAAAATAATATTTGTAAAAGTGCTTAGTATAGTTTCTGGAACATAGTAAGTGATTGGTAAATGCTTGGTCCTTTCCTCTTCCTCTTCCTGTGAATCTACATTATTTCTTGTTTCTTCTGCCTTCTGTTTCTTCTTTCTTCAACTTAGATGCAAACATATCAGAAATGGAACAAAGCAAGTTACAATCTTGTGAAATTTGAAAGATGGAAGATGATCAAAGATCCAGTAACTGGAGTCCATAGTGAGTTTGCTGCTAGCTACCACAGGTGAGCCCAGTGATTAGCCAGCCATGAGATATTTCCTGCTGGACTCTGCTCACCAGCGAATTAGCCCAGAAACTGAGAAATCACGTACTACAAGCACGTCTATGGCTCATCCATTAGCTATGACAAAGTCATCAATGAAATTATTGGGAGATATTGGTGTTGTGATTCACCACTTTAAGTGTGAATCTACTCTCCAGGAAATGAAGTCATGGAGAGAATGTACTATTGTTTGGGGAAGTTTTTCTTTGGAGTTTTCTCTATCTTCTCTTTGTAAAAGTTAGTTAATATAAATGTGTTAGTTGAGGAAATATTAGCTGATATTGTGAAAATACATAGGGAGTGATATTACAGAGATGATAACTAGCAATACTGAGGGGAATACACAAGATGTTAGCTTTTTAGCAGCAGTATTAGCTAACCCAGAAAATTAAAGGGACCCTGAAAACCTGAAGGAAGATGAAAGCTAAGCTTATTAAGCTAAGCTTGCTGCTTTCTCTCCTAATCTCTCTTTCATCTCCACAAAATGTAAAAGTTAAAATATACCTCTGAGAATATGTAGTCATGAAAACTAGTTCCTTCCAAATGAGTGTATCTGACAAGTGATCATCCAGCATTTTCTTGAAAAGGCCCAGGGAGGGGGAACCACTCTATCCTATGTGAGCTTTTTTTTTTTTTTTTTTTTACTTTTGGATAGCCCTTATTAGCCATTTCCTCCCCTCACCTATTTAAATCAAACCTAAATCTTCTCTTTGCAAAAACAATATATTTCCCTATTGCTCTCCCTCTGGGTTGCTACTTCCCCAATCCCTAATCAAACTCACAAGTTGGGTTCCAGTGAGGATAACTATTCCATGTTCAAATTACTGTGTGGATCTACGTTCCTAAAATTATGACTTACCAGTCCCTAATAATGTGTTAAGTTGTTATCTAGAGAATACAAAGAGCTAACACAAAGGACTATTAAAGCTCCCATCTGTATGGAGACAGACAAACATAAAAACAAAGAGAGGAGCACACAAAGAGAGAGATAGGGATACAGAGACTAGGAGTGAGACAGAGATGGGGGGAAGGAGGAAGGAAAGTGAAAGAGAAAGTCAATATAATCTAATGGTTAAACCTAGGTTTATAGGTCAATGAGATCACCTTTTTTCCCTCCTCATTTTTATGATCCATACTTATATAACAAAAACTGACTCAGAATGCAATAAAAATCAGCTTATCATTATTTAGAGACAAAATACATTATAAAATATAAACATTAACTACATTTTAAAGGAACCTTCGTGTTTAAAAGATGCATTTTCTCTAGGTAATAATAATGTACAGAGGGAGAGAAATTTGAGAAATGTATGATATTTCTAGGTTAAAATAGCTTGATAGGGAAACTACAAAAATTTCTCTCTAAGCAGATCACTTCATAATTATGTTCATTAAAAACTCAAATTGCTCATTATGTTCAGATAGCAGCAGTAGCACCCTTTATTTGCAATTAACCCTGGCAACCTTTCATACTTGACAGTATTTCTGTGCTCCTTGGGGCTTCCAAAATTCCTGGGTCTCCCAATGACCAAGACTGCTTCTGTCTGGTGTGATCCTTCAATCTCTCTTCTAGCTAGGGAAAAAGAAAAAAGAAAAAAATACCATCCTTCAGTGTCTGGGTATACGGCTGTAGTAACAGTAAAAAAAAAAAGAAAAAAAAACTGTATTTCCCACAAACCTCAAATACACAACTACACACAGTATCAGTAGGAAGAGCAGATACACAAAGAGGTTACATACAGGGTAGCATGTACATAGGAGATACATGGACTGGGGTATGTGAAAAAAGAGGCATTTCAAACCTCTAATAATGCAGAGCTGCCTAAGTCTCTGTGTTCTGGGGGTGGGAAAAAATAAACATTTATATTGTAACTACTATTTGTCAGATACTTTGAATATGATCTCATTTATTCCTCACTAAAACTGTGTGAGAGAGGTGCAATTATTATTGTTTCCGTTTTACCGTTCAGGAAACTGAGACAAACGGAGTTTGAGTGACTTACCCAAGGTCAGTCACTAGTGAGTGTTTTATGCTGAAATTGCACTGAGGTGTTCCTGACTCCAGGTCCAATGCTCAATCAAATAACATGTTCAACCTCTCAAAGTCTGCTCCATTGTTTAAGAAACCAAAATTAACTCTTGGAAAAACCATAGTATATACAGTTGGAATTTAAGGTAGACATTAATCAGAGAATATCTTTACCATGAACCAATTCTAATCTATACTATATAGCACATCGTAATCATATTTCAAAATTGCTTTTTCAGAAAAAAACAATAACAGCCCATTGCATAGGCACAGTCCCAGAAACTGTTGTAAGATAGAAGCTTACTAGAATCCTTTATCTGGATCCTTTATCAGGGACTAGAGTTGTGCCATTCTACTGTAGAAAGGATCATATTATCATCACTACCACTACCCAATAAAAAGCATGAATTCGTTTGTAATTATCCAGGCATAATCTGCAAGGGCAGATCCTAGGCAAAGTTCAGAGACTTTAGGCCAGGTCCACTAAACTCAGCTTGAGCTTTCCCAAGCTCATCAACAATTTTGGAGAACAATTTGGGTCTTTTAGAGGGTTCTAGAAAAACCCAGCTCAACAAGCTTAAGCCAAGAAGCACTGAAGCCTAGCCCTATCCTTCCTTAAGTTATGGTTTGTTGCCTGAGCTCAATTTGAAAGAGAACAGAATTTGGATCTTCCAAGTCATGATGGCTGTAGCATATCAATCCAGTTCTGAGGCAAACTTTGACTGAGGGCAGCCCAGCCTCAATAGTAATTGAACCCAACCCTAGCCTAACAGAACAAGTAGCCTCAGAAAATATCCTCATGAATTCTAGCAGGATCTATTTTTGTACCTGTGGCTTCAGACCAATTTCAAGGAAAAAGTGTCATGGAAAATTTAGTCAGAAAAGTCCCTGAATTTTTGGGGGGAACCCAAAAATGAGAGTACCACCTGAGGACAGGAGTCAAAAGGAAGGACCCCAAAAAGAACATAACACAGGGAGAAGACTTAGAGCACTGAGACAAGAGGGAGTACCCACCTAGAGCTAAACACCTGAGTAGTCCAAGACCCTTAAAGTGGAGGCTTACTCTGGGAATCTATACTCAGGACAGGTTGACCCTGCCTACACCACTGAGTTGTGGAGCTTAACTCAGTGCAGGCCCCTGGTTTAAGAAGTCCAGGAAAATTCTAAATACCATAAGGAAAATGGAGATTAACCCGAAAGAATATTGTTATCTCACAGCAAATCCTAGTAAAATCTCAGAACAAAACAAGGAATCTTGTCTTACCTGTAGAGCATCTAAGATGAATAACTCCTTAAACTTCTTTCTTTAAAAACATAACATTCATTGACATTAAGTAAGCCACCAAATGATGATGGAAGTGTCAAACTTAGGATCTTTGAGCAATTGAAGTCCTTGGACCAATATCCACAAGGCTGTGAAATCCCCAGGTCTGATAGCAATTAAGGTCCTGCTCAGTGGCAGGTTTTTTGATTCCAGTTTTGATATGCTTCCCACATGGTTACAGACACCAGAATGAATAGACACATGCCTGGTTTGACAGATTTGGGCCTTCTCTCAAATTCTTAGATTCCATAAACAGACTAAGAGGTCAGAAAAGCTAGAAATATATGAGTACTATGAATATCTTCCTATAAAGAATTTTAGGGACTTCTCCTTTGTTTTACTGTGCATGAAAGTCTTTGAAGAGAAAAAGGAGCCCTGTGATTAAGCCAATATTCTATTATGTGTCACAGTCTGAGTCATGACACCATTTAACTGTGGAAGAAAAAATGTTAACACTGTACTTTGCATTGTAGGCAGAAGTCAACCAGAAGCAATTTTATTAATTTACCATTTTATACCCAAACACTTCTAACTTAGACAAATGTCCACAATGCTGTATTTCCTCCTTCCCAAAGCCTTAAATATATTTCTTCTGCAAGGCAATATGAGGGATTCATTCATAGGTATTTTGAAAAAGAAAAATGGTTATTATTATATTAGAATATTATTTGGGATTACTTTACAGATTAGTAGTCCCTATTTTTAATTAGAATTCCTCAATTCCTTCTTTGACCATTCCCTTAAAAAATTAAAGGGAGTTTTCCTATGATCAATACATAAATCTTTTATCAATGGAGAAAAGGACACTTCTTTCTAAGACATGCCACAGCCATATCCCTATTTGAGGGAGGGAAGGCAAGGGTTTAAAAATTGGTTTCCATACTTAATCTATTTCCCAATAATTTTGTCTTTTTTCTTTGCCTGCTACATGCGTTTTTAAAGGGAAAAAGTCATATTTCTTAGTAGTTCTAAAGAGACAAAGTGAGTTTTATGGAATATTCTTCTACAAAATCAACTTTGTGAGGAGCCTAGGATCATTGATTTAGAGGTGGAAGAGACTATTGAGATCCAACCCCCTCTCTATGCCATTTTCATTGCTTGAAGGCTTTGGAATCTTAGGTGGGTTACTAAGTTTACCTATATAGACGTTAGTTTCCATATCTATAGAAAAAGTATATTGAACTCGGTGACCTCTAAAGCCTCATCCAACTCTAGTTCATGAGTTAATTATCATTAGCTAGAATATCTAACTAGGATCATTTTATAGGGTTTGAATTAAAAAGGAAGGTAAAGAACAATAGCCCAAACTGTTATGTGACATAATATAACAAAACGGTGACTCTGTTGACTTTAATCACATCAGGAGGAGGAATGATGCAATTTTTTTGGATAGTTCGAAGAATTTCACTCATGATTTCATAGTCACACACCTTGTTAACAATTTTCATTCACTATTACCATTTAAGAAATACTAACATTATTTTATGATTACCTTTTCCTGTCTAGGACATTCTGACATCTTTATTCATTTGTTTCACATTCTGTGTCCTTATTCCCTTCCTTTCTTGGCCCCATCCCCATACACTTGTATCACATAATTCATTAGGGCCAAACGTGTGTCAAATTCCTTCTTTCTATTCCAGAGACTTGCAATGGAGATAGAGGAGGTTGGACCTCAATAACTGAGCCAGGTAGAATCAATGGGACAATAGCAAATGACAAAAGGAAAAAGTAAAATTAGAACTGATATGGCAAAGAAAGAAGAGATGAAGGTCATCAGCTCTACAACGGTTTCGAAACAGAAGATTCAGAATAATATCACTATTTGTGTATACCTGTTCAGAAACTGAGGGAAGTTTTAAGAAATGTCATGTCATTTCCATTTAACTGGTCATTTACTCCCTTTCCTATTGGAATAGGAGATTCCAACTTTGCTATCATCCTGAGCTCTGACAGGCCAGCTGTGGCCTATTTTTCTTTCTTTCTTTTTTTTTTTTTTTTTGCATTTCCTGACCTCTACAGAACTCTGTGACCATCTACAGATCTTGCCCAATTTCACCTCCCTCTCTCTGTATACTCATGTTACAATGGCAAATCACATCTCTAAGCATATTGAGAGAAGTCTGCTTGTTCTTTGGATGATATGCTCAGAACAAATGGAGAATTCTGCTGATTCCCATGTGATCAGATACCCTCTGTGCTTTTCTCAACAATGGTCTGCACCACACTATTCATAATCTTTGAGGGCTAACAATACATAGAAGCTTCATTATGATATAATGGGGAGTTCTTCACTGCTACCCCAAAAGGTCTGTCTGATAGGTCAACCAATGACATGACTGGGTATTGAAATGGCAAAGCAATCAGTTACCAATGCTCTCCCAATTATGGTTCAAGTACAAAAATCTGAATACTTCATTGGAATGATGATCTGGTTTTGAATTCCTGTGTTGCAATGACTTTCTAGCTGTGTGACTCTATTAAAGTTACTGAACCTTTATGTCTGAGTTTCTCTTTTAATATGAAGTACAAGGTTATCACTGCAGTTCTTTCTAGATCTAGATTCTTAGCTTCTTCAATTTCTAATATGAGTTTTCTTTAGATGGAATATGAAGAGAATTAATCATAGTATGAACCCCAACATCATTTTCTTAAAACTTCGCAAGAGACACAGCATATGAAGTATTTGGTAAATATTCTGGAAAATACCAGGGCTTTTTCCTTTCTTTCCAGTAAATAATTATAGGTCCAGGGTTAGAGATAAACTTTAAGTAACTCCTAGCTCAATCATGTCATTTTATTGATAAAAAAAAAAAAACCTGAGCTTAAGAAAGGTTAAATTATGTCCCCATCATCACATAGATAATAATAGGTAGATCCAGAATTAGGACCTCTAACTCCAAACTCAGAACCATTTCCCACCCTAGCTACCTTTATAACCAAGAGAAAAGGAAAGAGAAATCCCTTCAAGCTATCTTTCCAGGTCCTGGGAGTATTAAAATCTAGGCTATGTAAAAGAAAAGTAAGAGAAAACAGTGACAAGTTTTATTACCTAGAGTCATAAATTAATTATGGTATCAGCAGCTTACAGCAATGCTATTCCACTAATACTGTTTAGTAATGACACAGAAATTAAGATGAAAGACAAAGATATAACTTTAGAATATTAAAAATAAGATATCCTAAGATACCAACTTATTCCTGGCAATTATGGCTCTTGTGACTGAGGACTGCTAATTTAGAGACAAGTCTGATTGGGGTATTTTTTCCTCCATTTTTTCATCTAATATTTTAAGAATTAATTTACTACATATATTCTTTTTCTTTATATCAAAAAGACAATATGACTGTTCTTTTTCGGGTCATATTTTATGACATAGGTAAAAATTCCCAATTATAATTAAATTAACCAAACATTCAGTAATCTAGTAGTGTGTGGACAGCACAGACCTAAATCACTGACTGAGTCCAGTGGTATCCACAAAGACATATAAAGTTTAGCTAAGTGACGGTTCTCACCTTTATGGAACCTACAATCTATTAAGGAAAGTTCTACTTTACACTTAGTACTCTACATTTGCCAGTATGACTTTTGCTATAGTTTTATGACAATAATGTGAATTCATATTTAGGCAGTGCTTCACAATGTACAGAATACCATTCTCACAACATTTTTGTAAGGCAGATAATATTAGCTTTCATATTTTATAGAATTAGAAATTGAGTCTCAGCTGAAGGTAATCCCTCTGTGATATGGAAATTACAGATAATATTGCAATTTCTTTAAGAGACTACGGAAACTTGAGGAAGTAAATTTAACTATCACTTTTTGAAGAATCTGCTAAGAAACTAAGGGTATCACTGTGATTTTGGAGAGACTACTAACTGTGATGACTGGAGACAATAGAGGAAAAGGACTTAACTTGTTTCCTGGGAGATCTGAATTTATCCCTTATTTTACGAAGAAACATGAAAATAATTCTTGAGAAGAGATATTAATTGGTATCCAGGGAGAACGGAATTTGCAGACTGTGTTTGCAAAAATTAAAAGTCAGCTAATTGTCCATTTTGTTAGTGGAATTTGTCCCACATGATATAGGATAAACAACCATGTATATACCTTCTATTTGTTGTTAAACTTTTAATAAATTTTAAGTCAATAGCTGTGATATTTATTTAAATACTAAAGATAACAGTCTTTGATAAAACATAAATATATTATATATATGCGTGTATATATACATACACACATATATAGTATGTATACAATGCATATATAGGTAGATATACACACACATATATATCCATACATGTAAGCAATGTATGTGTACATATATACAGAATACATCATATAAGTATCATACTTACATTGGTTATATCCATACATATCCATACACACATGTGCAATACATGTACACACATATATGTGGGTGGGTGGTTGTGGTGGGTGCATATACACCCACATACATCTTTCTAAAAACTGGGTTCAAGTCCTCCACTCAGCCACTTCCAGAAACAGGGGGAGAGGCTGGCAATCCAGAACTTGTATGAAAAAAGATTTCTTCAGTTCAATAACTAATATATCTTAAATGAAGATTCCATTAGAGCTAATTGAATAATCAAGATCATTTAATTTTAATAATTAATAAGGAAATCTATAACATATCCAAAAATCACTTGGCTACTTTAGAATCTAGAATGAAATTAAATAAAGAAAATGGCTTATCGTGAGGCAGACAGAGAGTTGAACATCACCATGCAAGCAGGTGGAAGAGTTAACTCCAACCTGCACTATCAGAGATTTATTTGCAAAAGATAAGGCTAGAAAGTAGGTGAGTAAGGGATTCATATCTTTAAATGTTAAGTAAAATGCTCTTTCCAGAATACGAATATTTCTTATGTCAACTATGTTCTATAGGTAACACTGACATAGTAGAATGAACACTGAACTGGAAATGAGAGGGTTTTACTCTGCAATCTACTTCTGCTACTTAATACCTATATGATCTTGGGCCAATTACTTCACTGTTGTTGTTTTTATTTCATAATATATTCATTGATGGAATTGGATTAGATGACCTCTAAGATGCCTTCCACTTCAGAACACATGATCCACTTTCCAGCATAGCTACAACAATCTCTAATATGAACTTGCTTTTTCAGAATTCTACAAAGAAGATCATGGAAGCATAGTTCAACATGCAAAGCACCAAATTTTCTTGATACAATATATAGAAGGAGTAAATAGACTCCTGTGGTCTGCAAATATTTAAAGAATATCCTGTGTATCTAATTTTCCATTAGACATTGATCACAGTGAAATTCAGATATATAATATGAATTATTTTTACATAATTAATATACATTACTATAATACCTCTTAAAGACTCTAAACATTCACAAATAATTAGACAAATGCTCAAATATCTGTAATTTCTATTGATCTGATAAATATTTAACTTTTATCATATAAAGTCATTGGTGTAGGCTCAATAACTCTTAATAAGCAAATATTAAAAGGTTGGACCTTGGATTTAAATAAAAATCTTGCAGCTATTTTACTTAGGAAAAAAGTAATAAATTGATACCTGGCTTTAGACTGTATCATATATCTTACATCTGACTGTAACAGGCATCTCATCAAGTAATGTCACTGTGGATTTTATATCTATTTTTATCATCCCAAATATCTCATCATATTTGACTAGAGGTCCTACCAGCCTGAGACAGTTCTTCCCAGTTTGACAGATAATCTGGAATTCTGAGACCACTGATTGAGGTTTCATCCGAACAAAAAACAAGTCAGAAGATAACTTTTGATTACATTTCAACCTGTGGCTTCTTCTGCTTTGAGCTCAGATAAGAAAGCTGTACATTCTTGGCTTATGATGGCAAACAGATACTCTTATATTGATCTAGATAGAAAAGTTCAAATGAGCTGCTCAACTAGATATTTTTTTCATAACATCTCATCTAGGGATACAAAAGGCATCTCCCAAGACTCATATAGAAATTATAAACTAAAAGTGAATTTTTTTTTAAATCAGTCTTAAGAATTTTCTGCAGTGATTTTGCGTAAGTAGCAATATTTTGGGGGACAGATGTGTTCTTTGATAGAATAAATCAAAATGTCAGCATCCAAAATATGCAGTTGAATCATTGGCTATGCCTGAGGGTAATACTGAATTTGTTTATTATCCAATTTACTCCAACTAGAACTCAGAACTCTAAATATGATGCTGAAATGAGAAATCATCATTGGAGCAAAAGGTAAGGAAATATGTGTTTAGAATAGGATTTACACAGGATATGTTGGGGAAAAGTCTGATTGCATTTTAAAGCTAAATATAAATGATTGCAACTTTCACCTATCTCTTCCTTTAATGTATATAATATAAAATTGAATACATATCTTATGATTTTGGAAGTGAACATGACTTTGGAAATTGAAAGAACTTTAATTTGGTAAACAAAATCTTAGGGTTCTAATTTTGGTCTAGTCAATGACTGTCACCTCTCCTCTCTGTGACTTAATTTCTCTTTATAGGTATTAAATTAAATGACCTTTAAACCTGTTCCTGCACAGGGTTTTAAGAGGACTCATCTCTCTGTGAAACCTAGTGTTCAATTTAACATTCTCACTATTAACATTCCCAGTACAGGGAAAGGGTGATTAATGGATATTTTTTAAAATATTATATCCCTCAAAAATATCAGTAGGAAAATATTTTTAAGAATTATATCTTGCAATAATTTTATATACTTTATTCTTTATTCTTTATTTTTAACACAGTTTATAACAGATAAAGCAATTCGAACTTTTGGACAGGTGATACTGCTTTTTAAAGTATTTACAATATGGACCACAAAAGAATTTTTTTTTTAAACATTAACCAACTGAGACACAAATAATATTTATGTTGCTAACTTCACAAGCTCTTGACCTAATTGTCTCCACAGTATTACTAAGAATTAAAGGACCCTAAATTGTTGTTGTTGGTCTAAAGTCCTATGCCTAATAACTTAATTTTAGACAACCTTGGATGTTCCTCTACCCATAATCTATAATTGAATAGATTTGGTATTAAGCTTACAAACCTTTTGACTTTAGGAAATTGCCACCAATAGTAAGGACACTGCAGGGGTACAATATCATCCCAACTTCATGTCAGTTCCAGGCAGGATTAGATTATCCATTTGCATTCAATCGGGCTTAAAGTCTGCCGGGTATCAGTGGGGAAATTGAGTCAGGAGAATATTACCTCAACCCAAGCTGAACAGCCGCTCTCCCATACTTCCCTTGACATCACCTTATGCAGTTCATACCAGCATCTCATCAGCTTGCTGGCATCATGTATTGGAGGCTCAGATCGCCTTTCTTGCTACCCATACCTGGAGTTGGACTCAGAAAAATGGTCACTTAATAGTCCCATAGCATCTAAAAATGGCAAGTTCCAATAACCAGGTTTCAAATATGATTATAGTTTCACTTTGGCTAAGGAACATCTTTTGAGACAGGTCTTAAGTGGCTTACATGCCTTTCTATACATGTTCTAGTTCCTGATTTAGTGGCAATCATAAAATCAAATTTACCGTTAAAACCTTGATTTTTCCATCAATGCCAAATTTTACCCAAGGCTATCTTCCTCTAGGAAATTTAGACTGAAATTCTTTTCTCCAAACTAAAGATGTCACTGATTTATCCTCAGCAATTAATTCATTCTATTGTTTTAATACTAATTGCTTTTACCTCACTTTGTAACAAGTCCAATTTTTCTTCCCATCACTCCCCTCTCCCAGCTTCCTAATACCTTGCATTCTGATTACTCCTTCCCTCAACATACCCTCTCCTCCATCACATCTCACCCCTGTCCTATCCCCATCTTCTCCCTTTTCTTGCAGGGCAAGGATAAATTTTTCATACACCTAACCTTGTAGTTCTTATTTCCCGATTATATGCAACAAAAATTCTCAACATTCATTTCTAATACTTTGAATTCCAACTTCTCTCCCACCCCACTCCCTCCCCAGCCCTACTGAGAAGGCAAGCAATTCAATACAGACTAAATATGTGTTGTTTTGCAAAAGACTTCTATAGTAATCATGAGGGGGAATATTAATCATATTGCCTTCTGACCTACCCTATTCCCCCTTATTTTATGCCCTACAGACCTTGTCCTTCTCGAAAGCGTTTAATTCTAGTGACTCCCTTCTCCCATTTGCCCTCCTTTCTAACATTCCCCTCCCTCCACTTCTCACCTCCTCTCCTACTTTCCAGTGGTGTATGTAAATTTTCATATCAAATTTAGTGAGCATGTTATTCCTTCCTTCAGTCACATGTGGGGAGAGTAGCTTTATTTTCCCACTCTCTCCTTCTCCCCTATCCCCTCCATTGAATAAGATTTTTCTTATCTCTTTTATGAGTTATAGCTCGCCCCATTCCATTACTCCCTTTCTCTTCTCGGAATTTTCCTCCTTCACCCCTTAATTTTTATTTTATTTGTGTGTGTGTGTGTGTGTGTGTGTGTGTGTGTGCGTGTGTGGATATCATCTCTTCTGATATAACACACCCTGTACTCTCTATCTATCTATGAGTGTGTGTGTGTATGCAATCTCTCCAACTGTCCAAATACTGAGAAAAGATTCAAGATTTAAAAATATTTTCTTTCCATGTAGTAATGTAAAGAGTTCAGCTTTAGAGAGTCTTTTATGATTTTTCTTTTCTGTGTACCTTTTCATGCTTTTCCTGATTCTTGTCTTGGGAAGTCAAATTTTTAAATACAGATCTGGTCTTTTCCTCAGCATGAAATCTTTAAATTCGACTATATCACTGAATGGCCATTTTTTTTCCTTTGAAGTATTATATTCAGATTTGCTGGGTAGGTGATTCTTGGCTTCAATCCCAGTTCCTTTGACTTCTAAAATATCTCATTCCGAGCCCTTCAATTCATGAATGTTGAAGCTGCCAGATTCTGTCTTATCCTGATTATATTTCCACAGTACTCAAATTGTTTCTTTCTAGCTGCTTGCAGTACTTTCTCCTTGATCTGGGAACTCTGAAATTTGGCCACAATATTCCTAGGAGTTTCTTTGTTCAGGTCTCTTTCAGGAGGTGATCAGTAGATTCTTTCAATATTTATTTTGCCCTCTGGTTCTAGAAAATCAGGGCAGTTTTCCTTGATAATTTCATGGAAGATAATGCTTAGGCTCTTTTTTTCATCATGGTTTTCAGGTAGTCTCATAATTTTTAAATGGTTCCTCCTGGATCTATTTTCCAGGTCAGTTTTTCCAATGAGATGTTTCACATTATCTTCTATTTTTTCAAACTTTTGGTTTTGTTTACTAACTACTTGGTTTATCTCATAGTCATTCGTTTCCCTGAACTCAATTCTCTCTTTCAATGAATTATTTTGTTCAGTGAGCTTTTGAACCTTCTCCTCCATTTGGCTAATTCTGATTTTTAAAGCCTCCTTCTCCTCATTGGCTTTTTGGATCTCTTTTTCCAATTGAGTTAGCCTCTTTTTAAACTGCTATTTTCCTCAGCATTTTTTTTTTGTTCTCCTTTAGTAAGGTGCTAACATGTTTTTTAAGGTTTTCTATTACATGAGCCTAGTTTTAGTTCCCTTTGGAGGCCCTGGAGGCAGAGGTCTTGACTTCCTCTGACAGTATCTCTTCTTCTTCCTCATCCAAAAGGATGGGGGGAGACACCTGTTCTCAAGAAAGTGACCTTCTATGGTCTTATTTTTTTTTCCCCTTTTTTGGTCATTTTCCCTCTCCACAACCACCTCACCTCCAGTTCCCCCAAGCCAGCACTGGGGGCTGAGATTCAGATGAAGTCCTCCAAACCCTCAGGGGCTTTAGGCGGGGGCAGGGCCGCTATTTAGTGTGAGATTAAGATCAGCTGCTCAGGTTGGGGCAGGGCCACCACACAGGGCTTGGTTCCCTCAGGGGATTTTTAGTGAAACTTTCAACAATGTATACTGCTACTTTGTATACACTGTGTATACACACCTGCTTTGTGAGCCTTGTCTGCTGTTGCCTCCACTGCTGCCACCTGAGGGGACCCAAGTTATAGGGACATCCTGCTCTCTTCTCTGCCAGCTGAAAAGACCCCCTCACTGACCTTTGGTTCCTGTGGGTTGAGAGATCTGTGCTGCCCCCTGGAGATTCTCTCCCTGAAGTTTACTGGATTCTGCTCCTTTCAGTGTGGAGTACCCAAGCCTGGCTGGGCTCTGGTTCACATCTGGTGTGACAGACCTTTCCCGGCAGTCTTTCAGGTCCCTCTGGGCTAGAAATCTCCCCCGCTCTACTGTTTGGTGGCTTCTGCTGCTCCAGAATTTGTTGATAGTTCTTCTTTACAGGTATTTTATGGTCTGTGTGGTAAGAGCTACCTTATGTGCGTCTTTCTACTCCACCATCTTGGCTCCACCCCAAAAGTGTTTACTTCTAATTACATCCTCCTCTGATTTGCCTGGAATTTTTTTCAAGTCATTTTTTTCAGTTGTTTGGTTGGTTTTGAGGGGAGAGCTCTAGAAGTTCCTGCTTTTATTCCACCATCTTGGCTCTGCCCCAGTATAGTTTGCTTTTTTTTTTTCCTAGATAAATAGACATACATGATATGATTCAGTTCTTGTTATTTTCCTATTAACTACACTTGTAAATGACTAAGTTTTGGGCTCACATAACTAAACCCAAGTTATGGATTATGTGTATCTATCTTACAGACATAATACTTCAATGGAATTGTTTAGCTACTATAAAATTAGTCTTGCAAACATGGACTGGTTAAACGATGGTGATGTCATACTTTGATGACTGAAAAATATCTGGTATATTTTTGTGAATGTTTGATTTTTCATTAGAATACATCATAGGTTATAACCTTGGAAAACAGAACACAGACTGATACATTACAGCCTTGAAGACTATGAAGGATTCTTACATAGATGAGGCTGACTAACTGTTCTGATATCCAATAAGAACTAAAATATAGAAAATAGGTTGAACCTATAGATTGAAAGTAATCATATATCAGGCTAAATCATCTAACAAAAAACTGGAGTGTGGAAATTGTGGAAGCTTCTTTGCTGGAGCGATTTTTCCTTGTTTTTTTATTTTGTTTTGTTTTGTTTGTTTGTTTGCTTTTGCTTTTAAAGGAAAAATTCCAACCATTTGCTTTAAGTGTAGAAACCTGCCTTAAGACAAGGGAATTGTCAAGGATAAGTCTTTGGACTAGGATTCAGACAGTATGGGTTCTGTTCCTACTCTGTGCCTAATTAAGAATGTGACCTTAAGCAAACTGTGACTTTAATGAACCTTTTCTGTTAAATTTCAGGGCTGGAAGCTTTTAGGTCTCATTCTACTGAAAAATATCATGTGTTAAGTGATCTCTACATATTTCATATGTAATTATATCTTCATTTATATTTCCTGAGCATGAAATAAATTAAGTGATTTTATTTCTGGCTTTGATACCTGTAATGGTCATTAAAGAGTAAAAGTGTTAGCTTATAAATTACTATGAAGAATTACTCAGACAGGATGTTTTCTGCCAATAACATGAAGCATGCCTTTTGACTGCCAAAATGTTGACCGATTATATTTAGCTCACATGATTCCCCCCCGGGACAGTATTCATTTATTTGATGTATATAACTGTGATTTCTTTATAACCTTGGGTGAATAACTAAAGCACCAATAAGTGTTGCCTTTCTGATGCCTCCAGGAGGGACAAAGTAGCTCTAAGAAAGAAGATGAAAAGTACAACCATACTGGGCATCAGAAAAGAGAGTTTGTCTCAGTGTACATAAATATGCCAAGCAGGAACCAGGAAACAGATGATTCCAGTTACTCAAAGCAGAAAATTTTGGTCTAGAATAGATAAAGAAAAGAATCATGTTATCCATGACCAAAAGGTATCAGACATTAAAACCCATATTAACACCTGCTAGATCTTCTTACTGAAGCATTTGGAAAAAGTTTTCTTCACCATGGTCATTCTCAGGAACTCACAAGACATACTGTAAAGATCACTTGTTTTAGAGTCAAGAGATTGAATTCAAATGCTGTCTTGGAGATAAAATAGTTTATTCACCCTGTGCCTCATTTTCCTGGAATGTAACACAGAGGGGCTGAACTAGACGACTTCTGAAGTCCATTCCATCTGGAGAGATGTGATTGCTTGGTGATTATCTTAGAAATGGATATTCATAAAGCACTGTAAATTTGACAAAGTGCTTTATATGTATTATTGTATTTTAACTTCACATCAACCATATGAAATATTTACTACTTGTGCTACTATTTCCATTTTACAGATCAAGAAACTGAGGTTCAGAGAAGTTAAGTGACTTGACCTTAATAGTACAGCTAATAAAACAGAAGGTCAAACTTGAATACTGACATTCTTTATGATAAATTGAACACTCTATCCATTGAGAAGTAATGATTATATACACTGACACATACATGTCCACACATATATACACATGTACATATTTGTGTTTGTGTGCATATGCACATATAAACATATATATTTACATACAGACATATATGTACACACAAATATAAACATACATACATCTACACGTACACCTATACAGCCACATATACATATACATACACCTGTATGTATGAATGTATACACACATGTATATATAGTGCATGTACAAGGTATATACACATAAGTATATATGTGTCCATGTATGTGTAAACATACACACATATCCACACATACATGTATGCATGTACATGTTATACACATAGATGCACACATGTATACTTATATAAACACACACAGAGATATATGGAGGGGGTGTCTATAAGTTGTTCTACTAATGACTTATTTTTTCCTGGTGTGGAGATTACTGTTCACGAATTTGCAATCAGATTATTTTAAATGTTTCCATGTTTGAAAGAATGAAATTATGAGTCAAATGAAATACTGTTTATCTATTGTTTGAGAACAAGCATAGAAGAGGATCATCACCAAAATTTTTGCTCTGAGGAAATCATGTTCAATTTAATTTTACTTTTACCTCCACCCAGCCAATCTCCCCAGGCTGGAGGAGAAGGAGCACAGCTCAGCAGGTCCTCAAGATCATCTAATAAAATATACAGAGTTAATTTTCTTTCTCAGTAGAAAGAATATCACCTCTTCAAAACAATAAAAGGATCACAAAGAGTTAAGTATGACTCAAAATGACCCCACCTTACCCCAATCAGAAAAATAGAAGAAACTGTATTTCATTATTAGTCTTTTGGAATCATGTTTGATTATGGCCAGGGTTTTTTTCAAGTCCTAAGATTCCTAAGCAGTTTACAAACGCATGTGCATATATCCTTCAATTTTCCAAGATTAACAACTATAATTGGCTTACCACCTGTTTAATTTTGCTGTTCTAAACCTACAAGACTTATATGGATTCAGTATATTCATTTGAAAACTCCTATGTTTAATGGCTAACATGCTCCTTACCGTGTTATGCTAATGAGGGTTAAAGATCTTCCCCACCCATTAATGGGTCAGGAGATTAAGGGAATCTCCATTAGGGGAGATTTTTGTTGTTGTTGTTGAAAGTGCCATGCCTGTTGTTAATTTTTAATGAGACACTGGTTCTCAAGGGTTGTGATGCCCTCTGGCTCTGAAAACTGTATAAAAACTTTGAGGTGAGGGTTTACTTTGGGAATTGCTTATTGGAAGTGTTTGTTTGGCAACACAAGACTTTGGGCAGCTGCTCAGGAGCCCTCTATCTCACTTTGAAAACCCAGTTATTGGTGCTTCTTTCTCTGGTAACTATGTATGTATGTAATTGTCAGACACTTGCATCTCTCTGTTGATCTGTGATGTATGTATTGCTTATGTTCAGACAGTTGGAAGCCCTATCTTTTGATTTTTATTTCTCTATATTTTCTCTGAAGTCCAGGGTGCTGACTTTTCCCCCTGAACTAAGTGAATGATACATATGCTTGATTAAAGTAATTGTTGATCTCTCAAAAGTTGCTTTCCTTTTAGAAAAGCAGATTTAACAACCTATACAGCAGGCCCTCCTGTGTATGCTGGAGTCCTTCCTGATACATACTGCTAAACCCATAATTGCCAATTACCCAAACTTTCATTCTTTAAGATCTCACAGGTATAAAATAGTTCAGTATTTTGGAGTTAATGTTAGTGTTATTTTTCAATGGAAAACTTTAATTCTCAGGAATTAAGTTAACTGAGATATGGAAGATTATTATCACCTGAAATTATTCAAAAATATGCTTGGGGGCCAAAGAAAAAACACATCTTCAGCTGAGAAGAACAGTATCTCTTATTCACACACTGCTAAAACTCTTACTATGAATTTTCAAAGAAAAAGAAAAACCTTAAAAAATTTCAGCAATATTATCACTAGAGCTACCTAATATTTCCCTAGAGATACCACATTTAAACATGTTCAATTTACATCTGATTTGACCAAAGTTTTCAGTAACTTTATTGTGATTGAATGAATCCCAAAGAGACATGTGGCTTTGAATAATGTAACACGATATTGATATTACATGAATTTTAAAAGAATAATTACTATGTTTCTCAGCCTAATAATGAGAGAAGACAAGAATGTCTCCACATATGAATTCAAGCCATTGAATATTTGAACATTGAACAAATGCTGTGTACAGAGTACTCTGTTTGGGAATGTGACAGATAAAATAAGACAATCCATTCCTTTCAACCACTTTAAATCTAATGATGAATTAAAGTATTTTTTTTTAGTTTTTTTTTGTTTGTTTGTTTTGCAGAAACGCATCAATTCCTTTTTATTTAATAAAAAAGAAAACCCAAAATATTAGAGGACAGTTATGGACCCGGTAGGACTGCATGTAGTCTACAACATCTTTGTGTCACTTCCCACCATTTGCACCTCTTTCTTGACCCTTTTCTCTTAGCTACACTTGTTTCCAGCTCTTTTCTTCCTTGGTGACTATCCCTTTAGACCTACCAGGGCCAAATGCCAACCTATTCAGCCCTTCTTCTCACTCGGGGACTAAGAGGTCGCTGATGAGCCATGAGAGAGATCCAAAAGCAGCACAGGTAATGTCAGATTCAAGGAGCTTTCCTAATTTTGGAGCTTTTTCTTCATAAAGGTTTTATTTTGGATGACCTATTGTGACTATGGTAATTTGTATATAAACGTGTAAGTGCTTGCTGTCTTGCCATGTCCAGAATGAAATGCTCTCTTCTTCATGTTAATAACTCTTAATGGAAAAACAGAGGTAAAATCAGTGTTGGTCATGATCAACCCCAAATAAAACTAAAAAAAAGAGGTTTCATGAATACAACTGGCAAGAAAGCCTGTAAATTCTCCTATTATGGTCAGCTATGAAGGACATCAGTTGTACACATAAGTAAACAAAAATAAAAGTCAGTGGTCACTTGATATCAAGAATCAGCTGGCCCTGAGTTCTGAACTGGGAAGTTAGATGAGGGAATACAATCTCATGCTTTTTTTTTTTGATGAGATCTCCAGAAAATATTTTGGCGATAAAAGAAGAAATTTCCTTTTGTTGCTCTTTCCATTTCAGTATATTTTCTATCATTTCTTCTGTCTATCCCTCCAAGACACTCATTTTTGCCAAAGCTCTATCCATACTTTTCACACTAGAGTTTAAACGAGGAATGTTTCATATGGCCTCAATATGGGATTCTAGTTTCTCAATGAAAGTCACTGTCAGCTCCAGCAACTGCACCACAAACCTGTGGTAAATGGCTTCTATAGGCAAGTTCTCCTGGCACAGGGGCTTCATCAGCCATTCGTAGGGCCCTCTTCTCCTTCAGTACAGTCTCCAAGTGTTGATTCATGCTTTGCAGAGTCTCACACTTTTGAACTAGAAAGAAAGGATGAACGACATCTGCTGTATCCTTTTCTAGTGTTAAGAGGTCAATTTCTAAGGTCTTCTGCCTGATTTCAGCTTGCAGATCTTTAAACTGCTTGATTCTGGAGAAGTTTACAAAAAATGAAGCAGTATCTTTACATCAATCTAGTGTCTCCTGAGTGACGAGCCCCGAGGCTAAAAATTCGGCCAACAGCAGTCCCGAGGCGGTTGGGGAGGCGGTTGGCAGCAGCCGTGGCTGCAGTAGCCATCTTGCCCCGCCAGAGGGTTGGATAGAAACTGAGCTCACCCTCTGGGCAGCCACTGCGCTCGTGCAGGGGAATGCAAACGCTAAAGTATTTTCTGAAGTAACTAAGATACAAATGAGAAGTTGGTATGGGTTTAGAAGAAGCATGAACACAGTGCTACATGAGGTGCAATAAAAGCCAAACTAAAAATAAAATGGTCATGTCTAACTCTGGCAATAAAGGCACACTTCTTGGAAAAGCTAATGTTTGTGTTGGGACTTGAGGCATTGGAAAAATTTCATAGGTGGTAATGGAAGGAGGAGTTAATAATTCTGGATATAAGGAAGAACTTGAACAACAGTGAATAGAGAGTGGGGCCAGTGAATAGATTCTCCATTTAAAAATATATATATATATATTGACATATTGAATGTCTATAACGTATTATGAAGATATTTGCTTGTCCTACACAAGAATAATAAGTGTAAATTATAAATTACTTTTCTGAACACTGTCTACCTAGGAAGACTTAGTTACTTTTAGTTTTAATGCTAAGAGTCAGGGTTTTTTGTTTGTTCATATGCTTTGTCCTGATTTGGTTTGGCTGCAGTGGGCTACCCTGCATGCCAAGCACCTGTCTGATTTAGCTCCCATTTACACGCAGTTTTTAAACCATTTTGAAAGAATTTCTGAAGCTACTGTCACATTAGAACCCATTTTTCTTACTGAAAGAATGGTTTTGTGAATTGAATGACTTCTGCTAGACTCTGTAGGAATCCATATAATAGATATTTCCTGTTCCCTGCACTGCATGCCAATGAGCTTGATCAGGTATAAAAAGATCAAATTGTCCCTAATGACTTAGAATGAAGACAAAGAAATTAATACAGAAATTCCTGGATATTGTGTAGGTGTAGCATGAAGTCTTTAGAGAGAAGAGTAAAATAAGGAGTCAGTACCTCAGGCATACTCCCCAAAAGTGAATTTATATCAGCTAGAGACTGACAAAATGAAAATAGGTTCTGTATTGTTTGAGGGTAAGTACCATTTCTTATGGTCAGAGGATCATAGATTTAAAGCCAGAGGAAACCTTAGATATTTCATGGAGAGGAAAATGAGACACAGGGAGCTTAAGAGATTTACCTTAGTTCAAACTAAGTGGTACTAGCTTTAAAATAACATTCAAAAACTTGGTAAGCAACAGAAGCAGATACTGAGCACATAGATTTTTGTTACATATCTAGCATTCTTTTTTCTTTATACTAAAGAATAAACCTAAACCTTCCAGGCTTCTAGTTTTGGTAATTTTTTTAGGGTTGCTTTACTAGGTACGAAGAAATTTAGCTCTCTTTAAGTAGCATTAGCCAGGTTAGCACTCTCCATCCAGCTATAAGGATTATCTACTTTTATTCACACTTCTCATTTCTAAATTTTAATAAAATGTTACTTAACTGAACTTAGCTAATCACAAGTAAATAATAGATTGATAGGCAGATAGAGAGAGACAAATCTATGTATACAGTAAGGTAGACATAAATATAAATATGTGCCAATTTTATATATGTATACATATATATCTATGCATGTATATATGTGTATATATGTATGTATGTATGCATCAGTAAGCACCCCAACATATGCAGGATGGTCTGCTATCACAGGTTCTTAGATCTGTAGTCATAAAAGGAAAGGCAACTTTTGAGAGGCTAAGAATCACTTTAATCGTGCACATGTATAATCCTTCCTTTAACCAAGTACATGTATCATTCACCTAATTCAGGGGAGTCAGAACCCTGAACTTCAAAGAAAATACAGAGAAATTATAGATGAAGAGAAATGGCTTCCTCTGTCTGAATTCAACAGGCACGAATAGCTGCTAGACCATAGTTACTCGAGAGGGAAGCAGTGACATCTGGATATTCCAAACCAGGGGGTTGCTTAGTGGTTTCTCAGAGTCCTCGTCTGGCCAAACAAACACTTCCAGTAAACCCCAAAGTAAAACCTCACCTCAGAGTATGCGTACCTTTTTTAGATCCATAGGGCATCACAGACCTTGAGAACCAGTGCCTCATTAACAAAAGGCTTGGGACTTCCCACAAATCTTCCCTAATCAAACTCCCCTAGGGACAGGCCCATTATTAGGTGAGGACAATTTTTATTCAAATAAAAATAGATGCTAATACAAATACATATACTGCTTCTAGTTAAAGAAACTCTTTCTTTCTGTACTTTACTCCTAGTAAAGACTCTTGATTGATAAAGGCAAATTTCAATCAGAGCCACTTAATTATTCCAATAAAAAATATTGAAAGAGCCTATTTGCTTGCCATCACAATATTTTATATATAAATATATGTATATATATATTTAAGTTTATATATATATATATATATCTAAGTTTATATATATAAATATATATATATTTAAGTTTATATATATATATTTAAGTGTAAGGATACATAAATATATAGAAATATCAACATGTAGGTATACATACACACATACATACATACATATAGTTATATATGTACATAAATACTTATGTGACATTCGTTTATATAAAAATGCCTTTCATAACTGAAAGAAAAAAGGAAGGAGAAGCTGTTTTAGTCTAAATAAATGTACCCTTAGAAAAGTGACTTATTTTATCCAGCTCTCAGTTTGCTCATTTGTAAAATTAGTTGGTTCAGCTATAATTTTAAAGTTTCCTTTTAGTTATTATATTGCATAATTTTAAAAGACATATGAAATGCTCTCTTCAGTTTTGAGTACCACATTGTAGGAAGGTTATTGAAAAGTTTCAATTTAGGTGTGAGGAGATGATGTGGAAAGACAGAAAAAAACATCTTATATGAGCTATATGAGGCTTATTTGAATGAATTAGGGATAATTAACCAGCATAAGAGTAATTTTAGAGATGTCAAATAGCTACCTTCAGGTACCAGAATTACTGTTCTCTGAAAGAGTTATTACACTTGCTTTGTTTGCCTGTAGACATGCAAGCTAGGAGCAAAGCAAGGAAAAGGTTAGAGTTGCATAAAGATTTTGACAATATAAAGAAAATCTTAGAAATATAGTGTCCAGAAAGTGGAAAGTCAGATTTCTGGGAAGATGATAGAATTAAAGAATACAAGACAGCCTAATTTCCTCTTCCCTTTGAAAATTCTAGTAGGTATTAAAACACATTTTGGCTTAGCTACTAAAATCTTAAGAGCAAATTTAAATGATGTTAAAAAAATTAATATGAATTTGAACAACCAAGATGTCAGAAAGGAGGCAAGAACTTACCTGAGTTTTCCTCCAATCCCTCTAAAGACTTTTAATCATGCCTGAAACAAAATCATGGAGAGGCATAATCCAAAAAAGATGAGCTGAAACAATTTTCCAGTCCAAGACAATTTAAAAGTTGTCTGTCACACCAGTGTGATGGTGAATTACAATCCAGTGCAGGCTGTGCTGACATAGACCAGGCACCCCCAAATCAGGAGCAGATCACAAGCTACAGTGACTGCTTCCAGAACTCTTAGCCCACAGATCACAAAAGAGTCAAACACTGGTCAAAAGTGGATTAGAAGAGTCTCTTTGTTTGCATTGGCGGCAGGACTCAGCTGCTTTGTCCATTCTCAGATTCAGGTTGTGGTGTTGGGTGACAGTCCCAGGATGAGGAAGAGTGCTGGCACATCAGAGATTGTGGTCTTAGTGGAATAGGGACCCTCACCACAGTTACAGAGTAGAAAAGAGTGCTTATGGTCGCTCACAGACCAAAGCACAAGCCAGGAGTATAGCAAACACAGCTCTATTTAGCTCATACCACCTTGGAAAGGGGGAAAAATTGCTGGTGCCTACAAATATCTTTGAAAACATCTGCACAAAATCTCTGCAGCATGGGACAGTGCACCATCCACCTTTGAAAGAGGGTTCAACTGTAGCAGGGTTAAAAGTCAAGAAATATATTTGGAAAATGATCAAACAACAGAAAAATACTCTGACAATAGAAAATTACTATAGTGACCAGGAAAATAAAAATAGACACTCAGAAGTCAGCAAAGTCAAAATCCCTTCATTCAAATGCTCCAAGAAAAATATGAATTGATCACAGGCCATGGAAGAGCTCAAAAAGTATTTTGAGAATCAAGCAAGAGAGGTGAAGGAAAAATTGGGAAGAGAAGTGAGTGATGCAAGAAAATCATGAAAAACAAATCAACAGCTTGCCAAGGGAGACCCCAAAAATAAAAACAAAGAAAATAATACCTTACAAACAGATTAAGTCAAATGGTAAGAGGCACAAAATCCAATGAAGGGGAAAATGTTGTCAAAAGTACAGTTGGCCAAATGGAAAAGGGTATGTAAAAGTTCACTGAAGAAAATAATGCCTTAAAAAGGAGAATTGAACAAGTGAAAGCTGATTATGAGAAATTAAAAAAAGAAAACAAAACAAAAAAATTAAAAAACAAGACAATGTGAAATATCTCATTGGAAAAACAATTGACCTGGAAAATACATCCATGAGAGACGATTTAAAAATTATTGGACTACCTGAAAGGAATGATAAAAAAAAATGACCTTTGATATCATCTTTCAAGAAATTGTCAAGGAAAACTGCCTGCTATTCTAGACTAGAGGGTAACATAGAAATTGACAGCATCCACTGATGACCTCCTGAAAGAGATCCAAAAATTAAAACTCCCAGGAATATTACAACGAGATTGTACGTCTCCCAGTTCACAAAGAAAATGATGTACGGAGCCATAAAGAAACAATACAACTATCATAGAGCCATTGTCAGGATAACACAAGATTTAGCAGCTTCTATATTAAAATACTGGAGGATTTGGGATATGATATTTTAGAGGTCAAAGGAGCCAGGGTTACAATTAACAATCACCTCCCCAGCAAAAGTTGAATAGTTATTCAGGGGGAAAAATGGACATTCAATGAAATAGAGTACTTAAGAGCATATCTGACAAAAAGACGAGAACTGCATACAAAATTCAATTTTCAAATACAAGAATTAAGAGAAACACAAAAAAGGAAACAGGAAATAGAAATCATAGGAAACTTAAAAAGATTTAACTATTTCTGTTTCTATATTGGAAGATGACATTTTTAAATCATAAGAACTACATTTCCCTCCATTCTATCCCAAGATAGTACACTTAGATGGAATACAGAAAAAAGGCACAGATTTGAGTTGAATATGATGAAATGATATCTTTAAAAATAAAGTAAAGAGGTGAGAAAGAGGAATGCACTGGGAAAAAGGGGAAGGTGAACAATGGGGATACAGTATCTCACATAAAAGATGCAAGCGAGATATTAGAGTAGAGTGGAAGATGGGGAATTTGGTGGAGAACTTTAGAATATTACTATCAACAGAATTGGCTCACAGAAAGAATAGCATGCAAAACCAATTGAGTATATAAGTTTATCTTATTCTGTAGGAAAATAGGAGTGGACATGGATAAGAGAACAGGGGTACTCATAGGAGGGAAGATGAACTGGTGGAGGCAATAGTCAGAAGCACAATATTTTTGAGGAGGGACAGGATGAAAGGAGAGAGACAATAGAATAAGTAAGGAAACAACAGGGTTGGAGGAAATACAATATATCTGTGAAACAAAAAATCATCGTAATTGTGAAATTTTTTGAAGGAAGTTTATCTGATAAAGTCCTCATCTCTCAAATATATAGCAAATTGAGTCAAATTTATAAAAATAAAAGCCATTCCACAATTGACAAATGATCATCAAAAATGAAGTCAGTTTTCAGATGAAGTAATCAAAGTTTTCTATAACCACAGAGGGAAAATGCTCTAAATCACCACTGATTGGAGAAAAAAAATTAAAATAATACTCAGTACTGCCAATGGTGCATGTAAATAGGAGAAGATGTGAAAAATGTGAGGCACTAATGCACTCTTGGTGAAGCTGTGAACTCAGTCAGCCATTACATTGGGCAAATTGAAATTATGCCTAAATGATTATAGCAGGTCTTTTATGGTGGCAAAGCAATGAAACTTAGGAGATAGCCATCAACTGGAGAATGACTGAACAACTTGAGGTGTATTTGTGATGGAATACTATTGTGATATAAGAAATGATGATCAAAATGCATTCAGAAAAATCTGGAGACTTAAATGAACTGATGCAAAGTGAACTCAGTAGAAAAAGGAAAACATTGTACATAGTAACTACGACAATATGGTAAGATTCTCAACTGTCAATGACTTAGTCATTTCCTTTATTTTTTCTTCTTTTTTTTCTACTTTATTTTATTTCTATTTTCTATTCTAGTCATGCAACACACTTTCATGATAGTCATATTGTGAAAGACTATATTTTCCTCCATTCTACCCTGCAACCCATTTGTACTATTCTTTCATCTGACCCTGTCCCTCCTCAGAATTGTTTATCTCTGATTACCTCCTCACCCTATTGGCCTTCCTTTCTATCATTCCTCCTCTCTTATTCTCTCCCCCTATTTTCCTGTAGGTTAAGATAGATTTCCATACCCAATTGATTGTGTATGTTATTCCCTCCTTAAGTCCAATCCAATGACAGTAAAGTTCACTCATTCCCTCTCACCCCTCATCCTCTTTTCCTCCACTGTAAAAACTTTTTCTTGCCTCTTTTATGTGTTAAAATTTACCCCATTGCCCCTTTCTCTCTCTCCTTGGCCTAGGACAAGCCTCTTGAGTTCTTCAATTTTATTTTTTGGATATCCCTTCATATTTAGCTCATCCTCTGTCTCTCTCTGTGTGTCTGTCTCTGTCTGTGTCTGTCTGTCTGTCTGTCTGTCTGTCTGTCTGTCTCTCTCTCTCTCTCTGTCTCTATATATACACACACATATACACATATGTATGTATATCTCTATGTATACACACATGTATCTGTATACACATATATGTGTGTGCATATATATATATATATGCACACACATATATGTGTGTAAGTATGTATATTCCTTCTAACTACTCTAATACTGAGAAAGATCTCATGAGTTACAAATATCATCTTTCCATGCAGGAATGTAAACAGTTCAACTTTAATAATTCCCTTATGATCTCTGTTTTCTATTTACCTTCCGTGCTTTTATTGATTTTTGTGTTTGAAAGATTTTCTTTGCAAATTGTTGAAACGCTTTTTATGATTTTCTTGCATCACTATCATTTCTTTTTCCAATTTCTCTTCTACTTGTCTTACGTGATTTTCAAAATACTCTTTGAGCATTTCCATGACCTGTGACCAATTCATATTTTTATTAGAGGCTTTGGTTGTAGGAGTTTTGACTTTGTTGTCTTCTTCTGGTTCAGTGTTTAGATCTTAGTTGTTACCAATGTAAGATTTAATAGTTTGATTTTTCTCAGTTCTTTGCACATTTCTCCAGCCAACTACTTGACTTTTTAACTCTTTGTTAAGGTAGGACTCTGGTTCCAGTGTGAAAAGTGCATTTTCTCAAGCTTCATGGGTTTTGTGCAGCTGTTTTCAGAGATATTTCTACAGACCTGTAAATTTTCAGTTCTTCCAAGTTTGTATGATCGAAGAAGGGATATTTACTATTCTTCTGCTTTGTTCTCTGGTCTGTGAGTGACCACATGAATTGTTTTCTGCCTTGGAAGTGTGGCGAGTATTCCCTCTCCAATACCACCACAAACTCTGCCATTTCTCTTGGTTCCAGGATCACCACCCAAGACTGCAATCCAGAGCTATATATGGGAAGAGCAGCAGAATTATACCTCACTACCAGCAAAGAGATCCCTGCAATTCCACTCTGATCAGCTGCTCAATTCCCCTACCATCTATGGGCTGATATTTCCAGAAGCAGCAGCTCCCAAAGCTGTTGTCTTTGCTGCTGCCACCTTGTGGCTGGGGCCATAGATAGTTCATCTCTCATTGACAGTCCTTTCCTACTGACCTAAGTAGTTTTTCGTGTTTGTTGGTTGAGAAATCTGGAAACCGCCACAGCTACCAGTGATTCAGTTCTCTGAGAGGAAGGCAAGCTCCAGGTTTGCTAGGGGCAGTTCTATACTGATGCAGCCTACACTAGACTGTACACCTCTTTGACTGGTGAACTAGACCTCTCTGGTCAACCTTCCAGGCTTTCTTGTGCTAGAAGTTTGTTTCACTCTGTCATTTTGTGGGTTCTTCTGCCCTAGAACTCTTTTACCATCATTTTTACAGGCATTGGGAGGGGATAGGGGACAGCTCCAACAAATCACTGCTTTCACTCAACTATCTTGCCTCTGCCCCTCACTTAGCTATTTTCAACAATACAATGATTCAAGACTCCTTTGAAGTACTTATAGCAAAACATTTTCCAAACCCAGAGAAAGAACTGATGTAGTGTGAACATATGTTGAAGCATGCTTTGTAAACTTTACTTTTCTTGGTTTTTCATTGTTGTCTATGTTTTCTTTTACAACAAGAATAATATGAAAATATATTTTGCATGATTATACATGTATTGCTTATAGTAAATTGTTTGACATCTCAGTATTGGGGAGTGGATATAGAGGGAGAAAATTTGGAATTCAATTTTTAAAATGAATACTGAAAAGTTTTTGCAAATGTAATTGGGGAAAATAAAATATAAAATGACAAACTTTGAAAATCTGTTATAGTAGATCTCAACAAGCCATTAAAATACAATAAATCAAACAAAGAAAAACAAAAAGATCAACTTAGAATCTTCAATAGTACTTAGGAAACTATATTTGATAGTCCTATTAAAAAAACGAGTAGGAAAATTGGAATGTGTGTTATTTTCAAATGCACATAAATATTTATTAATGTATATTTCATCATGAAGCCCTTCATGGAGACCTTCTCCAGGGTCCTACAGTCAAGATATTTCAGAAGCTAGAGAGAAACATTGGTCTTCCTGGTTTCAAGGCTAACTTCTCTTTCCATGATCATGCAGAAATTTTATGTAGTTTTTTATGTGTTATGAGAGTTTCAATATATAATTTTAGAAGATAACTTTCAGAGAAGAAGATAATTTGGGGGAGGAACAAATGGTTATTACTCCTGACATGCATTTTTCTCATATTTATAGAATTTTTTACGAGAATAGTTTATATATGCAATGAGATTATATCTGATGAAAATATAAAAAGAATACAGGTAGTTTTTTCTAAAACCATTTCCTAAAACAAGTCACATATTTAATAACCCAGAATTAAATGAAAAACACAAAAAATGTAAGATAATTTTCTGTTAATTACAGAAACATTTTGACTCGGTAGAGCAAAGTGCAGCCTTGATGGTTTGGAGTTAGGAAGACCTAAATTTGAATTCTGACTGATTTTACCTGTGTGGCTAACCACTTCTGACTCAAAGCTCTCTCATTTTAAAATTAAGAAGATGGTCAAAATAGACCCTAAGGTTCTTTGCAGTTCTAGAGCTAAGCTTTCATGAGCTTATTTCTATTTAAAGATCACCCAAGATACCCTGGCAAGTGTGACAACAGTATTAACTTTTCAATAGTACTTTGATTAACAATATAAAATGAGGAGGGACATGTGTTTTCATCAAAGTTGTTCACCACTCACATGAAGGATTTGATAATCTATGCTTCTATGAATTCTATTCAGATTACCTAACATTCTGAGGTTTAGGCTACATGGGCCAAAGTTCCCCTTACTATCAGCTACTTTTGCTTGCTCATATCAAGCATATCAGCAATATCCTTTTGGTGTTGTTGTTCACTCATCTCTCCATTTATTGTTCTTTCTGGAACTCATGCGTTATTTTTTAACAAACTATCCTTCCCATTAAGCCTCTGTTATAGCATCAGAAAATACATTGTGTTTCTTTTCTTTTTGTTGCTATTCAATCTTTTCAGTCATGTCTGACTATTTCTGATCTCATTTGGGGTTTTCTTGTCAGAGGTAATTAAGTGGTTTGCCATTTTCTTCTCATTTTATAGATGATGAAACTGGGGCATAAAAGAGTTAAGTGACTTTCCCAGAGATACGCAGCTAGTAAGTGTCTCAGGCCAGATTTGAATTTAGGAAGATGATCCTCCTGATTCCAGGCCCAGTGTTCTATCCACTACACTTACTGTCTTTTTGCTTTTTACTTATATTTTTACTTTGATGTGTACATGATGTCCCCACTCCTTGACTGCAAACACATTGGCCTCCAAAAAAATGTAAGTTCTTTGCGTGGCAGAACTAGATTTCTATGGAGTTTTTTTGTTTGTTTGTTTGTTTGTTTTGTCAAGAGTCAAGCGCAGTGCCCTGCACATGGTGGAGCTAAATGAATATGTTTCATTGAATTGAATCTGAACAATAGCTGAATTTGGAGTCACAAGCACTGAATTCAAATTCAGGCCAGCAAGCACTTATTAGGAATGTACTGACACAAATTCAAGTAGAAATAAAGTTAGTCCCTACATTCTAGTGTTATAGTACAGTAGATAAAAGAAAATCAAAAGGCTAGGAAGGTGCTTTCAGTTCCAGGACGTAGAAAGACGAAATAATCACAGATACAGCCTGGAGAGAAATGAATGCTCCATAAAATGTAGACTATGAGGGAATTAATCAAAAGAAGAGGCTACAGGGTCTTCACAGGCCACAAGTCCATGAGTGGAGTGAATTCTGGCTATGCAACTCAGAACATGTATGTTGTTCGTGTTGTTGTAGTTACTTTTAGCACTGATAAAGAGTATTTATTAAGCTGTTATAATAACAACAATTAGTATAAAGTATTCCCCACAAATCATGACACATCCTGTTCTTTTCTTTGGTGGAGGGGTGGAGGAAGGTTTCCCATAGTTGAGATGTTTTTATTAATAAATTTATTTCTAGTTTTCAACATGGACTTCCACAAGATTTTGAGTTCCAAATTTTCTCCTCGTGTCTCCCCTCTTCTCACCCCAAGACAGCGTGTATTCTGATTATCCATTATAACAATCTGCCCTCCCTTTTATCACAACCCCTCCCTTCTCTTTTCTCCTTCCCCTTGATTTTCTTGTAGGGCAAGATAGATTTCTATACCCCATTACTTGTATGTCTTATTTCCCAGATGCATGTAAAAACAATTTTAACATTCACTTTTAAAATTCTGAGTTGCAACTTCTTTTCCACCCTCTCTCCCCACTGACTCCAAATGAGATGGCAAACAACTCAATATAGGTTATATACATCTACTTATGCAAAACATTTCCATAAGACTAATGCTGTTAAAAACTAACTATATTTCCCTCCATCTTATCCTACCCCTCCCATTTATTCTATTTTCTCTTTTTTTCCTTCCTTCCTCAAAATTGTTTACTTCTAATTACCCCTCCTCCCATTTGTCTCTTTTCCATCTTTCCCCATTCTCTACTTTCCTCCTTCACCCCTAGTTTCCTATAGTGTAAGATATATTTTCATATCAAATTAAGTTTGGATTTTATTCCCAGCTTAAGCCAAATCTGATAAGAGTAAGGTTCGTTCTTTCCCTCTCACCTGCCCCCTCTTCACCCACATTAAAAAGCTTCTTCTTGCCTCTTTTATGTGAGAGATAATTTACTCCATTCTAATTCTCCCTTACTCCTGCTCCCAATATATTCCTCTGTCACCCCTTAATTTTATTTTTTATGTATCATCCCTTCCTATTCAACTTACTCTGTGCTCTGTGTGTCTATGTATGTATATATGTGCATATATGTGTGTGTACAAATGTGCATGGATATATATATACACATATGTATATGTGCATGGACACACACGTATGTTTACACACACGCACAACACATATCCACATATATGTACACACATACATATACATATTTATGTACATATACACATATATAAGCATAGACATATATATAATCCTTTGAAATATTCTAATACTGAGAAAAGTCTCAAAAGTTGCAAATATTATCTTTCCATGTAGGAATGTAAACAATTCAACTTTAGTAAATCCTTCTGATTTCTCTTTCCTACTTACTTTTTCATGCTTCTCTTGATTTTTGTATTTGAAAATTTTCTATTCAGTTCTTGTCTTTTCATCAAGAATGCTTTAAAGTCTTCTATTTCATTGAATGCCAATTTTTCCTCAGATTCAGTTTTGCTTGGTAGGTGATTTTTGGTTTTAGTTCTACCTCCTTTGACCTCTGGAATGTCATATTTCAAGTTCTCCTGTCTTTAATTTAGAAGGTATTAGATTTGTATTGTTCTGACTCTGTTTACACAATATGTGAATTGTTTCTTTCTGACTGCTTGTAATATTTGCTCTTTTACCTGGGAATTATGGAATTTGGCTGCAATATTCCCAGGAGTTTTCTTTTTGGGATCTCTTTCCATTTCTATTTTACCCTCTGTTTCTAGAATATCAGGGCAATTTTCCTTCATAATTACTTTAAAGGTGATGTCCAGGCTGTATTTTGGGTCATGGATTTCAGGTAGTTCAATAATCTTTAAATTATCTCTCCTGCATCTATTTTCCAGGTCAGTTGTTTTTCCAATGACGTATTACACATTGTCTGCTCTTTTTTTCATTCTTTGAGTTACATTTTATTATTTCTTGATTTTTCATAAATTCATTAGTTTTCATCTGATTCATTACAATTTTTGAGCAATTTTTTCTTCAGTGAGCTTTTGGATCTCCTTTTTTCATTTCCCTAATTCTATTTTTTAAAGGCATTTCTCTATCTTCATTCTTCTCATTATTTCTTTTGCTATTTGGGTTAATCTGTTTTAAGGTGTTGTTTTCTTCAGCATTTTGGGACCACTTTAGCAAAGTGTTGACTGATTTTTCATGATTATCTTGCATCACTCTCATTTCCCTTCCCAATTTTTCCTCTACTTCTGTAGTCTGATTTTTTCCCCTATTTTTACTCATTTCCCCAGGTAATTGCTTGACTTTTGAGTTCTTTGGCATGGTATTTCTCTGCTTCTAGAGACTGTGCAGGCATGAACTCTCAGCCACTCGATTGACTACACACCCTCCCCACAATCTCTGGGCATAGACCTCCAGAAATAGACAGTGTCACTACCCCTGCAGCTGCTTCTCTAGCTGCTGTGGCCTCCTCCAATTCCTTTTCCCCCTCAGCTGCACTGGGGCCAGGGCTGGACCACACTACTGTCTCATACAGATCTTGACAGGTTTTTTTTTTTTCCACTGACCTTTCAATTTGTCATCAGCAATTTGAGGTTGTGAGATAGAGAAAATACCACAGGTACAAGTGATTCATTTACTCCAAGGTCTGATCATGTCCTGTCACAGCCCACAATGGACTGTGCTCTGCTGCCAGGCCAGCATGATGGATACTTCCCTTTAACCTTCAACACTGTCTTGGGTTGGAGATTTGCTTCACTCCATTATTCTTTGGGTTCTGCAGGTCCAGAATTTCTTTAGAGTCATTTTTACATGTATTTGATTAGGTTTGTGGGGAGAGTTCTATCAAGTCCCTGATTTTACTGCACTATCGTGGACTTGTTCTTGTTGTTTAGTCATTTCTGTCATGTCTGACTCTTAGCAAATCCATTTGAAGTTTTCTTGGCAAAGAAAACAGAGAAATTTACCATTTCCTTCTCCAGCTCATTTTACATCCTTAACTTCTTTCTTGTCTAATTTAAGGTTAGATTTATCAAGTTCAGAGGGGGGGGAAATTTGAGGTTCCCCCACTAGTATAGTTTTGCTGTCCATGTCTTCCTGTAACTCCCTTAACTTCTCTTCTAAGAATTTTAATACTATACCACTTGAAGCATATGTTTAGTAATGAAATTGCTTCATAGTATATGGTACCTTTTAGCAGGATATAGTTTCCTTCCTTATCTCTCTTGATTAGATTTCTGCTTTTGCTTTGTCTGAGTTGAGGATTGCTACCCCTGCTTTTTTTATATCAGGTTAATCACAAAATGTTCTGCATCACTCTTTTATCTTTACCCTGTGTATATACCCCGTTTTCAAATGTGTTTCTTGTAAACAGCATATTGTTGGATTGTGCTTTTTAGTCCATTCTGCTCTCTTCAATTTATGGGAGAGTTCATCCCATTCACATTCACAGTTATGATTATTAGGTCGTTCCCTATATTCCCTTTCCTCTTGTTTATGATTTAAGTTACCCCTTCTCCCTTCCCCTCCACAATAGTTTTAATTTTTGACAACCACCTTCCTTAGTCTTCCCACCCTTCTTTCAGCCCCCCTCACTTTTAATCCTCTTTTCTCTTAAGATTTCTTCCTTCCCTTTCTTTTCCTCCCCTCCTTCCCCTCCTGCTGATTATAGAGCTACTTGTGTTTCTATACTGAATTTGTTGTACCCTTCTTGAATCCAATCAGATGAGAGTAAATCTCAAACCATTCTCATCTCCCTCCCCTCTCTCCCTTTACTGCAATGTATTTGTGTGCCTCATACAACTGTAGAGTAGTGAGTTCAGGTCAAGAAAGAGTGGAAAACAAGGGACTGCTAGTCCTCTTAGAAATGTCAGTTCAGTCCAGATGTGACTTGACCTCAGGGGGACTCCATATGACTGGCTTGATGGTCACCTTTTATGTTACTTCTCCCATTTGCATCCAGTGGAGGGTCAGGTGCTTGAGTCTTGGCAAAAGTTCTGCTATCAGAGGCCAGGAAGTCTTCAGGTCTGATTAGGAGCTTGGGAAGGAGACAAGAGGATGGAGGAGGGAAGGAGCAAAGAAATCATTGCTGGTGTCTTGGACCTCTGACACTCCCATTTCCATATGCATCTGTCATTCCAATTGTTCTTTCATGACTGAGTGTCAAGTCATAAATCCATACATACGGATCTCCATCTCTGGGTTTCCATAGTAATATAAGGGAAGGGTCTGAAGCACAAACCTGCAACCCCACTCCTGGAAAAACAACACTTGGAAACAGGGGCCAGAGAATTACTTATTCCTCTTGCTTCTGAGGTCTCCCCTACTATTCCCATTTTAGATCCCTTTGCATTCTCATGAAAACATTGTTCTTTGTCTCTCTGTTGTTACTCAACATCTGCTCCGTTTCTGAGGAGCTCTGTGAAAAGCACAGCTGTTATGCAGAGGAAGTCTGTTGCTTCATTAGATTCTTCTTGAGGGAAGTATCCTTACAAAAGAGATTTATTGATTAATTTGCAAGAGCTGTAAATGTGAAATGTTAACCTGTCCATTGCTGGTTGATTTGGGGTGGCTTCATTGTATTGCCATTCAAAATGTTTTTTAGAAAGATATTTTCTTAGGATATAGATTATGCTAATGTTCATTTCCTTTCTCTTACACAATTGGATGGTGCCCAAGATTAATTTAGCATTATTATAATTTGAAAACATTTTGAACTGACTAGCTGTAGACGATGATTATCATCCTAAACACTCATTTCAAAAGGAAGCATGGAATTCTAGTTGGTGGTCGAGCTTCTATCCCTGAATGTCAGTTGTTACGTATGAGCTAATCATTTCATTTTCTGGTGCCTCCATTTAACATTATATAAAATGGATGCAATAAGGCTAAGCACTTGGCCCTTTTGTAACTTTCTACCCAAAGATCTCAAAGTATCACTAAAGTTTCTAGAGATCAGGAGACATCTATATAAATGTTGTTGCAGAAGTCTGAATGCCGGCGATTACCTATAGCCAGGAAGAATCAGCAAATCCATAAATTTTGACTACTGGCATTTTCATTCCTCAGGTTGTTTAGATTTTTTTTAGTATAGAATTCTGCCTTAATTAAAGTCAATAGCACCCACAAAAAACGGAAAATGTCTGACTTCCTTCCCCACCTTTTGCATTTAATACTAGGGACGCATGCTCAGCCAATAGTTTCATATGCTGACACCTCTAATAAAAGCATATTGAACTATAAATATAAAGAAAAAACACAATTCATGAATTTTCTAAGTATTCTTTTCTACTATGAACTTTAGCCAGCTCTTAGCTATAAATGAAATACTTCAATAAATGAGGTTGTATAACTCTGAAAGGCTTTCTTACCTAAGGTCTAATTGATAATTTGATTTTCTCGGGTGGGGAGACTGCATCAAGTTTTATGCTGTCTTCCCTCTAGAGGTTGGCCTAGGGATATAATTATTTCACCTACAAAGTAGTTTCTTTGGATATCATCCATTCATTACCAAAGAAAGTTCCTTATAGTATATGTTTTTAAATGCCTCTTTATTAACAGGTCTATATTGACCCAGGGCATAATGGGTACCTTGGAAACTCCATTGAGGAAAAATAGCTAGTAGAAGGTAGATGAAAATATTTATGTAATCAAATATTTAAGACTCATGAAACACAAAAGATTATGATGGAATAAACAGGAAAATTCAACAAATATGCTATCATAGTAGACCTAGCAGGCATGCAACCATTAAGGGCACATTAAGTGAGGAAGATCTTCAACAGCCAACAACTGAAAATTAGCTTTTGAATCATATCAGTTTCGTACATTTTAGCAAGTGTCTCTAGCAAGTCGTGTACTTTTACAAAAACAAGGTCCAGTAGTATTGAGTCCTATTCACATCCCCACTTTTATTATAAATGGGGTTTTTTTTTGTATTTTTACTGATAGTAACCATGTAAAACTGTACTATATATACATATATATATGTATGTGTGTGTATGTATATATTTATCAGATCATGATAGACAACTTAATAGAGAGCACCGCATACCAAAGCATAAAAAGTGATATTCTTTACAGTGTTCCGTGGACAGTGCCAAATAAATGTCAAAGAAACTAACTACACTTCACACTGTAACTGATGACCATGTAGACAATTCCATGAATTACATTCATTTCCTGTGTTAGTCAATAATCTTAACTAAAATATTTATAATTGAAAAAAATAAATTTTTCTGCCATTTCTTTTTTTTAATTAATTAATTAATTAATTTAACTTTTAACATTCATTTTCACAAAATTTTGGGTTCCAAATTTTCTCCCCTTTTGTCCAGTCCCCCATCCCAAAACACCAAGCATTCTAATTGTCCCTGTCTGCCAATCTGCCCTCTCTTCTACCATCCCTCTCTGCCCTTGTCTCCATCCTATACCCCTTTACCTGTATTTCTTATTTCCTAGTGGCAAGAACAGTACTAGACAGTTGTTCCTAAAACTTTGAGTCCCAACTTCTCTTTTTCCCTCCCTCCGCAGCCCTTCCCTTTGGAAGGCAAGCAATTCAATATAGGCCAAATCTGTGTAGTTTTGCAAATGACTTCCATAATAGTAGTGTTGTGTAAGAACTAATTATATTTCCCTCCATCCTATCCTGTCCCCCATTACTTCTATTCTCTTTTGATCCTGTCCCTCCCCATGAGTGTCGACCTCAAATTGCTCCCTCCTCCCCGTGTCCTCCCTTCCATCGTCACCCCCACCCTGCTTATCCCCTTATCCCCCACTTTCCTGTATTGTAAGATAGGTTTTCATACCAAAATG
>CM052678.1:77389386-77404555 GCA_028533205.1 Lagorchestes hirsutus | reverse complement strand
TGACTTCTGAGTGTCCTCTCCACCCCCACCTCGCCTCCAGGTCTGCCCAGCCAGCACTTAGGGTCTGAGATTCAAATGCTGCTTCCCAGCCTCAGGGCTTTGGGCGAGGACAGGGCTGCTATTCAGTGTGAGATTAAGTTCAGGTGCTCAGGGCAGGGCAGGGCTGCCACACGGGACTCAGTTCCCTCAGGGGGTTTATGCAGAGACCTTCATCAATGGATCCTGGCTCCTGCCTGCTCGGGGAGCCCTTGTCTGCTGCTGCCTCCCGAGGGGGCCTGAGTTATAGGGGCACCCCACACCCCTCTCTACCCGCCGAAGAGACCCTCTCACCGACCCTTGTCAACTGTGGGTGGGTGACCCACGCGGCCGCTGGAGATTCCATCCCTGAAGCCTGCTCGGATCAGCTCCTTTCCATGCTGCCAAGGCAGGGTTGGGCTGTGCTCCAGGTCAGGGGTGCAAGAGACCTTTTGCGAGAGGTTTTCAGGCTCTCTGGAGCAGAAATCTCATCTGCTCAGTTATTCTGTGGCTTCTGCTGCTCCAGAATTCGTCAGTGGTTCTTTTCTTACAGATATTTTATGGGCAGTGGGTTCGGAGGTAGCGTATCTGAGTCTTTCTATTCCGCCATCTTGGCTCTGCCCCCCGATTTCTTTTTTCATATCTTTAAAGTCGTTGGTCAGTTGTTTTATTTCTTTAATTTGACTTTTAAAATCCTTCCTGAGTTCTTCCAGGAAGGCTCTTTGTGCTTCAGACCAACTCATATTCCCTTCTGAAGCTTCAGATAGGAGTGCAGTCTCAATGCTGACCTCTTAGATATTTGTGTTTTGGTTCTTGTCCCCACAGAAAGATTCTATGTTCTTTTTCTTTTCTGCTTTGCTTCTTACTCATGATAACCATCCTTTTCCTGTATTTTAAAGTTTATCTCTGGATCTGTGGCACAGGGTACTCTCTCACATTTCTTGTGCCTGAAATCTGAGACTCTATGTGTTGTGGCCTCTGGTTCTTTCAGCTAGAAACTAAAATGCTGCATCTTAGCTGGTGCTGAGCTGGTTGATGTCCAAAAGCAGAGACTAGGTGATGTCTTTTTGGGTTTCCCTGAAATTACCCTGGAGCTAGTTTCTTAAATGTGGGGAAGGAGTGGTCTGGCCACAGGAGGTCTCCTCCATTGAGTTATAGCATTCGGAAGCTCAGAAGTTGGTGATCCTGTCTGCGCTAGTGTCTTTCCAATTCTGCTGGAGTGCTGAGGAATGCCTGGGGTCCTGGAGTTGGCAGTTGCTGGCTTCATCTCCCTGGGGCTCAGGGCTCAATCTTCTCCCAGATTGTTGAGGTGGGGCTATCACGGACAGCTCTTATCCTGCACTTGTCCCCATCAGCCACAGCAGGAGGGTCCCTGCTTAGCAATCTTCCTAACCTCACAGGCTAAGAGTCTGTTTATCCCTTTAACTGCTCCCACTGTTCCAGGGTTTTTCCCGGAGATAAATTCTCTGGATATGTCAAGGTCAACGAGGGTAAAAAAGATAACAATTACCAATCACTCTGCTATCTTGGCTTCTGGAACCCTCCAGCTCATTTTACAGATAATGAAAGTGAAGCAAACAGAGTTGAGTGACTTTCCAAGGTCACACAGCTAGTTAAAGTTTGAAGCCAGATTTGAACTTAAGAAGATGAGTCATTCTGATTCCAAGCCCAATGACCTATCCACTGGGCCACCTATCCGCCCCACAATATATATAACCTTGGACAAATGGTTTCTCATTTGTAGGTTTCAGTTTCCCTCTATCATACAGGGATAGAAAGAATATAGAATTTGGAATCAGAGGATCTGGGTTCTAATCCCAACTTTTTCTCTAAATACTTGGAATAAATCTTTTGGTATCTCTGAACCTTATTTTCTTGATTATAAAATGAATGCATGGGTTAGAAATTTTTACGTCCTTCCATACCCTAAATCTGCAATGCTTTGCTCTGAAAGATAAGAGACTTGAATTCGATTATCTCTATTTCAATAATTTCATTGAACCCACGAGTGGAAAAAAATGACAGAATAGGATGAAGTAACTGATCAGATCCCTTGAATCTCCACATTTAAGTTCTTCTTCTGTCCTGAACCAATGACATATATACTTGCATCAGTAATAACACAGAGACACACACTTGTATAGTGCTTTAAAATTTGCAAAATGCCTTGCACCTAAAATCTGATTTCAGCCTCCAAATAAGTACATAATTAAGGTAGGGCACATAATATCATTCCCAATTTTAAGGAGAAGATACTAAGCTTTGAAGTTGTCACATGACTTCCTCAGGTCAAACAGGTAATAATTGTTGAGAGGCAGGATGTAATCCGGGCATATCACTTGTATACATATAATAGACAGCAAATGTTTGTTGAAATGAATTCTAGAAATGGCAATCAAGCTGTCTGTGGGGTAAGAGTCAATCTATTAATATCTTTCTTAGTCATATCTTTTGAATTTCCTTCTGAATCCTGATCCTAATGAAGGATGCCAGTGCCAACACTGTGTTTATGTAGCACTAATAATTCTGCCTTGCTAAATTTAAATGGAAATGAAATATTCAAGATATAATTTCTCAGGAAAAGTATATAAATGCTTTATTATAGAATTTTTATTCAAATGTGTTTCAAACTGGAATTTTCTTTTTAAAAATCATAGCCAAGATGCTGATGGTAGCTCCAGATTAAAATGCATTGTCTTGTCACTGGACAAATAGAGGATAATATCTTGTCTATATGCTAACACTTGCACATTTTAACTAATATTCAATCTTTTCCATGGACTAGATTGAACATTTATCCATGTTATTTGAGTCATTCATTTACAATTTAATAGGTAAGTCCCAGGGAATTCTTTGAGAGACATGAAGTGTTTAAGTGCTTTTCCTAGGGTCACACTGTCAGATACCAAAGGTATCTGAACTCCCATTTGCCAGAGGCCACGTTCAACACTCAAATATAATAGCATATTATAGTAATAATATTCATCTGGAAGAAAAAAAGGTACATAATATTGAGGAAATTTATGAAAAGAAATGCTGGGGAAGGTGATCTAGCTATACCAGATCTTCAATTGTATTATAAAGCAGCACTCATCAAAACTATAAGACACAGTGCTGAATGACTATAATAATCTAATCTTTGATAAACCCAAAGACTCCACCTTCTGCAGCAGTAACATGCTATTTAACAAAAACTGCTGGGATAACTGAAAAATATGGCAGAACCTGGACTTAGACTACCAGTGTTACACTGTATACCAAAATAAAGTTCAAATGGGTTAATGATTCAGATATCAAGCCTGATACTATAAGCAATTCAGGACAGGAAGGAACAGTGTACCTCTCAGATTTATGGAGAACAAGAATTTGTGACCAAATAAGAGATAAAGAACATTATGGAATACAAAATGGATTATTTTGATTACATTGAATTGAAAAGGTTTTGTACAAACACAGACAATGAAATCAAACTATGAGGGAATCAGAAAACTAGGGGAAATGATTTGCAATGAATCTCTTTGATAAAGGTTTCATTTCTTAAATATACAGAGAACTGTGTCAAGTTTATTAGAATATCCATTACTCAACTGAGAAATTGTCAAAGGATATAAAGAGGCAGTTTTCAGAGGAAGAAGCTAAAGATAACCACAGACATATGAAAAAAATGTTTTAAATCACTAATGATTACAAAATGCAAATGAAAACAACTCTGAGGTGCGACATGACACCTGTAAGACTTGCTAACACGACAAAACAGGAAAATTATAAATGCTAAAGATGCGGAAAAATCGGAACACTAATTCACTTTTACTGGTAGTAAATTGATCCAACCATTTTGGAGAGCAATTGAGAACTATGCCCAAAGAGCTAAAAAACGTGCATAGCCTTTGACTCAGCAATATCAGTTCTGGGTCTATATTCCAAAGAGATCATAAAAATGGGAAAAGAACTGCATGTACAAAAATATTTATAGTAGCTCCTTATGTATTGGCTAAGAATTGGAAATTGAGGGAATGCCCATCAGTGGATGTACAAGTTGTAGTACATGAATGTAATGGAATTCTATTGGGTGGTAAGAAATAATGAGAAGGCAGACTTCAGAAAAACCTGGAAAGACTTATATGAATTGATGCTGAGGGAGGGGAGCAGAACCAGGAGAACACTGTACACAATTACGGGCACATTGTATGATGACTAACTTTGACAGACTTAACTCTTCTGAGCAATGAAAGTATCTAAGGCCACTCCAACAGCTCATAATGGAAAATGCCATCCAGAGAAGAAATTATGGAGTCTGAATGCAGATCAGAAAACACCATTTGTTCTCTGTCTCTCTTATTTTTTGTTTCTTCTTTCTCATACTTCAATCCATTGGTTCTAATTCATCTTTGCAACATGACCAAGGTGGAAATATGTTTAATGTGAATGTATATGTTGAGCCTATATAAGCTTGAATGTTTACTTGGGGAGGAGAAGGTGGCAGATGAGATCTGGGGAAATCAATAAAACTCAAAAGCTTATTGCACTGAATGTCATAAACTAAAAATAATTAACTAAATAAACACTTTAAAAGAAGGCTTATGGGGGCAGAACAAATATGGTGGAGTGGAAGCAGAGATCTGCTAGAGTTCTTCCCCCAAATCCTGCAAAAAACCTGTAAAAATGACTCTAAACAAATTCTAGTGCAACAGTAGTCAGAAAATTACAAACTAAAGCAAATTTCAAGATCAACAAAACCTAGAGTGCTAATAGTAAGTGTCCATTACACTGAGTGGGGGACAAAGCACAGTTTGGTGAGGGCCATGCCAGTGTGAACTGAGCTAGAGCAGGTCTTAGGGGATTAAATTGATGGTGGCTGCTGTGGTTTCCAGAGTTCTTAACCAACAAAAGCCAAAGGGGTCCTTGAAGGTCAGTGGAAAGGGTGTATCACCTGGGTGATAGGGGAGCATGATCCAGCCCCAATTCTTGCCCCAGGATAGCCTCAGGCTCTGCTAAAGCAAAGGCTGCTTCTGGAACCCTCCACTTAACAAAGAATTCAAAAGTCAAATAATTAGCTGGTAAAATGTGAAAATGGAAAAAAACAAAGAGGCTATAGATTTTTACTTAAATCACTGCAGGGGTATTTTGGTGACAAGGAGTATCAAAACTTATATCCAGAAGAAGACAACAAATCCAAAGTTCCAGCATCCAAATCCTCAACGAAAAATATGAATTAGTCTCAGGTCATGGAAGACTTCAAAAAGGACTTTGAAAATCATTTAAGAGAAGTAGAGGAAAAAATGGAAGAGAGATGAGAGTGATGCAAGAAAATCATGAAAAATGAATCAACAGATTGCTAAAGGAAACTCCCCAAAATTCTGAAAAAATAACAAATCTAAAATTAGAATGACCCAAGTGGCAAAAAGAGATCCAAAAAATCAAAGAGAAGATGAATATCTTAAAATCTGAACTTACTCAAAAAGAAAGGGAGGTCCAAAAGCTGAAAGAAGAAAATTGTTCTTTAAAAATTAGAATGGAGTAGATGGAAACTAATGACTTATGAGAAATCAAGAAATTATAAAACAAAAACAAAATCAATGAAAAAATAGAAGACAATGTGAAAAAATTCATTGAAAAACACCTGAACTGGAAAATGGATTTAGGAGAGAAAATCTAAATATTATTTGAGTACATGAAAGGCATGATTCCAAAAAAGGTCCTAGAAATCATCTTTCAAGAAATTATCAAAGAAAACTGCCCCGATACTCTACAACTAGAGGGGAAAATAGAAATGGAAAGAATCCACAAATCACTTCCTGAAAGATATCTCAAAATGAAAACGCCTAAGAATGTTGTACCCAAATTGGGAATTCCCAGATCAAGGAGAAAATACTAGAAGGAGGGAGTAAGAAACAATTCATGTATTATGGAAACACAATTAGGATAACACAAGATCTAGCAGCTTCTGCCTTAAGGGATTGAAAGGCTTGGGATTTGATATCCTAGAGGTATGATACTTCAGGGGGAAAACAGAACTTTAATGAAATACGAGGCTTCCAAGCATTCTTGCTGAAAACACCAGAGCTGAAAATCATAACTGACTTTTAGATATGAGAATCAAGAGAAGTATGAAAAGGTAAACAGGAAAGAGAAACAATAAAGGATTTATTAAAGTTGAACTGATCACATGTCCACATAGAAAGATGATATTTGTCACTCATGAGGCCTTCCTCAGTATCAGGATAGTTGAAGGAAATACATATATACACATATGTGTGTGTATACATACATACATACATACATATATATATATATATATACATATGCACACACAAATATATAGGTATATATATGCTCATTTGTAAAGAAGAAAATTAAGTGTTGAGAGAAATGTACTAAGAGAAAGGAAAATGTAGAATGTTGTAAATTATCTCTCATAAAAAAAAAGAAAGAGCTTTTACAATGGAGGTGAAGAATTAGAGGGTGTTAGGGAATCAATCAGCCTTCCTTCATTGGATTTGGCTTCAGGAGAGAATAACACAGATGCAGTGGGGTATGGAAATTTATCTTACCCTACAAGAGAGCAGGTGGGAAGGGGATATGAAAGGTGGAATAAAGAAAAGGATAGCAGATTGTTGGAAGGAGTAATTAGAAGCAAACACTTTGGTAGAGGGACAGGTCAAAGGACAGAATTAAATAAATGAAAGGTGGGATAGGATAGAGGGAAATTTTGTTAGTCTCTCACAACATAAGTGTTAAGGAAGTGTTTTGCATTACTACACATGAACAACCCGTACCAGTTTGCTTGCCTTCTCAATAAGATTGTGTGGGAATGGGGAAGAGAGAGAATGTGAAATTCAAAGTTCTAAAAATGATTGCTAAATATTGCTTTAAGATGCAACTAAGAAATAATACATATTGGCAAGGTGTATAGAAATATCACCTTCCCTGCAGTAAAGTAGAAAGGGAAGGTATAAGAGGGTGGGTAAGGTGATAGAAGGGAAGAAAAGAGTGGTGTAAAAGGATAATCAAAATACATGCTGTCCTGGCATGGGGAGAAAATTTTAAATTCAAAATTCTGTAGAACTGAATGTGAAAATCTGAAAATATTTTTTTAAATCCGTGTTAAATATGATATCAATATTTGAAATCAGGCAAAATCTATTTTTATAATAGGAATACTACAAAAACAGAAGCCAGAAAAATAAAGTGAAAAAATAATGCTTCAAGAAATTATATTAAGTTAAGGATGACATTTTCTAAAGTTGGTACTACATATAAGAATCATAACTTAAAATAACTTGTGGAGGAGGAGCCAAGATTGCGGAGTAGAAAGATACATATATGCTAGCTCCTGAACCCACAGTCCATAAAATGCCTGTAAAGAAGAACTCCCAACAAATTCTGGAGCAGCAGAAGCCACAGAACAATGGAGCAGAGGAGATTACTGTTCCAGAGAGACCTGAAAAATTGATGCAGGGGGGCCGTCGCACAGTGGACCCACAGTGGAACTCAGCCCTGCCTTGGCCAAGCAGCGCCAAGGGGAGCAGATCTGAGCAGACTTCAGGGACAGAATCTCCAGCAGCAGCGCAGGTTCCTCCACCCACAGGTGGCAAAGGTCAGTGATAGACTCTTTTTGCTCGCTGAGAGGGGAGTGGGGTGTCCCTATAACTCAGGCCCCCTCAGGAAGCAGCATCAGAGGTAGCAGCAGACAGGGGCTCCCAAAGCAGGCAGGAGTTCTGATCCACTGTTGAAAGTCTCTGCATAAACCCACCCCAAGGGAACTGAGCCCCAAGTGGCGGCCCTGTCCCCACCTGAGCACCTGAACTTAATCTCACACTAAATAGCAGCCCTGCCCCTGCCAAAGCCCTGAGGCTGGGAAGTAGCATTTGAATCTCAGACCCCAAGCACTGGCTAGGCGGATCTGGAGACCAGCTGGGTGTGGAAAGGACACTCAGAAGTCAAGTAACTAGTTGAGAAAATGCCCAGAGAAGGGGGGAAAAATAAGACCATAGATTACTGTCTTGGTGAACAGATATCTCTTCTCTTTCTTTCAGATGAGGAAGAACAATGCTTACCATGAAGAAAAGACATAGAAATCAAGGCTTCTGTATCCCAAACATCCAAAATAAATATTCAATGAGCTCAGGCCATGGAAGAGCTCAAAAAGGATTTTGAAAATCAAGTTAGAGAAGTGGAGGGAAAACTGGGAAGAGAAATGAGGGAAATGCAAGAAAAGCATGAAAAGCACGTCAACACCTTGCTAAAGGAGACCCAAAAAATGCTGAAGAAAATAACACCTTGAAAAATAGGCTAACTCAATTGGCAAAAGAGGTTCAAAAAGCCAATGAGGAGAAGAATGCTTTCAAAAGCAGAATTAGCCAAATGGAAAAGGACGTTCAAAAGCTCACTGAAGAAAATAGTTCTTTCAAAATTAGAATGGAACAGATGGAGGCTAATGACTTTATGAGAAACCAAGAAATCACAAAACAAAACCAAAAGAATGAAAAAATGGAAGATAAAGTGAAACATCTCGATGGAAAAACAACTGACCTGGAGAATAGATCCAGGAGATACAATTTAAAAATTATGGGCCTACCTGAAAGACATAATCAAAAAAAAGAGCCTAGACATCATTTTTCATGAAATTATCAAGGAAAACTGCCCTGAGATTCTAGAACCAGAGGGAAAAATAAGTATTCAAGGAATCCACAGATCACCGCCTGAAAGAAATACAAAAAGAGAAACTCCTAGGAACATTGTGGCCAAATTCCAGAGTTCCCTGGTCAAGGAGAAAATATTGCAAGCAGCTAGAAAGAAACAATTCAAGTATTATGGAAATGCAATCAGGATAACACAAGATTTAGCAGTTTCTACATTCAAGGATTGAAGGGTGTGGAATGAGATATTCCAGAAGTGAAAGGAACTAGGAGTAAAACCAAGAATCACCTACCTAGCAAACTGAGCATAATACTTCAGGGGAACAATTGGTCTTTCAATGAAATAGAGGACTTTCAAGCCTTCTTGATGAAAAGACCAGAGCTGAAAAGAAAATTTGACTTTCAAACACAAGAATGAAGAGAAGCATGAAAAGGTAAACAGCAAAGAGAAGTCATAAGGGATTTGACTAAAGTTGAACTGTTTACATTCTTTCATGGAAAGACAATATTTGTAACTCTTAAAACTTTTCAGTATCTGGGTAGTTAGTGGGATTGCACACACACACACACACACAGAGTACAGAGTGAATTGAATAGGATGGGATCATATCTTAAAAAATGAAATTCAGTGGTGAGAGAGAATTATATTGGGCGGAGAAAGGGAGAAATGGAATGGGGCAAATTATCTCTCATAAAAGAGATGACCAAAGACTTTTTAGTGGAGTGGAAAAGAGGGGAGGTGAGAGAAAAATATGAAGTTTACTCTCATCACATTCTACTAAACGAAGGAATAAAATGCACACTCATTTTGGTATGAAAATCTATCTTACAATACAGGAAAGTGGGAGAGAAGGGGATAAGCAGGGTGGGAGGATGGTGGAAGGGAGGGCAATGGGAGGAGGGAGCCATTTGAGGTCAACACCCTTGGGGAGGGACAGGATTAAAAGAGAGAATAGAAGCAATGGGGGGATGGAGGATAGGATGGAGAGAAATATAGTTAGTCTTACACAGCACAACTATTATGGAAGTTATTTGCAAAACTACACAGATACGGCCTATATTGAATTACTTGTCCTTCAAAGGGAATGGGTAGAGAGGGAGGGATGAAGAGAAGTTGGAACTCAAAGTTATAAGAACAACTGTCGAGTTTTGTTCTTGCTACTAGGAAAGAAGAAATACAGGTAAAGGGGTATAGAAATTTATCTTGCCCTACAGGACAAAAGAGAAGATGGGGACAAGGGAAGGGAGGCATGATAGAGGAGAGAGAAGATTGGTGATAGGGTCAATCAGAATGCTCAGTGTTTTGGGGTGGGGGGAGGGGAGAAATGGGGAGAAAATTTGGAACCCAAAATTTTGTAAACATGAATTTTAAAAGTTAAGTAAATAAATTTGAAAGCAAAAAAAAAAAAGATTCATAACTTAAAATTCCATAGTTCTTTCTTTGGATGTTGATGTCATTTTGCCTCAAGAGTCCATTGGGAATGTTTAGGTCCTTGTCTTGCTATGAAAGGCTAAGTCTATCAGAAAAAAGGCTTCCTGGTAGATCAAGGAGGGTAGAGCTAAGATGACGGAGTAGAAAGAAGCACATACACTTGCTCTTCCCCCACAGCCCATAAAATAACTGTAAAAATGACTCTGCACAAGTTCTAGGGCAGCAGAAACCACATAACAAGAGAGTGAAAGAGATTTGCATCCCAAGGCAGCCAGGAAGGCTGACAGGAAAAGTCTATGGCGGGCAGCAAGGAGTGGAGCACAGGCCAACCTTGGCTGCGTGGCACCAGGAGGAACAGAACTCAAAGAGGCCTCAGGGGAGGATCAACAACAGTAGCAGAGGTTCTTCGATTCCTTAACCCACAAACCCCAAAGATGACTTCAAAGGTGAGTGGAAGGAATTTTTCAACTGGATGAGAACAGAGAAGGGTCCTCCCCTCACCCCAGCTTCAGGTGGCACATGCAGAGGCAGAGGAATCATCTAATTGTGAAGTCCTTAGCCTAAAATTCTTGGGGAATTGAGCAGCTGATTTGAACCTCAGCCCTGAGTAGCAGCCCTGCCCTCCACCTAAAGCCACTGGGGAAATTGAGCAGTTGATTGGAATCTCAGACCTGAGGATGGTAGTGGGGCTTTGCTGTGATGGAGGCAGCTGTAGAGAGGGAATTCTACTACTGGCAGTTTCTGGGCAGACAAGTTTTTCATTGCTCCAGATAGCCGAGCAGGCACTGATTATGCAACCTTGGAGGAACTGGGAACATACAGGTCCCCAGAGTATACACTCCTCTTCAGAAAGGACTGAGAAGTCAAATAATTGGCAGGGAAAAAGCCCAAAAAAGTGGAAAAAATAACAATATAGAAGGTTACTTTTTTGGTGAACAGGTATTTTCTTCCATCTTTTCAGGTGTGGAGGAAGAATGGTTACCATCAGAGGCCTCCAAAATAAATATGTAATGGTCTTAGGTAATGGAAATGCTCAAAAAGGATTTTGAAAATCAAGTAAGAGAGGTGGAGGAAAAATTGGCAAGAGAAATGAGAGTGATGCAAGAAAATCGTGAAAAACAAGTCAACAACTTGCTAAAGGAGACCCAAAAAAATGCTGAAGAAAATAAGACTTTTAAAAATAGACTAAATCAAATGACAAAAGATGTCCAAACAGCCAATGAGGAAAACAGTGCTTTAAAAATCAGAATTAGCCAAATGAAAAAGGAGATTCAAAAGCTCACTGAAGATGATAATTCTTTAAAAATGAGACTGGAACAGATGGAAGCTAATGACGTTATGAGAAACCAAGCAACTACAAAACATAACCAAAAGAAGGAAAAAATGAAAGATAATGTGAAATATCTCATTGGACAAACACTTGTCTTGGAAAGTACATTCAGGGGAGATATTTTAAAAAATGATGGGACGACCTAAAAGCCATGATCAAAAAAAAGAGCCTAGATACCATCTTTCATGAAATTATCAAGGAAAACTGCCCTGATATTCTAGAACCAGAGGGAAAAAGAAATATTGAAATAATCCACTGATCACCTCCTGAAAGAGATCTGAAAAGAGAAACTACTAGGAACATTGTAGCCAAATTTCAGGGTTCCCAGGTCATGGAGAAAATATTGCAAGCATTTGGAAAGAAAGAATTCAAGCAATCAGAATAACACAGGATCTGGTAGCTTCTACAATAAGAGATTGAAGGGCTTGGAATGTAATATTCGAGAAGTCCAAGGAGATGGGATTAAAGCCAAGAATCACCCACCCAGCAAAACTGAGTATAATACTTCAGGGAAAAAAAAGTCATTCAGTGATGCAAAGGACTTTCAAGCATTGCTGATGAAAAGATTAGAACTGAATAGAAAATATGAGTATCAAACACAGGAATCAAGAGAAGCATGAAAAGGTAAATAGGAAAGAGAAATCATAAAAGACTGTGTAGGGTAAACTGCTTACATGCCTACATGGAAAGATAATATTTGTAACTCGAGATTTTTCTCAGCATTTGGGTAGTTGGGGGGATTACACACACACGCACACACACACAACACACACACACAGTACAGGTTGAGTTGAATAAGAAGGGATGATAGATAAAAAATAAAATTAGGGGGTGAGAAAGGAATATATTGGGAAGAGACAGGAAGAAATGGAATGGGTCAAATTATCACTCATAAAAGAGGCAAGAAAAGGAGGTGAGAGGGAAAAAGAGAAGCTCATTCTCTTCACATTTGGCTTAAGGAGGGATTAACATGCTCACTGAATTTGGTAGGAAAATCCTTCTTACACTATAGGAAAGAAGGAGAGAAGGGGACAAGTGGTATGAGGGGGCCGAGAGAAGGAAAGGTGAATGGGAGAAGCGAGTAATTAGAAGTAAAGGTTTTTGGGGAGGGACAAGGTCAAATGAGAGAATAGAATAAATGGAGGCAGGGTAGAATGGAGGGAAATATAATTAGTCTTACACAACATAATTATTCTGGAAATTTTTGCAAAATTACATACATATAGCCTATATTGAATAGCTTGTCTTCTCAGTGGGGATGAGTGGGGAGGGAGGAAGGGAGAGAAATTGGAATTCAAAGTATTAGGAATGAATGTTGAGAATAGTTTTTGCATACAACTGGGAAATAAGAAATACAGGTAATGGGGTAAAGATATATATCTTGTCCTATAACCAAAGAGAGGAGATGGGGATAAGGGAATGGTGGAGTGTGATAAAAGGGAGGGTACATTGAGGAAAAGGGAAATCAGAATGTAAGGCATTATGGGGGGGGGAGGGAAGAAAGGGGGAGAATATTTGGAACTCAAAATTTTGTGGAAATGAATGTCAAAAACTAAAAACAAATAAGTAAACATTAAAAAAGAAAATAGTTCTCATACAATGTGAGCATTACTGTGTATGACGCCCTCCTGGTTCAGCTCATTTCATTCATCATCAGTTCACATAACTCTCTCCATGATTTTCTGAAATTTTACCATTCGTAATTTCTTTTAGCACAATACTAGTGTAGTACATTCATATACCACAAGTTGTTGAAACATTCCCCAATTACTAGACATTCTCTCGATTTCCAGGTCTTGGCCACCACAGGAAGAGCTGCTATGGATAATTTTGGACATGTGATACCTTTTCCCATTATTATGATCTCTTTCCAATACAGCCCTCTAAGTGGTAAAGCTGCGTGAAATGGTGTGCACATTTTTATAGCATTTAGGGCATAGTTCCAAGTTGCTCTCCAGAATGGTTGGATCAACTCACAGCTCCACCACAAATGCATTTGTGTTCCAACTTTCCCACATTGTTTCTAACATTTATCATCTTTCTGTTTTGTCCTGTTAGCTAATCTGATAGGTGTGATGTGGTGTCTTTTTTTAGAAGAGAATTCTAGACAATCAACAAAGCAAAAAAAAAAAAAAAGAATAAAGAAGGAATTGTTCACATGAAAACAAACAGTAATAAAGTACAAAAAAGGTATAGCTAATGTACAACAAATTTTAAAATAAATCAAATAAAATTAAAGGACTATTACTAAATTTAATGAACCAAAAGAAATAATTCTCCACAATGAGAAATATTAAATCACATAGTATGCTGTTTTTATTTTTTTAATTCACAGAATGTTGGGGAATTTTCACTACTCAAAAAAAAAAGAAATTATTCTAAATACTTGATAGAATTATGGGTGGTGGAGAGTATCACTTAGCATTTTATCCAATCTAAAACAGTAGAACTAGAAGCATAACAGAGTAAATGAGGCTGTTTTTCAGAATACTGAAGATCTCAGTTCAAATCTCTACTTAAAAATAGATGATCTCCATGACAAGTCATTTATCCTCTTTGGATGAGTTTCCTCATCTATAAAATGAGGAACTGGAGGGGAACCAAGATGGAGGAGTAGAAGGAGGCACATACTCTAGCTCTTTCCTCACAGTCAATAAAATAGCTGTAATGAAAGACTCTCAACAAATTCTAGAGTGTCAGAAGCCACAGAACAATAGAGTGGAGGAGATTTCCAGCCCAGCGTGACCTGGAAGGTGGACAGGGAAGGTCTGTCACACCAGACGTGCAGTAAGATCACAGCTCATCCTGGGCCACACAGGGCTGGGAGGAGCAGACCTCTGGGGCAGATACACCAGCAGCAGCAGTGGACGTTCACAGATCCCTCAACACACAGGTGACAAATACACTTCAGAGGTCAGTGAGAGGAATTTTTCACTGCTGTGACATGGGAGCAGAGTCTTCTTCTAGCCCCAGCCACAGTTGGCAGCAGTGGTGGCAGCAGCAGCCATGGGCAGCTGCAGCTTGGGTGGTGGTGGTCACAGCAGGAAGCAGCTAGCTTCCAAAAGGTGGAGCCTCAGCTGAAAAACCCTGGGTGAAGTGAGCTGCTGATCCTAAACTTAGCCCTTAGTGGCAGCCCTGTCCTCCAAAGCTGCTAGAGGAATTAAGCAGTTAATCTTAAACTCAATCAAAAGCCAGGCCTGGGAGTAAACTCTGCTCCGTTGATTTTTTTTTCTTTTTTTAAATTAATTTATTTATTTAACTTTTAACATTCATCTTAACAAAATTTTGGGTTCCAAATTTTCTCCCCTTTTGTCCCCTCTCCCACCCCCAAACACCAAGCATTCAATTGCCCCTATGACCAATCTGCTCTCTCTTCTATCATCCCTCTCTGCCCTTGTCTCCATCTTCTCTTTTTGTCCTGTAGGGCCAGATAACTTTCTATACCCCTTTACCTGTATTTCTTAATCCTAGTGGGAAGAGCATTACTCGACAGTTGTTCCTAACACTTTGAGTTCCAACTTCTTTACCTCCCTCCCTCCCCATCCCTGCCCTTTGGAGGGCAAGCAATTCAATATAGGCCAAATCTGTGTAGTTTTGAAAATGACTTCCATAATAGTAGTGTTGTGTGAGAACTAATTATATTTCCCTCCATCCTATCCTGTCCCCCATTACTTCTATTCTCTTTTGATCCTGTCCCTCCCTATGAGTGTCGACCTCAAATTGCTCCCTCCTCCCCATGTCCTCCCTTCCATC
>CM052678.1:77374869-77388886 GCA_028533205.1 Lagorchestes hirsutus | reverse complement strand
CCCTCGCTCCACTGTGCCGTGGCCCCACTGCTCCAGAATTCGCCGTGAGTTACTCTATACACATGTTATATGGATTCTGGGTTCGGAGCTATGTGTATTTGCTTCTTTCTACTCCGCCATCTTGGCTCCGCCCCCAAAAATTTCTTACTTGGAAAAGCACAACTCACATTACTTAACCACCTTATGACTGTAATGGAAAGATCTTCCCTGTCCATTAATGAGCCTTAGATTAGGAGAGGTTTGTTTTGTAGGGATGTCATCAATAGCTCACATTTTGCTACTAGGATAAAATACAAACTGTTCTGCTCTCCACATTTAGCATCTAATTCACCTTTCCAAACTTGGCACTTAATATTCTTTTTCCCTCATATTGCGTATTAGCCCACTAACTGTTCAAAGAACTCAGGATTTCATCTTTAATATCCCTCCCTTGCTTCCAGATAATAGTTGTCCCCACGACTGGAATACCCTCCCTCCTCTCCTTCACTTCTTAGTATTTTCAAAGCTCAGCTCACCACATTGTAAATTGCTTGGTCATTCAGTCATTCAGATGTTTCATACTCTTCAAGGGTTCATTTGTGGTTCTCTTGGAAAATATACTAGAATAGTTTTCCATTTTCTTTTCCAGATGATGAAACTGAGGCAAACTGGTAGAATTGTCCAGGATCACATAGCAAAGTAAATTTCTGAATTCAGGAAAATCAGTTTTCTTGACTACGGTAAGCATTTAAGTTCTATAACCACCATGCTACCTAGCTGCTCCTTATAAGCTGTATAGCATTACATAATTGTGAAACTGCTAACTTGTCTCAAGCATTAGTCAGTTTGACAAAAGAGCAGTCCAGAATTCAAAATTAACCTAAGCTACCTTGATTTACTGGAAAATATATTTGGAAAGGCAAAAAATTAGGATGTCCCGTTTGAAAAAAACTTTATGGTTCAGATTGAATCTGACAAAATGGTATTAACTATATGGTATTAACTATAAAAATGCTCAGATTCCTTATGAGTCTACCAAATATAGTGGATCTTTAATAAACTTGGTATTTCTTTTGTTGAAAGACAGCTTTGGTAAGATTCCTTTGAGCAGGACCCGCATCTTGCTATTTCGAGGTCCCAGCACCACTAAACCTCAATATTTTGGTTCTCTTATCAGGAAGACTGTTTACCTCACTGGGCTCCAGGCAAGACTTGAAGGATCCAAGCCACCAACCTTTAGATAACTGCTCAGGCTATGTACCAACCTCCAGCCGAGCCCAAGGTCTCTAAGTCACTGGACTTGAAGCCTGATCCCTTGAACAGGACCCAAGCAGACAGGTACAACTCTATGTCCCTTGCCAACAGCAAGCAGTTTCAGAAGCCAAGATCCTAACCTCTTACCACAAAAGAATTTGAGTCCCCTTTGTTTTAGGGATACAAGTTCTAGGAACCTCCTTGAACTTTTCTTGAGTCTTCACACTAAACCTGGCTTTTGTCTGAGACCATAAACCTTCCATTATAACTGTGCCCAAATCTCTAGCCCTAGGCTAGTAACCTAGCCTAGCCCTCCATTTTCTGTTATCTCCTGGTAGTGTTCTGCTGCTTCCCACCATTAATCCCATTTTCTTGGTTTCTGGTGTCTGACTTCTAGTCACCCCAGTTTCTGGAAACTCCCTTCAAGCCCAACCCCTCCTCTACTCACACAAGACTACTTGGTCATCCCTAGATCCTTCCCTCAGTCTTTCCGTATATAAGATGCATCTTGCCTCCATGAACATGCTCAGATTCAATCTGACTCACTGGCATTAGTGATACAAATACTCAGATTCCTTAAGCCTACCCAATATGGAAGATCTTTAATAAGCTTTTTCTTTGGTTCAACAAAAGAAAGAACCTTTGATTTAGGGGGTTGTGAAGGGATGTGAAACACCAGGCAACCACTCAATGCCAGGGAAGAAGACTTTTGAGCAAGTTTTGTAGGGAAGGGACAAGAAAGGGAAAAGATAAGGAGGATGTGTATAAAAATAATGACATCGTCTCAAGAACAAAGGAAATCTAAGATGCTACTATTAAAAGAAAGAGAGAAAAGTACGTGATGAAGTCTATGGGCATAAAGTAGTCTGAAATAAGCACTCTAAAATGAGTAATACTACCACCAAAACCTTAATTCACCTGAATCACTTAATATAAAAACAATTAACATTTAAAGAGGCACATTAAAATCTTTTGAATAAGTAATAATTTACAAGTAAAATAGTAAATAAAAAGAATTACAAGTCTAATGTCAATTAGTAGGCCAGTCACTTATCTTGAAGTATAAGCAGTCTTGAAGAATTTAGGAGTGAAGGAACTCCATGTTTTTAATTTTGCAAATTAACTTTAAATAGTATCAGAAGAGATCTCAGGAAAAGTAGCAAGGGACCCCTCCCAAAAAAAGTTCAACACTGTGATAACTGAAAGAAAATTTTTTATCTTTTCCAGTTCCTAATGAGTAAAGGATTACAAAACGGTTAACCAGAAGTGGGGTCAAATGGCAGATTAGACTCAGAAACCCAGACAAATTCTCCCACCATTCTTCTCCAAACAACTTAAAATTAATTCCTTAAATGAAATTTTGAAGTGGCAGAGTCAACATAAAGTCAGTGTGATACATTCTTCTAGCCTAAGACAAATTATGGGGTCTGCAGGAGACTTCTGTAACACCAGAATGGGTGCCAGAAAGAGTAGCGCAGCAGCAGCAATACTAGTGGTGAGCCTTTTAGGTAGCAATGAGAGCTTCAGCAGCAGGAGCAACTTCAGAAACTCTCAGCCCAGATATGATGCAAGGAGATGAAACAACTGATCAGAATGAGATTACAGGAGAATATTCTTGGCTGTGGGTGTACTTAGAACTGATTGGCACTTCTATTGCCCATTCATTCGTAGTTCCAGGGTGAAGAGGAGTTCTGGGGAGTAGTGACATGGGAGGAGAGCCACTGGTTACAGTAATAGGGTTAAAAGGGTTGCTACTACTTTTGGATGCAGGGTAGCAAAGACTCTTCCTGATCAGAGCACAGATACAGACAGCACTAACCACACTTCTTGGCCACATCCTTTGGAAATGCCAAAAAAACCAAAAGCAAACAAAAAACAAAACAAAAAAACAAACAAAACCAAGACGTAGCTCTGAAAACAGCAGCATGGAAAAGTCTGAAACTTGGGGATGTACCTGGCTTTGGAAACCCAGATGTTGGCATTTCCTTCTCTGGTAACTATGGTCAGACAATTGGACCTGTCTGTTGATTTGTGATTTACATACTGATTATGGTCAGACAGTGGGAAAACCTGCTTGTTGATTTTTAATTTCTCTGTATTTTCTCTTAAGTTCAGCGTGCTGACTTTTGCTTTTCCTTTGATAAATGCAGATCTAAGAACCTGGGATGACCAGCCTCCCATGTATGTTGGGGTGCTTACTGTTACACAAGTCTAACAAACATTCCTAGACAAAATAAGAAAGAGATGAGTGATAGAAAAAAACCGAGGAAAAAGTTAGACTGACGCAAGAAAATTATTAGAAGAAAATTAACAGTTTGATAAAAGAGGCACAGAAATACTGAAGAAAATAATACCTTTTTTGGACTATTAAATATTACTTTGTTTTATCGTTTCTTATGCAATTTATTTATTTTCACTTTTCATCATTCATTCCCAAAAGATTTTGAATTCAAAATTTTCCTCCCATCTCTCCCTTCCCCTCACCCAGGGCAGCATGCACTCAAACTACCACTTGTGCCAATCTGCCCACCCTTGTATCAAACCTCCTTCTTCATTTCTCTCCCTTCTATTTTCCTATAGGGCAAGACAGATTTCCATACCCCATTGCCTGTGCATCTGTAGGGCCAATGTGATATTTGCAGTGCTAACAGTGGTCATGAATATCCTTGTGCAATTCTGAATCTCCAAATACAACAGACTTTCCACATGGAAGACAGAATCAAAATATTTATTCAGGCACCTGAAAGCCAAATCCCAAAACCAGAAAGTCAAATTCATCACAGCAACAAAAAATGTATACACAATAACTATGCAGGGGTCCACACTAACCCTAAGACTTCCCCTTGTTAGACTTCCCACAAACCAGCTCCCTGAAACAAATCACAAACAGATTGCCTTAAACAAAATGCCCTTCTCTCACTCCCAGTCAGCTACAGGCTTTTCTGAATCCTCCAGTTCTTTGTTGTTGTTGGAAAAGAGAGAATTTTTTTTCCCATATAAATTTATTTATTTTCAGTTTTCAAGATTCACTTCAACAAAATTTTGAATTTTAAATTTTCTCCCCATCTCCCTCCTCCCTCCACCCTAGAACAGTACACATTCAGATTTTCATTTTCAGTAATCTACCCTCCCTTCTATCATTCACCCCAGCCCTCACATCCAGGCTCTTCTATTTTCCTGTAGGGTAAGGTAAACTTCTAAACCCCATTGCCTACATATCTTATTTTCTAATTGCAAGTAAAAACAAACTCTGACATCTATTTTTAAAACTTTAAGTTCAACATTCTCTTCCTTCCCCCCTCCCCCTGCCCCCATTAAGAAGACAAGCAATTTGATATAGATTATACATGTGTAGTCATGTAAAACACCTACATAGTAATGATGTGGTGAAAGACGAGCTATATTTCCCTCTCTCTGGTCCCATGATGTGTTTATGCAATTGTCTCTTATGACCTGTTCTTTTACCAAAGTGTTTGCTTGTGATCAGCCCTTCTCCCAATTTGCCATTCCTTCTATTATACTCCCTCTTTTATCCCCTTCCCCCCTGCTTTCCTGTAGGATAAGGTACATTTCCATACACAAGTGTGTATGTTATCCCTTCTGAAGTCAAATCTGATGAAAAGACTGCTCATTTATTCCCTCACACCATCCCCTTCATCCCCTTCATTGTAAAAACTTTTTCTTGCTTCTTTTATGTAAGATGATTAAGTACATTCTACCTCTCTCTTTCTCCTAGTACTTTACTTTCAACACTTAATTTTCTTGTTTTAGATATCATCCCTTCATATTCAGCTTACCCTGTTCCTTCCCTCCATATCCTCCCTCTGTCTCTCTTTTTCTCTGTCTGTCTCTCTCTATCTCCTCCAACCCCCCTCTCTCTTTCCCCATCTGTCCATCTATTTATCTATCTATCATCATCTATCTATCTAGATATATATTTCTACATATATATATTCATGTATGTATACATACATATATATACATACATATATATGTGTATATATATGGTCTACAATATGTAAATGTGTGTATGTGTATATATAGTCTACAATATTCCTAGCAGTTTTGGGATGTCTTTCAGGACATGCTGGGTGAATTCTTCCGCTTTCTATTTTACTCTATGGGTCTATTATATCATGACAGTTTTCCATGATAATGTCTTAAAAGATATTGTCTAGTCTCTTCTTCTGATTATGGTTTTCAGGTTGACTAATAATTTTTAAATTATCTCTCCTGGTTCTATTTTCCAGTTGTTTATCCAATGAGATACTTCACACTGTCTTCTATTTTTTTCATTCTTTTGGTTTTGTTTTATAATTTCTTGAGTTCTTTTAAAGTCATTAGCTTCCATCTGCTCCATTCTAATTTTTAAAGAACCATTTTCTTCCATGAGATTTTGACACTCCTTTTCCATTTGTCAGATTCTACTTTTTTAAAACATTTGTCTCCTCATTGCCTTTTTGGACCTCATTTGTCATTTGAGTTGGTCTATTTTTAAGAGTTTTATTTTCTTCAGCATTTTTAGGGGTCTCCTTTAGCAAACTGTTGAGTCACTTTTCCTGATTTTCTTGCATTGTTCTCATTTCTCTTCCCAATTTTTCCTCCACCTTTCTTACTTGATTTTCAAAAGGTTTCTTGAGCTCTTCCATGGCCTGATTCTCATGTACTGCATAATTTTTGGAGGTTTTAGATGTAGAAGTCTTGACTTTCATGTCTTCCTCTAATGGTCTACTCATCTGAAGGGATCTAAGAAAATGCTTGTTCACCAACAAAGTAACCTGGTTTTGTTCGTATTCCTTGAAAACATATTTCCAAATCTCTAGGTTTCTCCTTTCTGTAGCCTTACTTCCCAGTTTTCACAGAGCCCTGTGCCTTAGGCTATTCTCTTGTGAGGGACTATTAAGGCAAATCCCTCTACCCTGGGACATCCATTTCTTCCTCCAAAGACTTACTGACTCCAAATAGAGATGTGATATTTTGAGATCCCACCCTTTTTGCCATTTGTAGTGACAATGTGATATTCACTGCGCATTTGGAATCTGTAGGGGCAGTTTCCACTTCCCTGATAAGCCTAAAAATAAAACTTCTTTCCTTCATAAATTTTACATAGTTCATTAGTTGGAATGACATCAACTCTTCCAAAATCTACCCCTGCTATCAGTAGAACAGTAAACAATTCTTTTCTTGTCAGTCTATTCTGACTTTGAATCCCTTGTCTACTTACTTTTCTCTCTCTGGAAATTCATCTTTCCCACTGATTCTCACCATTCCATATAACAATGATTCCCCCATCCTTTGAGTGAATTGAATCAAATTATATGTGAACTCCTTCTGAGCAATATTCTCAATTACCTCCCCAAACACTGTGGGGACCCCGTGATTCACCTGCTTACTTCGTAGTACTGCCTGAACCTCAGCCTCATAATTTGCTTCATTCTCCTCTAATGCATTGTCCTGACCCTAGTTTGGCCCCAAATATAACCCAGCTTGTGAAAAGGCAGCATTCACTTTCCTATTGTTAACTTTTAGCCTCCTTCTGTAAGTAAAAGCAACAACAGTTTTATCTCCCACAACTTGATACATTTTAGCTTGCTCTTCTAAAGCAGAGTTAAGCACAGAAAACTTCTTTAATAAAGCAACTAACTCGTTTTCTATCTTAACTTACTCCTCCAGAAGCTTCTCTCTCCTTTTGCATATAATTTGATAGCTTGCAAACAATGCCCATCCTCTTCCACACACTCCTGCCATTTCTTTCCCTACTTATATTGGTAGTCCCAGCAATCATCCTTCTAAGTGTCTGAGTTCTCCCTTATATATTTTTACTTTTTATTGCTTTATTTCTTTTCAGTTTTCTATAATCACTTCCGTAAGTCTTAGATTCTCTCACCCTCCCTCCCTGAGATGGCATGCAACCTTATATAGGTGCTACACATACATTATTATTAACCACATTTTCACATTAATCATGTTGCATAGAAGAAATAAAATGAATGGGAGAAATCATGAGAAAAAACAAACTAAAACAAAACATAACACAAGAGAAAATATTCTACTTCTTTCTGTGAACTAATCCTTTCTCTGGATGTGGATGGCATTTTTTGTCAAGAGTTCTTTAGGAATGTTTCAGGTCCCTGCATTACTGCGAAGTCTCGGACTACCAGAAATGGTCCTTGTACACTTTGTCTGATACTGTGTACAATATTCTCCTTGTTCTGCTCCTTTCACTCAGTATCAGTTCATTTAAGTCTTCCAGACCTCTCTTAAGTCTTTCTGTTCATTTCTTATAGAATAATAGTATCCCATTACCTTCATATTCCACAACTTGTTCAGTCTTTCTCCAACTGATGGGTATTCGCTCAATTTCAAATTCCTGGGTGCCACAAAGAGCGACACTATAAATATTTTTGTACAAGTGGGACCTTTTCCCATTTTTATAGTCTTTTTAGAAAATAGCCCTAGATGTAATATTGCTGGATGAAAGGGTATGCATATTTTTGAAACCCTTTGGACATAGTTCTAAATTGTTCTCCAAAATGGTTGGATCAGCTCACAGCTCAACCAACAATGAATTAGTGCTCCAACTCTCCCACATCTTCTCCAACATTTATTATCATCCTATTTTGCCCTGTTAATCAATCTGATAAGTGTGATATGGTACCTCAGAGTTGTTTTGATTTGCATCTATCAAATCAATAGTGATTTGCAGTATTTTTTCATATGACAATAGTTAGCTTTAATTTCTTCCTCTGAAAACTGCGTGTTAATATCCTTTGGCCATTTATCAATTGAGAAATGACTTGTATTCCTGCAAATGTAACTTACTTTTCCATGTATTTTAGAAATGAGACCTTTCTCGCAGATACTAGTTGCAAAAATTCTTTCCAAGTATTCTACTTTCTCCCTAATCTTGGTTGCATTTGTTTGTGCAAAAGCTTTTCAATTTAATATAATTCAAATTATCTACTTTTCACTTCTTAACGTTCTGTATTCGTTGTTTGGTCACAAATTTCTCCATCCTCCATAAATTTGACAAGAACACTATTCCCTAATCCCCTAATTTGTTTATAGTAGCCTTCTTTATACCTAGAACTTGCATCCATTTGGACTTAATTCTTGTGTAGTGTCAGGCATTGCTCTATGCCCAGTTTCTGCCACCCTGTTATGCAGCTTTCCCTGCAGTTTTTGTCAAACACTGAATTCTTATCCCAGAAGCTGGGGACCTTGGGTTTCCCAAACAGTGGGCTGCTGTACTCATTGACTGTTATGTCTTGAACACCTTATCTATTCCACTGGACTCATTTCTTAGCCACTAGTAAGTGATTTTGATGACTGCTTCTTTATAATACACATTGAAGTCTTCGAAGGCTAGGCCACCTTCCTTACCCTTTCTTTTCATTAATTCCATTGAAATTATGGACTTTTTGTTCTTCCAAATGAATGTTGATATTATTTTCTCCAGATCTAGAAAAATAGTTTCCTGATAGTTTCATTAATATGGCACTGGATAAGTAAATTAATTGAAATAGAATTGTCATTTTTATCATATTAGTTGGGTCTATCCACAAGAAACTGATGGTTTTCCACTTATTTAGATGTTCATATGTGTGAAAAGAGTTTTGTAGTTTTGTTTATGTTGTCCCTAGATTTATTTTGTAAGGTAGACTCCTAGATATTTTATAGTGTCTACCATAGCTTTAAGTGTGATTTCTCTTTCTATTTCTTGCTGTTGGGCTCTGTTAGTAATATAGGGAAATGTAGATGATTTATATGGGTTTATTTTGTAACCTGCAACTTTGTCAAAATTGCTTATTATTTCAAGTAGTATTTTACTCGATTCTCTAGAATTTCCTATTTATATCATCATATCATCAGCAAGAGTGATAACATAGATCCTTCCTTGCCTATTCTAATTCCATCAATTAGTTTTTCTTCTATTATTGCTGAAGTTAATATTTGTAGTACCATAATGAATAGCAATGGACATCCTTGATAGTGGATATCCTTGTTTTACTCTCGATCTTGTTGGAAAATGGCCTAGTATCTCCCCATTGCATAAAAGTCTTGCTGATGGTTTTAAGTAGACAGTGCTTATTATTTTAAGGACGGCTCCATTTATTCCTATGCTACTTAGGGTTTTCATTAGAGAAGGATGTCTTTTATCAAAAGCTTTTTCTGCATTTATTGAAATAAGCTCATGATTTCAATTAGTTTTCTTGTTGATATTATCAGTAATACTGATAGTTTCCCTAGTATTGAACCAGTCCTGCATTCCTGATATAAATTCTACCAGATCATAATGTGTTATTCTCATGGTAAGTTGCTATATTCTTTTTGTTATTATCTTATTTAAAATTTTTGCACCTATATTCATTAGGGAAATTGTTCTATAATTTTTTTCTCCCTTTTGACTCTTCCTGGTTTTGGTATCAAAGACATATGTGTATCTTAAAAAGAATTTGGTGGCACTCCTTCTTCCCCAATTTTCCCAAATAATCTATATAGTACTAAAATTAATTGTTCTTTAAATGTTTGATATAATTCACTTGTAAATTCATCTGGCCCTAGAGATTTTTTCCTAGGGAATTCAATGATGAATTATTTAATTTATTTTTCTGAGTTAGGGTCAGTTAATATTTAACTTTCTCTTCTCTTAATATGGCAATTGGTATTTTTTAAGCATTCATCCACCTCAGTTAGATTATCTTATCTTCCCTCTCTTATTCCCTTCATCCTTGCAGGGTAAAATAAATTTCCATATCCATTTGAGCATGTGTTATTTCCTCCTTTAGCCAAATATCATGAGAGTAAGACTCAATTATTTCCTTTCATCTCCACCCTCTTCCCCTCCATTGTAAAAACTCTTTCTTCCCTCTTTTTATATGAGATGATTTGCTATATCCTACCTCTCCCTTTCTCTTATTCCAAGTACATTCCATTCAACACTAAATTTTATTTTTCTAGATATTGTCTCTTCATATGTATTCAGCTCACCCTTTGTCCATGTATGTATGCACATATGTATATACACACATACACCCATGTACATATACATACTTACCCATATACGATATACACATAGATAACTATCTTAATACTGAAAAAGATCTCATGAGATACAAATAACAACTCTCCATGTAGGAATATAAACGGTTCAACTTTAATGAGTTCCTTAAGGTTTCTCTTTCTTGTTTACCTTTTCATATTTATCTTGATTGCTGTATTTGAAAGTCACATTTTCTTTTCAGCTCTAGTCTTTTCAACAAGAATGTTTGGAATTCTTCTTTTTCATTGAAATTCCATTTTTCCCCTGAAGTATTATACTCAGTTTTGCTGGGTAGATAATTGTTGCTTTTAATCCTATCTCGTTTGACATCTGGAATATCATATTCCAAACCTTTGAATCCTTAGTGTAGAAGGTGCTGAATCTTGTATCATCCTGAATGTATTTCCATAATATTTGAAATGTTTTTTTTTCTGGCTGCTTATAATATTTTCTCCTTGACTAGAGAACTCTGGGAATTGAGCTAAAATATTCCTACAAGTTTTCCTTTTGGTATCCCTTTCAGGAGGTCATAAAATAATTCTTTCAATTTGTATTTTACCCTCTGGTTTTCAAATACCAGGGAAGTTTTCCTTCATAATTTCTTGGAAGATTACATCTAGGCTGTTTTTTTTTGATCATGCATTTCATGCAGACCAATAATTTTTGTAGTATCTCTCCTGAATGTATTTTCTAGGTCAGTTGTTTTTCCAAAGAGATGTTTCACATTGTCTTCTATTTTTTCATTCTTTTGGTTTTGTTTTGTAATTTCTTGGTTTCTCATAAAGTCATTAGCTTCCATCTGCTCCATTCTAATTTTTAAAGGGCTATTTTCTTCAGTGAGCTTTTGCAAGTCTTTTTTCATTTGGCCCATGTTGCTTTTTAAAGCATTCTTCTCCTCATTGGCTTTTTGGACTTCTTTTGCTATTCGGATTAGTCTATTTTTAAAGGTGGTATTTTCTTCAGCATTTGGCGGGGGTCGCCAGTAGCAAGCTATTGACTTGCTTTTCATGATTTCCTTCCATTGATTTAATTTCTCTCAAAATTCTTCCTTCCCCTCTCTTAATTGGTTTTCAAAATCCTTTTTGAGCTCTGTGGCGGTTTCCAGAGTTCATGACCCCAAAACACAAAGGACAAATTTTCAGGTCAGTGAAAAAACCCTATGGGACCTATGTGAGAGAGTAGAGTGGTCAGGTCCCAGCCCCAGTGTGTTGCAGGGGTGGAGGAGTTCACGGTTGGCACAACACCAAGAGCCAGGCCAGGGGGCAGTGGCAATGGCAGCGATTGTTTCTTTGGGCTTAAGCCCACGGATTGTAGGGGTATAGAGCAGCTGACAGTACATGCCCCACTCCTACTGAAGGCAGAGAAGACAAAGAGATCTTGAAAAAGAACTCAAAAATCAAATAAATAGGTGGAAAAATGAGCAAAAAACTGAAAAATTATCTGACTGTAGAATCTTACTTTGGTGACAAGGAAAGCCAAAGTATACAAAGTCAAAGCTCCTATATCCAAAGCCTACAAAAACAATATGAATTAATCTCAGCTCATAGAAGAGCCCTTTTTCAAAAAGGATTTTGAAAATCAAGCAATAGAAGTAGAGCAAAAATTGGGAAGAGAAATGAGGGTGATATAAGAAAATCATTTAAAAATGGATCAAATTTTTGCTAAAAGATACCAAAAAATGCTGAGGAAAATAACATTTTAAAAAAATAGACTAACTGAAATGACAAAAGAGATCCAAAAAGCCAGTGAGGAGAAGAATGTCCTAAAAAGCAGAATTAGCTAGATGGAAAAAGAGGTACAAAAGGTCACCGAAGGAAATAATTTCCTAAAGATTAGAGTTGAGGAGATGAAAGCTAATGACTATGAAAAATCAAGGAATTATAAAACAAAGCCAAAGGAAAGAAAAAATAGCAGACAAGGTGATATAACTCATTGGACAAACAACTGACTTAGAAAAGAGATCCAGGAGAGACAAGTTAAAAATTGTGGGACTACCTGAAAGCCATGATAAAAAAAGAGCCTAGATATCAAGTAACTGTCAAGTAATACCGCCCCAATATTCTAGAACCAGCGGGTAAAGTAGATCTTGAGAAATCCACAGATTGCCTCCTGAAAGAGATCCTGAAAGAAGAACTCTGAAGAATATTATAGAGAAATCTAAGAGGTCCCAGTAAAGGAAAAAATATTGCAAGTAGCCAGAAAGAAAAAAAAATTGAGTACTGTGGAAATGCACTCAGGATAATACAAGATCTCTCAGTTTCTACATTAAAGGATTTTCACAGCACTTCCAATACGATACACAGAGGTCAACGGAGCTAGGATTAAAACCAAGAATCACCTATTTAGCAAAATTGAGTATAATAGTTCAGGGGGAAAGTGATCATTCAATGAAATAGAGGACTTCAGCCATTATTGTTGAAAAGTCCAGAGCTAAATAAAAAATTTGACTTTCAAACACAAGAATCAAGAGAAGCATAAACAAGTAAACAGGAAAGAAAAATCATAAGTTTAGTTCAACTAAAGTTAAGCTGTTTACATTCCTATATGGAAAGATAATATTTGTAACACTTGAGATTATTCTCAGCATTAGGGTAGCTGGAGAGATTGTATACATATTGCCAGAAAGCACAAAGTGATTTGAATAGGTAGGGATGATATTCTTGAAAAAATTAAATTCAGGGGTGAGATAGGAAAATATTGGAAGGAGAAAGGGGAAAATAAAATGGGGCAAATTATCTCACATAAAAGAGGCAAGAAATAACTTTTTCGATGAAGAAAAATAACGGGGAAGTGAGAGGGGAAGAGTCTTACTCTCATCGCATTTGACTTGAAGAGGAAATAATGTGCACACTCAATTTCGTATGAAAATATATCTTACACCACAGGAAAGTAGGGGGGAAAGGATAAGAGGGAGTAGGAGGGATTATAGAAGGGAGGGCAAATAGGAAGAGGGGTAATTGGATGTAAATACTTTTGAGGAGGGATGGGATTAAAAGAGACAATAGAATAAATGGGAGGCAGGGTCGGATGGAGAGAAATATAGTTAGTGTTTCCCAATATGACAATTATCGAAATGTTTTGGATAACTACACATGTATCATCTGTATTGAACTGCTTGCCTTCTCAGTGGAGACGGGTGTGCAGGGAGGAAGAGAGAGTACTTGGAGCTCAATTTTTTAAAAACTATTGTTAAAAGCTGTTTTTACATGTAACTGGGAAATAAGACATACAGGCAATGGGATATAGAAAGCTATCTTGCCCTAAAAGAAGATGGAAGGGATGGGGATAAGAGAAGGGAAGCATGTGATAGAAGGGACAGCAGAAAGGAGGGAGTAGCAATCAGAATGAAAGCTGTCTGGGTTGGGGGAGGGGAGAGATCAAGAGAAAATTTGGAACTCAAAATCTTGTGGAAGTGTCCACTGAAAATTAAAAATTAACCAATTAGTTATAAAAAATGAAAGGGTTGGAGCAATATGTCTATATGATTTCCCTGGTCTAAACTTTTAAAATATGGAGCACAAAGAAGCCACTCCTTCCTTCATATAGAATGTTAAAGCTAATGGGCAGCTAGGTGATGCAGTGGATAGAGTTTTGGTGTTGGAGTGATGTAGATTCATCTTCCACAGTTCAAATATGACCTTCAAAAATTACTATCTATGTAACCTTGAGCAAGTCACGTAACCCTGTTTGCCTCAGTGTTCTCATCTGTATAATTAACTGGAGAATGAAATACCAAAACCA
>CM052678.1:77342724-77368221 GCA_028533205.1 Lagorchestes hirsutus | reverse complement strand
TAAGAAATACAGGTAAAGGGGTATAGAAAGCTATTTGGCCCTACAGGACAAAAGAGAAGACGGAGATAAGGGCAGAGAGGGATGATAGAAGAGAGAGCAGATAGGACACAGGGGCAATTAGAATGCTTGGTGTTTTGGGGGGGGAAGGCGATAAAAAAAAAACACATTTGAAGCAGGGTGATACACACAGAGTAAAGATAAAAGGTTGGAGCAGAATGTATTGTGTTTCAGCTGATGTAAAAAAAGCAGGTGTAGCAATCCTAATCTTAGACAAAGCAAAAGCAGAAATAAATCCATTCAAAAGAGATAAGGAAGGAAATTATAAACTCCTAAAAGACACCATAAAAAAAAAAAACGCAGCAATTTCATTACTAAACAGATATGTTCCGAGTGGAATACCATTCAAATTCTTAGAGCAGAAGTAAAGGGAGTTACAGTAACAAATATATAGCACAACTATACTAGTGGGGGACCTCAACCTCCCCCTCTCTTAAGTTAACACATCTAACCTCAAAATAATCAAGAAAGAAGTGAAGGAGGTGAACAAAACTCTGGATGATGAAGGTATGATAGATCATTGAAGAAAACTGAATGGGGATAGAAAGGAATACACTCTTTGTCTAAGTGATACATTGCACATACACAAAAACTGACCATGTACTAGGGCATAAAAACCTCATAATCCAGTGCAGAAAGGCAAGATATTCAATGCATCCTTCTCAGATCATAATGCAATAAAAATTATATGTAATAAAAGCCCATGAAAAGATACACCAAAAATTTATTGGAAACTAAATAATCTAATCCTAAAGAATGGGTGGGTTAAACAAGAACTGAAAGAAACAATCACCAACTTCATTCAAAGGAATGACAATAATGGGACAATCTACCAAATCTTATAGGATACTAAAAAAACACTTATTAGGGGAAGTTTTATATGTTTCAATGACTACATGAATAAAATAGAGAAAGAGGATATCAGTGAACTGTGCATGTAGCTGAAAAGGCTCAAAAAATTACAAACTGAAAATCACCAAGCAAACACCAAATTAGAAATACTGAAAACTAAAGGAGAAATTAATATAACTGAAATTAAGAAAAATATTGAACTAATAAATAAATCTAAGAGTTGGAATTATGAAAAAACCAAAAAATTGATAAACATTTGATCAATTGGATTAAAAAAGAGAAAGAAGAAAACCAAGTTACCAACATAAAAACTGAAATTGGTGAACTCACCTCCAACGAGAAGGAAATTAAAACAATAATTAGAAATAACTTGGCACACCTTTATGCCCATAAATTTGACAATTTAAATGAGATGGACGCTTATTTTAAAATATAAATTGTCCAGATTGACAGAAAAGAAAGATGAATACTTACATGACACCATCTCAGAAAAAGAAATTGAACAAGCCATCAATCAATTTCCTAGGAAAAATCTTCAGGGCTGGATAGATTTACAAGTAAATTCTATCAAACATTTAAAGAAGAGCTAAATCCAGTGCTATTTAGAATACTTGGGAAAATTGGGGAAGAAGGAGTTCCCCCCAGTTCTTTTTATAATACAAATATGGTTTTGCTATCTAAACCAGGAAGAGCCAAAAGAGAGAAAGAAAATTATAGACCAATTTCTCTAATGAGTATAGATGCAAAAGTTTGGTTTTAGCAAATATGGTTTTAGCAAAAATAATATGGCAACTTATCATGAGAATACTACATTATAATCAGTTAGGATTTACACCAGGAATGCAGGGCTGTTTCAATATTAGGAAAACTATTGGCATTATATATCATTTCAGCAACAGACTTGACAGAAACCACATGATTATTTCAATAAATGCAGAAAAAGCTTTTGAGAAAATACAACACCCATTCCTATTTAAAACACTGGAGAGCACAGAAATAAATAGAACTTTCCATAAAATAATAAGCAATATCTACCTAAAACCTTCAGCAAACATTATATGCAATGGAGATAAATTAGATGAATTTCCAGTAAGATCAGGGGTAAAGCATGGATGTCCATTTTCACTGCTATTATTCAATAAGGTACTAGAAATGTTAGCTATAGCAATAAGAGAAGAAAAAGAAATTTAAGGAATTAGAATAAGCAAAAAAAGATATTAAGATGTCACTCTTTGCAGATCATATGGTGATGTACGTAGAAAATCCCAGAGATCCAAGTAAAAAACTACTTGAAATAATAAATAACTTTGGCAAAATTACAGATTACAAAATAAACCCACACAAATCTGCATTTCTATGTATTACAACGCCCACCAGAAGGAGGTAGGAAGAGAAATCTTATTTAAAGTAGGGCTGACATTATAAAATATTTGGGAATCTACCTGTCAAAACATTTCCAGTGACAATACGGACACAATTACAAATTACTTTTTGCACAAATAAAGTCAGATCTAAGTAAATGGAAAAATATCAGTTGTACATGGATAGCCTGAAGCAATACAATACAAATGACAACTGTACATAAATTAATTTATGTATTTAGTGCCATACCAATCAAATTATCAGATAATTATTTTCTGGATCTAGAAAATATAATATCAAATTTCATCTGGAAGAACAAAAGGTCCAGAATATCAAGGGAACTAATGGAAAGAAATAGTAGAGAAAGTGGTCTAGCTCTACCAGACGTGAAATTGTATTATAAAGCAGTAATTATCAGAACCACTTAGTACTGGCTAAGAAATAGAAGCCTAGACCACTGGAATATACTAGGTATAGTAAAGCGCATTTTTCAGATTTATGGGAAATGGAAGAATTTTTGACTAAACTAGAGAGAGAAAGCATTATGAAGTGCAAAATGGATAATTTTGATTACATTAAACTGAAAAGTTTTTGCACATCCAAACTAAATGCAGCGAAGTTTAAGAGGGAAGCAGAAAACTGGGAAAGAATTTTTGCTGCTATTGTCTTTGATAAAGACCTCATCTCTAAAGTATATAGAAAACTGAGTCAAATATGCAAGAACACAACTCTTTCCCCAATTGATAAATGGTCAAAGGACATGAATAGGCAGTTTTCAGAGGAAGAAATTAAAGATCCCTATAGTCATATGAAAAAGTCCTCTAAATCACTATTGACTAGAGAGATGTAAATCAAAACAAGATACCATACCACACCTATCAGATTGGTCAACATGACAAAACAAGAAGATGATAAATATTGGAGAAGATGTGGGAGAGTTGGAACACTAATTCATTGTTGGTGGAGCTGTGAGCTTATCCAACCATTCTGGAGAGAAATTTGGAACTATATCTAAAGGATTACAAAAATGTGCATATCCTTTGACCCAGCAATAACACTTCCAGGACTGTATTCACAAAATATCATAAAAACAGGAAAGAGTCCCATGTGTTCAAAAATATTTATAGCTCTTCTTGGTGACCAAAAAATGGAAATTGAAGGAATGTCCATCAATTGGGGAATGGCTGAATAAATTGTGGTATATATAGTTATATATATATATAATATATTATATATGTGTATATATATATATATGATGCAATACTGATTTGCTATACGAAATAATGAACAGGAAAACTTCAGAGAAGCCTGGAAAGATTTTTATTAACTGATGCTGAGGGAAATGGACAGAACCAGGACAATTCTGTATGCAGCAACCACAGTGTGAAAGTTTTTCTGGAAGACTTAGAACTTCATTGCAGTGCAAGGAATTCAAAAATTCCCAATGGTCTTTTAGGGCAAAATGTTTTCCATATCCAGAGAAGAAACTATAGAATTCAATGGAAGAATGTAGCAAATCATTTTCCTTTGTATTATGTTTTAGCTTTTTTTATGATTTCTCCCATTCATTTTAATTCTTCCATGCAACATGACTATGGCCAAAATGTACTTAATAGGAATGTATGTGTAGAACCTATATAAAATTGTATGCTATCTCGGGGAAGGAGAGGAGAATTGAGGGGAAGGCATGAAAAAATCTAAATTATGTGGTAGTGATTGTAGAACCCTGAAAATAAATAAAATAATAAAAGTGAAAAAAAATTCTTAAGAAAAATTGTCCTGAGAGTCAAGAACCGGAGGGTAAAATAGAAATGGAATGCATTCACTGATGACCTATTGAAAGAGACCCCAAAAAGAAAAATCTTAGGAATGTGGTAGCCAAGTTCCAGAGTTACCAAGTAAAGGATAATATATTACAAGCCGTCAGAAAGAAACAATTTATGTATTGTGAGAATGCGATAAGGATAACTCAGGATTTAGCAGCATCTACCATAAGTGATAAAAGGGCTTGGAATATGATATTGAAGAAGACAAAGGAAATAGCATTGAAAACAAGAATTTCCTACCTAGAAAACCTGAGTATAACACTTCAGGGGGAAAAATGGAATTTCAATGGAATAGAGGACTTCCACGTATTCTTGTTGAAAAGACCAGAGCCTAATAGATAATTTCACTTTCAAATACAAAAATCAAGAAAAACTGAAAAGGTAAACAGGGTATAGAAGCCATAACAGATTTATTAAATTTGAACTATTTAAATTCTTTCATGGAACTCATGAGACTTTTTACAGTATTATGGTAGTTAGACGGAATATATATAATATGTGTATATATATATGTCTATATACATATGTACATACATGTGCATGTATATGTATATATGTGTATATATAACGACATATGCCTTGTGTTCATATATATACATACAGATGTGTGTATGGTTATGTATGTAATATATATGTGCAGGTATGTATATATATATACATGGGTGTATATATGTATAAATTAAAATATATAAATGAATATATAAAATGTATATATAAATATACAAAATATATGAAAGCATAAAAATATGAATATATGTGTACACGCACACATACACACACTCAGACATATAGATGGCACTGGGTGAGCTGGAAATGAAGTTACAATACCTAAAAAGTAAAATTTACTGTTGAGTGGAATGTATCAGGAGTAAGAGAAAGGGAGAATGTATTACATCATCTCACATAAAAGAGGCAAGAAAGATGTTTACAATGGAGAAGAAGAGAGGGGAAATGAAAGGAAATAAGTGTGCCTTACTCTCATACGTTTTGTCTTAAGGAGGGAATAATTCACATTCAATTGGGTTTGGAAATCTATTTAACCCTTCAGGAAGGTTGGGGGAAGAGGATAGGAGACAGACGTTAATTGAAGTGACAGTAAATTGGGGAAAGTGATAATTGGGAGCAAACATTATTGTGAGAGGAGAAGTCAAGGAAGAGAATGGAATAATGGAGGGCAGGACAGGACAGAGGTATTAATGACAATCTTAGACATACAAGTTACATTTTACATACTTAAAAGGTAAACTGTCCTTATTGAAACTCTTGTTTTTGTTTTGTACCTTATATTTCTCTTGGCTTTTGTATGCCACGTATTGTATTTTGTTAAGTTTTTTGGCTTTTTTTGGTAAAATCCTGAAAGTCTGATAATTCATTAAATATTCATTTTTCTTTTTCATTCAGAATTATTCTTAGCCTTACTGGGTATTGCATTTTCTGCCTGAACCCCAGTTCTTTTGCTCTTTGATATAAAGTATTTCAAGATCTTTGACCTTTTAGGACACTGTTGCAATGTCTTGCATGATTCTAATTGTGGCACCACAATACTTCATTATTTTTCTTTTCTTGTTACTCATAATATTTTATCCTTTAGCTGGAGACTTTGGAATTTGACTATGATATTGCTCTGGATGTTCCTTGTATTATTTCTTTCAGGTAGTGATTGGTAGATTTTTTTCTGTTGTTCCTTTTCTATGTTGTTCTAAATATTCAGGAAAATTTTCTGTAATTATTTCTTGTATTATTGTATCAAGAGATTCTTTTTTCAATCATAGGCTTCAGGTAGTCTAATAATTCTTATCTTTTTTGTTTCTCATCTATTCTCCAGTTCAGTTGTTTTTTCTATGACATTAGACAATCTCTTCTATTTTTTTTCATTCTTTATATTTTGTTTAAATTTCTCTTGATCTCTTATGACTTTGCTGGCTTCCCCTTAGCCAATTGTGATTTTCAAGGAGTCACGTTCTTCCCGAAAATTCTGCATCCCCTTTTCTAGTTGGTTAGCTTTCTTTTCATAATCTTCTTATTTTTCTTCAATTGTTATTTTTTTAGTTTTTCCTCAATCTCTTTCATTTGATTTTAAAAGTCTTTTAAAAATATTCTTCTATAAGTTATTTTCAGTCAAGTGGCATTTGATGCTATTCTTTTGGGTTGAAGAGGGTTTCTCTGCTTTGGTATCCTCCTCTGAATATTTGTAAGAGCTTAGTTTTTGTAATCACCTGTAGTACTGGGTTATGGGAAATAGTACCTCTGACTTCACATTCTTCTTCAGTTCTCCTCTGTCCTGGAAGGTCAACCAAGGCCTCCAGCTTTTTGTAAGTGCCCACAGACAATGGTGTCCCTCCCCTACTGTTTCTGTACTTACTAATATGTGCTAGTGCTTCCCTATCCCTACCTCAAACACTTCTCTGCAGCAAAATTGGGTCTGGTGCTCCTTATCAACACAGGTTCCCTCAGTCTTCTCTGGCTCAGACACCACAATCTGCTCACTGCTCTGGTGTTAAAAAGTTCTTTTTCCTGGAGCCTATGTAGCCTCCCCATCCAGCTAACCCTAAGGCTTGTGCCTTGCTGCTTAAGTGGACCGAGGTGAGAGGTGTTTATTCTTCACAAGGACTAAACTTTGCAGTGTGATTTTTCTTCAGATCTTCTAAGATTGTCCTAGAAAGACCTACTCATTCCTATTCTGTCCCTACTCTTATTTATTTTTGCCACTCTATCTTTGCCATGAGGTGCTTTCTAATAAGGAAAAGTCTTGAGAACTTAGAATTTTCTCACCTACTCTGCCATCTTCCCAGAATCCTCTCTTATGCATTTTTTTTAATTCAAGGGATAACCTAGCCAAGTTTAAAGAGATTTGTGAAAAGATGTCACAGATTTATGTTTTTTTCTGACTCCCGAAATTCGAGAAACCAATTACCAAGGAGAAAAAGGATTGTAACCTAGTGTACCTATTGAGGAGTGCTTAATGATTATTTGCTTGAAAGGCACTTAATTGAAATGAATTAATTGACCCTATTCCTCTGAAGCTTCATGGAAACTTCATTCTTCTGACACCAAATGGAGAAGAAAACAGAAACTAGTTGGTTTGTACGGAGTCGTTGTGCTGACCTCATTGTTGTATGCTTGTGAAACATGGACAGTCTACCAGCACCATGTCAGGAAACTGAACAGCTTCCGTTTGAACTGTTTTAGGATGATTCTGAAGATCAGCTGGCAGGATAAGATACCATACGCTGAGGTCCTTGCTTGAACTAAATTGCCGAGCATTCAAACTATGCATCAGAGAGCACAACTCCAATGGGCTGGTCACGTTGCTGGAATGCAAAGTATACGCTTGCCTAAAAGACTTATGGTGAACTCACACAAGGAAGGCTATCACATGGTCGTCAGAAAAAGTGATACAAGGACACTCTCTCAAGGTCTCTCTCAAGAACCTTGGATTTGACTGTGAAATATGGAAGACAAGGGCAGGGGCTGCTCAGCATGGTGTGCCTATATCAGAAAAGGTTCTGTGCTCTATGAGCAAAGCAGAATTGAAACAGCACAAACGAAATGCAGCCTATGCAAATTTGGAGTTAACACCCCAAATGTTCACATGAACTATCTGTGCCCAGTCTGTGGTAGAGCATTCCCAGCTTGTATTGTTCTGATCAGCCACAGCTGTACAGATTGAAACTTCACTTTATCATGGTGATGTCATTTTGGTCCTCTTCAAGAACAAAGGACAACAACTAACCAACCAAGCAACCAATTTCTGGCTAAGTAGGAGCAAGTAACTTAAATATAATTTTGTGATCAGGAAAAGAATTCATCCCTCCCCCCTCCCCCATGCAAACTCCCACCACTTAACTAACAGGCAGTGACAAAATATCCATCTGTTTCTAAAAGGAGATAGAAATGGTGGTAGAAAACCATCTTTATTCTAAATGCAAACAATGCATGAGCCACAGAGCTGCATTTTCTTCAGCTGACTTAGGTGGGGGTGTGGTTAGTAAATCATCATCTTAAAAGAATTACAAATTTTAGAGCTTAAAGGATTTTGGGGACATCGGGCATCATCTGGTACAATCTCAAAATTTTAATTTCGTTTTGTTTTGGGTTTTTTTTTTTGCTCCCAGCACAGTATTATTCTTCGCCAAATCAAGTCACACTATTTGTCCACGACTGCACAGAGTGTAAGGGCTAGAGTTAAGATTGAAACTTAGGTTTCATGACTCCAAATACACCACATTTTCCTGCTACCAAGACCTAAGAACTTAGAATCATAAGAGTTATAAAAGTCCTTCAATAATAATCATAGGTAGCATTTAGATTGTGCATTAAGGTTTGCAAAGCTCTTTACCAATTTTATCTCATTTTATCCCCACAACATTTATTATCCTGATTTTTCAGATGAGAAAGCTGAGTGAGGGAGAGATTAAATGACTTTTCTAGGGTCACACAGATCACACAGTCTAAAGTTCCATTTAAGTTCAGGTGCTCCTGCCCCCAGTTCCAACAGTTCCTACCTGCCACCTAGTGGCCACCTAGTCCAACCCATTCATTATATCACGTTTCAGATGAGGAAACTAAGACTCAGAAAGGTGACTCAAAAGTGATAGAGCAAGAAAGTATCAAAGGAAGGATTTGAACTAAGATCATTCTGACCCCCAATTCTATGTCTTAGATGTTATCCTGAGCAGATTCAATAGAGATTTTTTTAATGAAGTCAATAAAAAAATGTGTTAAGTCCACAGCTGATGTTATTTGATGATAGTTGTGTGACAATTAGAGACTTCCGTATTGACTGTGATTGGAAATTTAAATTTCACGACTGGAGAGAGAAATTTGCACATGCATATACAATTACATGTGAATTCCATACAATTCCTGGCAATTCCAGAAGTTGTTTCAGGGACATAATTTTTGATAATCACTAATCTAGTACAACACATGTTAAGATGGACATGTTATTTTACACAAATCATTACAAAGTAAGCCTTGTCCTCTTTACAACATAACTCTAGTTCTTCCCCAAAATATTGTTTTAGCTTTAGAATATTAAATTTATCTATCAAATTTTACTATTTGGAGATTACACAAAAAAATCCAACAACCTTATTTTTAACTCATTCGAATGAAATAATTTTAAAGTGGAAATCCACAACAACTATTACATAAATGTTTCAGACTTAAATTTGTCACCAAACCTGAAGGTCTTTTCTTTGATCTGATCTTTTTTTAAGTATGTCCATCCATATCGTACAAAGAACAATGAAATTAGAAATAACACGTTGTTGTTTTGGTTCAGTCATATCTTGATCCCATTTGGCATTTGATAAATATTGGATTAGTTTGTTATTTGCTTCTCTAGCTCATTTTTATAGATGAGGACACTGAAATTTAACTGAAATTACAGATGAGGGAACAGGGGTAAATGACTTGTCCAGGGCCACACACATTTTAAGTGTCTGAGGTTAGAACTGAACTCAGTTCTTTCTGACTTCATATCTGGTGTGCTATTGTAGTACCAACATAATATTCACAGTGCCTACAGCAGCCATAAATATTCAGGCACAATACTTAATTGCTAAATTCAACAGATTCTCCACATGGAAGACAGAACCAAAACGTTTATTCAGACACCAAAAAGACAAATTCATCATAGTAACAAAGAAATCTGTAAACTTTAACAATGCAGAGGGCAACATCACCCCCAAACCTTCCTTCTGTTAGGCTTCCCACAAACCAGCTCTCTTAAATAAATCACAAAAAGGCTCCCTTAAACAACATGCCCTTCAGTTCTTTCTGTTCTCTGATCAAATTTTCTCTCAGCTCTTCTCCATCTCCACCTCTTCCTGTTTCATGAGACTAATGTCACTCAAGATTTCATGTGACTTAAGCAGATCGCATGGGCCAATTAATGAATGGGAAAGATCTTCCCATTTAAATTATCATTACAGCTATCCACTCTTCCACTTAGCTGCCCCAGATTCAAAGAACTTAGGTTCAAATAACTTATCTGCCACTTACAGTTTCCATAATCTTGTATGCATTGCTGAAATCTTTTGGCCTCAGTTTCCTCAGCTGAGAAGAAAGTATCTCAAGTGAATGACCTCTAAGGTCCCTTCTAAATTTATGACCCTATCACTGCAGTATACCCTTATTACACAATCACTTCATAAGTGAATAGGTATAAACAATAATCTAAATTTAGTGTTCTGCATGTTATATATTTACTGTTTTGTTCAGATTAGAATTTTACCAAGTATTATGAAATCAAACATTGAAAGTCAAAGAATAACACTTTGCCTCTAATTCCCTATTTCTTGACCCGTGAACAAGGCCCCTGAATACCTCAAACAGGGATATAAATTGGACATCTGATTTCAATGTTATAAGGCATTGATATCAAATCCCTGCCTCAGGGCAACAGGCCTGCAAAATTTCTGAGTGTAGTCCAACCCAGACAAAAAGATTAGTTGGGAAATGTTTAGCAAAATTAATAAAAATACAATATAAAACAGACAATATTAATTTGGGATTTTCTAAATTTATTATATAGCCTTCAAGGATCTGTTTCTATTTAAGTATGACAACACTGATATAAGGAACTGCCAGGTGAGGAAATTACCTCTACTAATGCTGGTTCACACTTTCATTGTACTTTTCATTCTTAGAGAGATTTTTAGAATACTGAGAGGTTAAGCGATTTGTCCAAGGTCACACAGTCAACAGGATTTGTATTATTTTCCTTGGCTTCAAAGTCAGCTCCCTGTAATCCTAACTCCGAAGAAATGAGTTATTTAAAAATTTCCAAAACTGTCTGCTAATATTTTTGCTTTAAAAAAAAAAGACTTCATTAGAGTACTGGAAAATATGTATTTGCAAGAAAAAAGCTGTTAAAGAATTCTTAAGACTCAACCTACTGCTCTCTGAAGATTCCTTTCATAGAAATTAGTTTTCTTCATTTGGAGAGGTGAGGAAGAGTGGTGGAAGGGAAGGAATGAAGAGAGACCTATTAAGCAGCATTTCTGTAGAAAGTCTTTTATTCAAATGGTGGAAGCATATTTTATTATTGCTTCATCCTGAGTCCGCACTTCAAATACCACTGCTGATCATTTGATGAATGGCAACATGGAGAGAGAGATGCTGAATGACTTGCCCAATTATACCCTGAATAAAACATAAGAATTAATGCATCTTGCCCCAATTTTTTTTTTAACTAAGAGGAAATACTTCTTATTTCTGAGAATCCCAAGATTTTTTAAAGGCTCAAATTAGGATCCATCTACAAAAGGAAACCTTTCTTAATCTCTAAAGTTTTTAGTAGTGTCTTCTTATAAAATGATCTTGTACTTATTTATCTTTATAATTATTGTATATCTCCTACCCCCAGATAGTTTCCAAAGAAAAGAAAACTTTAATTTTTTTGGCTTTCTAGACTCTGTACCAAACATATAAAATTGATACATTAGAAACACTGAAGATGGCAAATGAATATATATATATATATATATATATATTATATATATATAATATATATATATATATATATATACACACATATCTATATAAACACACACACACACACACACACACACACACACATATATATATATATATATATATATATATATATATATATATATATACACATATATATATTATCTTAGTTCAATCTCCAAAAAAAACTGTGATGTTATAATTATTGTTGTTTTTGTTAGAGGTGGAGTAAATCTAAAAAGTTAATGCATTATTTTAAATAAATGGTATTTTCTCCCACACCTTAATCAAATATGCTTACAACTTGACTATCCACTAGCTGTGAATAAGGACTGGGAATTTCTTTTATTCAATCAATCAATCAAGTTAAGCTTTAACTGAAGTGTATAAAGTCCTTGATTGGTTTACTTAGCACTGTAGACGAAATGAGGTGATATTGCACAGAAAGTCAATTCATTCTGAGACTTGGTCATGACCTTGATAGTTTTTTTATAAAACAAAATCATTGGAATTGGAGATTTGAGCAATTAACTCTTTTGTTATTGTTGTCCTTTTTTTGTCCTTTATTCTCCAGGAAGATCAATATCAGAAAGATGATGCTTTGACCTACATATGAATTGAATTAAAGCAAAGCAGAGCTGTTCAAAGTCCTCTCTCTTCCAGAGACATTCAAGTCCAGTAACTTAACAGTGGACTTCTTCAGCCTAACTCCTGAGAAGTAATGGCTGGTTGAGAAGGAGGATCCTTGGAAGATCATAGGATTTGAACTTTTTCTTGTCTTCTTAGAAGAAAAATTACATCTTGCCTGAGGGGACTATATGGAAAACTCTAGCAAAATTGCTTCAGGAATTTCTGAGTTAACTCCTTTGCCACACGTGCTCAAATGCTTGAACTGACCATTCCCTAGATTCTGTATATGCAGGTGGAAAAGTGGGTCACTGACTTTTCAGGGGTTATTTTACATCTACTAACCATAACACCAGAGTAAATATCCATTTTTAGAAGCTCATTGAATCTCAATTTCTAACTGATAGCAAGAGATAATCATGGGAGCTGGTAAGTATACCATGCTGGGGCAAATGAGCTCTAATACTAAATACACACACACACACACACACACACATGCGTGCACACGCACACACATATATATATACTATAATATTATATATATATATATATATATATATATACATATATTCAAGAAACTATTGAAGTATTGTCAGGGTCACACAGGATCTTATAGACTTAAGGCAAAGGAGGTATGATGAGCAGGTGGACTTCAGAAAAACCAGGAAAGAATTATATGAACTGATGCTGAGTGAAATGAGCAGAACTGAGAGAACATTGCACACAGTTACAGCCACATTGTGTGATGATGACTCACCTTCATAGACTTAGGTCTTCTCAGCAATTCAAGGATATAAGACAACTCCAAAAGACTTGCAATGGAAAATGCTATCCACATTCAGAGAAGAAAATTTGTAATCTGAATGCAGATGGAAACATAGTATTTGGTTTTCTTTTCTTTTTTTTGTTGTGTTTTTTCTTTGTTGTGATTCCTCTCATTAGTTCTCATTCTTCTTTACATCATGACTAATGTGAAAAATATGCTTAACATGAATGTATAAGTAGAGTCTACATTACATTGTGCACTGTCTTGGAGAGGAGAAAGCGGGGGCAAAAGTTCCACATTAAAAATCTTTTGAAAGTGAATATTGATAATTAAAGTAAATACATTAATTATATGTCAAAAAAGAAAGAAAGAAAACTAGCCTTCCAGTAAGAGTAAGAGATGGGAACTCCAGAGCATCTGTTAAATTGCAGTCTCCATTGCGTGAATGTGATGCCAGCACTGAAAAGATAGGTAGCTAGCGCAAGATCATAATTAGTAAGTGTCAGAGGTGAATCCAATTTCTCCTGACTAAAGGATAAGCACTCTGTCTACTAGGCCAGCCCACCTCCCACAAGATCATTAGATTATAGGTCTTGATTGAGAAAAGACTGCATAGTAGTCAGATTAATAGTATTTCTTCTTTATGATGTTATATGACATTTAAAATCATACATTTTCAGTTGTCTTTTCTCAAATGGCAATGAAAAGGAATAGTAGAATAATCCCTTTATTTAACTATGTAATAAACAAATGATTTATTTTTAGTATTTTATTTTTTCCCGTTACATATAAAATTTTTTTTAACATTTATTTTTTAAATTTTGCATTCAAAGTTCCCTTCCTACTTCCCTCCATATTCCCTCTTATTGAGAAGGTAAACACTTTGACATAGGTTATATAATGCAATCACGCAAAACTCCATAACAGTCATGTTGTGAAAGACTACTATTTCCCTCCATTCTATTCCCCCCCGTTTATTCTGTTCTCTCTCTCCTTTCACTCTATGCCTCCTAAAAGTAGTTTGCTTCTGACTACCACTTTTTCAATCTGCCCTCCCTTCTGTCACTCGCTCTTCTCTTATCCCCTTCCTTCCACTTCCCTGTAGGGTAAAATATATCTCTATACTCAGTTGAGTGTGTATGTTATTCCTTCCTTGAGCCAATTATGGTGAGAATTCTCATGAGAACACATTCCCCGCTCACCAACCCCCTTCTTGCCCTCCATTGCAAAATTTTTTTCTTGCCTCTTTTGTGTGAGTTAACTTACCCCATTATACATATCTATTTCTCTTTCTCACAGTACATTCCTCTCAACTCACAGCTTTCCCTTCTGTCTCTGTCTCTCTCTCTCTCTCTCTCTCTCTCTCTCTCTCTCTCTCTCTCTCCCTTATCTTGACTGCACCGCCCACAAATAATTTTTTAAAGCATACATATCTTCATGTATAAAAATGTTTTCTATCACGATTTTTTTCCATTTCTTCTTTTGAAATGATTATATTGATATTATTTTAGGTCGATACTAAATTGGAAGGGATAACTTGAAAGTGACATTGGAAGTCTAGGAATGTGGGCCTGGGGAGTGTGTGTGTGTGTGTGTGTGTGTGTGTGTGTGTATTATACACACAGATATATACATATATACATATACATACACACATATATACACATACATATATGTATGCACATATATACATATTTTTATATATACACACATCAATATGTATATATATATGTGTGTGTATCTATTTAAATCTATTTATCCATTTAATCTATCTATTTAAATCCCCATAAGGACAATTAAACATCAACTCTACATATTTTAAAGCACTCCATGAATGAGAACTTCTCCCATGAGGATAACATTAATGGATCACACAATTTAATACCCTCTTGGTTATAGTACCAACAAAAATAGAGTTGTTATTAGAGAAAGGAGAAATGGTAGCACATAATTATAGACTTCAATTTAGATGGGTAGCCATGCTCTGGAACACCAATAATGATGCAAAACCTCAGAATGACTGCCAATTCTGAGATTTAACAACATTTAGAAAGCCCTGCTTCATCATTTAAAAATACCTATTCTTTGAGATTTGGGAAATGAAAAACTAGTAATAGTATCCTCCTCTTTTCGAGTGAAGAAAAGTATTTCTCAATGATATCTCAATATCTGAAACCCATTGCCAAGAAAATAACTAATTCATCAAAAGTTCAAAGTCTCAATCTTCACCATTGACAAAAACGTCTTTAAAAGAGCTAGTGCCATAGTCTTTCCAATTAGTGGTTGGATAATGTATCAGGAAGTTGTATGGGTTAAATACAAAGTACTTAGTCTTGACTAAGAGAAGATGATGAGATATCTACCAGGGGATTCAGCCTTCTACTGCCTGCTATGATCTCCATTTATGTTTCTCCTTTTATGTTTTCCTAAGGTATATTATCAATGGATGGTAAATAAATAGTCTACAGAATAGTGCTAAATGGAGGGGAACCACAGTAGAATATATCTGCAACAAGTATTTCTTCATAATAATGTCAGAGAAATAGCAAACAGATACTGAGAAATTATTTCAAGCCATAGAAAGGAGAAGTATGGAAAGAAATGAGAAACTATTATGGTAGTATGAATATCATATAATCGTGGTACCTTCTTAAGTATAATGAAAACAGTGTGGTTTCAACCCCATCATATGTTTAATGCATTTGAGAAAGATGAATAATTCAAGAATGTACTGTTATCAAAATATTAAGTGGAGTTTAAAAATCATTAAAGTCTCCAACAATTAAGGATAGGCCAAGTATACATTCCCTTTGGACACAACAGAAGATATCGGGTGCCAGAAAAGGAGAATGCCCAAATTGATTTAAAAAAAAAAAAAGTTTAAGTAGCATCCAGTATGTACCAGGCCCTGCACTAAGCAATGAAAATAAAAGAAAAATGCAAAAACAGCCTCTGCTTACAAGAAGCTTACACTTTAATGAGGGAGAGAAGACATATATATCAGAACATATATGATACATACCAAATAAATTGTAGATGACCTTAGAAAGTAAGGTACCAGTACCGTGGATGCCAAGAGAAAAGCATTTTGCACAGGACTGTGTTTAAACTTAGTTTTGAATGAAATTAGGGATTTTTAATGCCAATGCAATACCCACAGCAGCCACTATGGACATGAATGCATATTTCTAGGGTAAATTCACAAATTATAAACTCCTTTCCTTAAAGACAAAACCAAAATATTTGTTCAGTTACCAGAAAGTCAATTCAAACACGGTGAGAATGAAGTTTGTACACATTACCAATAAAGGGAGCACAGCAATCTCCAAGTCTTCTCTCTGTTAGGCCTCCTCACAAGCTTCCTTAAGCAAAAGGTCCCTCTCTCACCCAGGCTGGTTGTTCTACCGTGCTCTGTCTTCTCTCTCTCTCAGCTTCATCTCATTCTCCACCTTCTGCCTCACTCTCTTTTCGTGCTCCACCCTTCCTGCTCCACATGTTTTGCAAGTTCCTCCCAGCATAGGCTTCATGTGACTCAAGCTGTGGGGTGAACTGAAGTTCAAAGCAGGTCATATGGGCCTATTAAGGACAAGGAAGATCTCTAACTTTCCTTGCCATTACATTTAGCTGGAAAATCTTTCATGTTCATTAACAGGTCAATGGGAGTTTAGGGGTAACTGGTACCAATATAGCTTCACAACACTAAAATAAGAATAACATAAAATAAACACATAAAACAATGTCCTAGAGTGGGGAATTTTAGCAAATGTACCCCAGCATCCTTCCTTAAAGAAATGGTACTCAATATTCCTTGAGATAAGGGGCAAAGGGCTCTTCTATAAATACTTACTGCTGAGATAGGACTCAGAGCTGTCCCTGCCTCATGAGATCTCAATAGAGACGTGAGTTCTTGAGACAGTATCTGAAGTTTGATTGATGTTAGGTCCAGGAGTGATGTATAGTAGTCTTGGACAGAGGGTGATATATAACTGATATATAACTTTAGCAGTCAGTCATCTACAAGTGGAGGGAACAAAGCTTCTATAGGAGACAAATCTAACAAATAGGTTAAACAAAGTCCAAAATGAATAAGGAGACAATAACCAGAAGCAGGACAGATACAGCATCAGCAATATTTCTGGATTCCATATACCCACTGGAACTACACAAATTCTTATCTTCCTTTCTAAAAGGTTTGCATGTATAAGAGAAGCCTGTGCCCCAGTATCTATCAATTCCCTAGTTAGAGTAGTTGACCCATTTTTTCCAGTATATGGTTAAAGTGATCTGGAGCCTGTAATCCCATCAGTGTACTTCTTTAATATGAGTTGGGACTTGATCAATTTCTTATTCTTCCTGCAGGTGTGACAAACTTCAATGCAATGATTCAGGAGGATCTGTAAGGGCAATTCTTGCTTCCCTATTCCATCTCATATTAAGTCCCTTTTCTGGGTACATCTTACATAGTTCATAAGCTGAAAAACCATCTATTCTTCCAAAATTTATCCTTGCTCTTAATAAAGCAGTAAATAATTCTTTTCTTGTTTATCTATTCTGACTTTGAATCCACTGGCCATTTGCTCTTCTCTCTTAAGGAAATTTATCTTTTCCCCATTTCCCTAAGTCACTTACCTGTGAAGTCTTATCCAACATCTCCAAAAGAGGGTATCCTATTTCCCCAATTAGTAGAGTTAGAATTAAGTGCTTACAAGCAAGAGGATCAGTCCTCATTATTGGGTTTTCTATGATGAAACATTAAGGGAGTGCTATGATAAGCCTCAGCTTGTCTGATCATAAATGCCATTTTCTTTACCTCTTCCTTCAAATTTCTCATACAGTATCTAAGTGTATACCAGGGTCTATCTCCACTAGGCTACAAAGAGTCAGTGGGATACTGATTACTGCATTGCCTGGCAGCTAATCATAACCAATTAGTTACATTGTTACCTCCTACAATATGGTAATCCCTAAAAGATTTTTGTAAAAAAGGATTCTGACTAATATCTATGAATTTCCAACAATTTATATTATCTATTCATACTTCTCTGGATCCTTCATTACAGATTCTCACCATCCAATATACTAATGATTCTCCTGTTTTTTGGTTGAATTGACTTAAAATACCTGTGACTTCCTGTTGAGTAAAATCTTTAGTTACTTTCTTAAATACTGCGTAGCCCCTCTGGATCTCCTGGTTTCTTCATAGTATTGGACATGCACTCACATTACTAGAAACCTCTTCATCTAAATTTGCTTCATTTTCATCTTGTATGTTTTCCTCCCAGGTGTGTGGGCCCCAATCAGGCCCCACAAATGCAAGGATCAAATTCACTTTCCTGCTGTTAACTTTTCCCTTTTTTTTTTTCTGAGCCACTCTCACAACTGTCTTTTATGTTGGCACCTGATACTTTTTAGCTTACTCTTCTAAAGGAAAGTTCAGATGGTGTAGCAAAGAAAGCTTCTCATGGAAATCAGCTAACTCCTTTTTCAACTGAACCTTTTCCTCCAGCAATTTGTCTGTACTTTTAGATATAATATGATAGCTTGTTAACAATGCCTATCCTCTTCTACATATTTCTCTTACTTCTTTCCCCTGCTCTATTGGTGTTCCTGGAAAACATCTTTCCAAATCTTTGGGTTTTCCCTTCTGTGGCATCATTTCTCAGTTTTCACAAAGTCCTATGCTTTTAGCCTACTGTGCACCAGGGAGGAATAAGGTAATATTATGGTGAAGTGTATAGTCTAATATGATGGTAAAATGTTAGGTAAAATGAGGGATACTCATTTCCTTCCCTAGAAACTTCCTGTCCCCAAAGGGAGGTTTTATATTTTGCAATCTCATCCTCTTCACCATGTGTAGTGCCAGTGCAATATTCACTGCAGCTGCTATGCATATGCATGAGTATTTCCAGAGTAAATATGCAAAATATAAACTCCCTTCCTTAAAGTCAAAATCAAAATATTTGTTCAGATACCAGAGAGCCAGTTCCATCATGGTCACAATGAAGCTTGTACACATTACCAATAAGGGGAGCACAGGCATCCCCAAGCCTTCCCTCTGTTAGGTCTCCAAACAAACAAGCTTCCTTAAGCAAAATGTCCCTCTCTCACCCAGGATAGCTGCTCTGTCTCCTCTCTATGTCAGCTCAGTCTCATTCTCCAAGCTCTGCCTCACTTGAACTTCCTGCTTCACCCTTTCTGCTCTACCCATTCAGATCTCTTTGGGCAATGGGCTTCATGTGACTCAAGCTGTGGACTTGGCTCAAAGCAGATCACATGGTACTATTGAGGGACAGGAAAGATCTCTGAATTCCCTTACCATTACAGAAGAAAAGAGAACATTCTGGGCACAAACAATTTTTAAAAGCTTCAAAACCACAGATGAAGCCCTATGGTATGATGAGGCCAATGTGGCTAGATCAGAGAATATATGTAGGAGAAATAATAAGCAAGTAAGACTGAGAAGATAGAATGGATCTAGATTGTTATGTGCTTTAAATGTCAAATAGAAAGGTTTATATTTGGCCCTCGAGGACATATGGAACCAGGTATATTTGCTCATTTTGCAGAGGAGGAAAGTGCCTCTGGGAGATGAAAGGACCTGCCCATAACTTGGTCACACAGTTGGAATGTGGGACTAGATCGCTGGCCTAATTACTTGAAATTCAAAGCTTTTTCTACTTAAACAATTATTACAAAATAAAGTTATGCATCTGCAAAAGGTTAAGTGTTAGCAGGTAAAGCAGGCTGTCAGGCATTTAGAATCACTGTATTTCTTGAAAAATCACATCTGTGCATAACCAGTTTAGCAAGGAATCATCGGTCCCATAGTTAGGTTTCCAAATAAGGAAAATTGGTCTTCCTTATGTACTCAAAGGAGTTTCTTCCAACATTTGAATGGAGCCATTGCTTCCATTGGAAGTACATAAGGCCCTGAAGGGAATAATTTTATTATAGCCTCTTGAAAAATGACTATACCTCTGTTCCCCCCTCAATTAAGTTTCTTCCATCATATAGGATTAACTTTTCTTCCCAACATGCCAGGGTAGTGTTCTTGCACAATTGACAGAGCTACTGACAATGGTGATATACACATTGAGCCAGGCATAGACTTAACTCAAAAGGTAACTCAGTATAAAAATGAATCAGAATAATCGTGTCTGTTTCTGCTACCACCCATCTATTTGAAGAATGTACAATTTATATCTTCATAATTTATAATGTCTTCTTTTGATGATAAAAGAATTAAAATCTACCACTCATTGATCCTAAAGCAAATGATAATCATATAATTTCTATCTGCCTTTTGGAAAACAGCAGCTAAAGGAGACAGATAAGAAGGTAAATAAAATTCCTTGTGAAAAAGAGAGTTATATTTCTAAAGTAGGATAAGGATTTAAAAAAAATATATAAATATTTTTATATTAGTATAAAATATAAATATTTTATATAAGTATAAAATATAAATATTTTTATATTAATATAAAATACAAATATTTTATATAAATATAAAATATAAATATTTTTATATAAATATAAAATTAAAAATTGCCGTAAAATAACTGTGTAACTTTCAATATGTAACTTAAACTTTCTAAATCTGATTCTCCACATACTGAAAATTAAGGTGTAAGATGAAGTGGTCTCTATAATCCCTTCTAGTTTGGATTCTTTGAGTCCTTTGTAATAGAACCACAGCAACCACAACAACAACAACAACAACAAACAACTACAAAAACTTTCGTTTTCAGTCTGTAGGCAATAGTAGAATCTCTGTCAACACTGTGCCATACAATATTAGGACTTCTCAGTCATTGCAGCTGAAATCTTCCAGGTTTTAGGATCTGTAGATTTTTCTTGAATGTTAGAAACAGCCATCAAATGTCGTTGACCCCAGTCTTTTCAAAGTTATATCAAAACTACTACATATTGTTTCCAAAGCTGAGATGAAGAAATCCACAATCCAGGCTGGTAAGATAAAGAATCTTAGCATGAGAATGACTGAGATTGCTGAGCAACAGAGATGACAGCCAAACTTGTTTAATTGAGAGAACGATGATGGGAATGAGTAGGTTTGGGAGGGGTTTAATTACTTTTGAATGAGATTATAGAAATCAGTTTTATAAAAATGGAAGCTGCCATCCCTCCAGCATATCTTTAGGAGGAGAAGCAATGAATAAAAGTAAAGGTTCCTTGGACAGATCTCTCTTCCTTTCCAAGCTCAGAAAATCCTCATTGCATTACCTTGATGTGTGAAACAGATAGAGACAGATATACAGACAAACAAGAGGCAGGTAGCGATTAGGAGTCTTTGAACAACTGAAAAAAGGTGACCATTTCAATATTATATCTTTCTTTTTAAACTTACGTAATTAGCTTTATATATTTTAAAACATTATTCTGAGTCAATAGGCTTCTTAAAACTCCCAAAGTGGTAAGTGTTGTTTATTTTTTAATGTTAGGAACTTCATGTACCTATATCCAATTAGATATAATCATCTATGACATTAATACAGTGCTTATTAAACTGTTTGTTGTCACTCCATATGGGTTGTGTAACTGAATGTGGCACCAGTAAAAGGTTTCTGAGTACACAAAGATGAAAACATAATTCAAAAATCCAATGGCGAATGAATCTGAAGTGTTTCTGTCAGTGTTTGCCTGTGTTGCATTGAACAACTTCACTGCAGCCTTACTTCTGAACACACAGGTGCACTTTGCAACACACAGGTGCACTTTGCAATGCACATGCTGCCACACCAGACAATACCAATAAACACTTCAGATTTGAGATTGTATGTTAAGAACTACAGTATTTTTTACTGTATGAAAGAAGTTTTCTGTTCTTACAGAAACATAATAATATCAATACAGAACATAAATACTTTTAATATTTTTCTACTGTCATTCCTCAGCATGGATATATCAGATTAGTACATTTTTTATTGTATTGTGTTAGAAGGTTTGGTTTTTAAAACCATTGTTATCTCCTCCTTTTACAGAAATGTGTGTTTAATTGCAGCAAGCAAAGACAAAAGTGCTTTAATAATATTTCTTCACCATCACCACTATATGTGTATGTGTGGACATCCATTTTTAAAATTAAGTACAACAAAATGCAATTTCATACACTAAGGCTAGTATTTATTTGAAGAAATTATTAGCAACATTTATATTTTAGAAGAAATTTTTTTTTGGTTATGGATAGGTGACTAAATTTAGACAGAAGCAAAATATTGATGACAATGTGGAAGAGTCTTCACTACCAGGCTATGGTACACCTAAATTGACTAGAAAAAAAATATGTTGAATCATTTTTGAAATAAGGTTTTGTTTCTAATAATGATGATGGTGTAGGGAAAAAACCCTTTGCTCAATTGGTAATTAATTTTTAGCTGCAATAGTATGAAACCAGTCAAATTAAAATGGCATCTAAAACCAGGCATGCAGAATACCAAAGGAATATTTTGAACAAATTTAAAGTCTACAAATGAAGAAAAAATGCTTTGAGAAATTTGTTACTGTCAATGAAAAGTATTTACCTGTATCTTATGCAACTTCTTATTTAAATTCATAAACTAAAAAGTCTTCGATCATAGCCAAAGATCTCGTTACCTACTGCAGTTCAAACATCAGAAATAGTTTGTGGGAAAAGGTATGGAGATGAAATTCATAAAATTCTTTTAATGATGCCATGTCCAAAAGAATTCGAAATTAGTAATGACCAATTTCAGCAGCTTATTACCAAGCTAAAGGGGAGCCCAAAGTTTAATTTCAGTTGGATGGGGAGAAAAAAGCAGCTAATATTTATAATATGGCACAGTTGTTACTTTAAGACATATTGCTGAAAGAAGCATACATGAAAAAATCATTGTTTTGTCATCCTTTGAAAAGGCGCACAAGGAGGGAAGATATACATCTTAAAGTCTACAACTTTTTCTCAAATGAAGGTTTACAGTGGAAAAATTGCATTGGAGTTTGTACAGATGGTACTGGAGCAATCATGGATAAGAATGTTGTATTTGTCACAAAAGTTAAAGCTCGTGTCAATGAACATATCACTTTTAATCACTGCATAATCCATTGGGAGGCACGCATAGTCAAAACAATGTCACCAGACTTGGATGTTGTGCTTTGTGATAGTATCAAAATAATTAATTTCACTAAAAGTCATGGTATTAACATTCATTTGTCTACAAACCTTTGGAAAGACATGAACTCCAATTACAAAAGCTTATGAATACACGCATAGGTAATAAGGCTTTCAAGAGGGTAAAGTTTAAACATATTGAAATTTCAGGGGGAAGTCGTCATATTTTTGACTGAGCAGAAATCTGATTTTGTTAGTTTTTTATATTGACTTATGGCTTTGAAAATTGTGTTATCTTTTGGATATTTTTGAAAACATTCATTAGTTTAAACATGTTGCTTAAAGGAAAAATTTGTAATATATTTATGTTAAAAGATAAAATTGAAAGTTTTGCTAAAAATGTTAACATACAGAAGAATAAAATGGAAAATGTTTCTTTAGAAATATTTGCAAGTACAGACACTTTTAGAATTGAAAAAAGTTCCCGGAAGATTTAGTTGTAAGAGTTATGATTGACCACCTGAAAGTGCTTAGAGGCACAGTTTCAGAAATACTTCCCCTTAAGTTTTGATTCTAATAAACTAAATTGGGTTCAAAACTGTACTCAACTGACATCAAAAACATGAGTCTTCTCATTAAAAGTTCAAGAAGAATTTGCTAAGTTAAAACTTGAGTTTCCTAAAAAAAAAATTATTGAAATAATTTGGGCTTGGGATTAGGAACGAATTTCCAACAATTTCTGAAATGACTCTACACAAATTTCCGCCATTTTGCATTATATATCTATGAAAGTGGTGTTCTCAGAATTTACAATTATAAAACAAAAATATTGATGGACTCTGAAAAATGTTGGAGGTGCTGTTTGGTTTGTAGTATCAAATATTCTACCAAGATTTAATTCTTTATACATAAAAAACAAAACAAAACAAAACAAGCACATCCATCTCATTAGTATGCAAATTTTCTTTTCTTTTTAACAAATGGTAAAAGTATATGTATATGTGTAGCAAATAATTGTTTTAAAATAAATTTATTTATGATTTATTATCAGTAAGTATTTCATTTGGATGCCTATTAAAAATACTTATGTACACAGGATTGTGTAAAAATTTCTCAGATGAAAAGGGGTGGTGAATGGAAAAAATTTAAGAATCTCTGATCTATACCAATATCTACCTATACCAACACCTTCTATAACTGTATTTGCATTTCTGTGAAGATCCAAGTCTACCAGAAAAAAAACTCTCTCACACTGCGGTCGTTGTCGTGCACAAAGTTCTCCTGCTTCTGCTCTTTTTGTTCAGTATCACATGATATACGTCTTTCCAGGCCTCTCTGAAGTTTTCTCATTTATCATTTCTTGTGGTGCAATAGTATTCCATTATATTCATATACCATAATTTATTCAGCTATTTCTCAATTGATGGGCATTACCTTGATTTCCAGTTTTGGGCAACTACAAAGAGTTCTGCTATAAATATTGTTGTACATGTGGGGCCCTTCCTATTTTTATGATCTCTCGAGGATACAGTCCTAGAAGTGATATTGCTGGATCAAAGGGTATGCACATTTTTGTAGCCAAACCGCTCTCTAGTATGGTTAGATCAGCTCACAGCTCCATCAACAATGAATTAGTGTTCCAACTCTCCCACAAGCTCTCCAACATTTATCATTTTCCCGTTCTGTCATGTTTGCCAATCTAATAGGTGTGATGTGGTACTTCGAGTTGATTCGATTTGCATCTCTCTAATCAAAAGTATTTAGAGGGGGGGACGGAGCTAAGATGGCGGAGTAGAAAGATGCACATACACAGAGCTCCAAACCAACAACCCACAGAACGGCTTTAGGGGACCAACTCACGGTGAATTCTGCACCCAGAGGCCACGGATTACTGGAGCGAGGGAGATTTCTGTTCCAGAGAGACCTGCAAACCTCTCGCGGGGGGGTCCTTCGAGCCGGGACTGGGAGCACAGGGCAGCCCTGCAGTGGCGGGGCCGAGCCAGCTATGGGGGACCAGACCTCCAGCGGCGGCACAAGTCCCCCCACCCGCAGGTGACGGGGGTCGGTGAGAGAGTCTCTTTGGTGGGTCGAGAGGGGAGTGGGGTGCCCCCATGGCTCGCCCCCCCCCCCGGGAGATAGAAGCTGAGAGGCGGCTGCAGACAGGGGCTCCCCACCAAGCAGGCGGGAGCCTGGATCCATTGTGGAAGGTCTGTGCATAAACCCCCTGAGGGAACTGAGCATGAGAGGCGGCCCCACCCCAACCTGAGCACCTGAACTTAATTCTCACACTGAATAGCAGCCCTGCCCCCACCAAAAGCCCTAAGGCGGGAAGCTGCATTTGAATCTCAGTCCCCAAACTCTGGCTGGGAGGACCAGGAGGCGAGGTGGGTGTGAGGAGAATATTCAGAGGTCAAGTCACTGGCTGGGGAGAATGCCCA
>CM052678.1:77290219-77334939 GCA_028533205.1 Lagorchestes hirsutus | reverse complement strand
ATCCACAGAACACCGCCTGAAAGAGACCCAAAAAGAGAAACTCCTAGGAACACTGTGGCCAAATCTAGAGTTCCCAGGTCAAGGAGAAAATATTGCAAGCAGCTAGAAAGAAACAATTCAAGTATTGTGGAAATACAGTCAGCATAACACAAGATCTAGCAGCTTCTGCATTAAGGGATCGAAGGGCCTGGAATAGGATATTCCAGAAGTCAGAGGAAGTAGGACTGAAACCAAGATTAGAATACTACAGGGGAAAAATGGTCTTTCAATGAAACTGCGGACTTTCATGCATTCTTGATGAAAAGACCAGAGCCGAAAAGAAAATTTGTCTTTTAAACACAAGAATGAAGAGAAGCATGAAAAGGTAAACAGCAAAGAGAAGCCATAAGGGACTTACTAAAGTTGAACTGTTTACATTTCTACATGGAAAGAAAATATTTGTAACTCTTGAAACTTTTCAGTATCTGGGTACTGGGTGGGATTACACACACACACACAAACATACACACACATGCACACACACACAGAGACAGAGAGCACAGAGTGAATTGAATAGGATGGGATCATATCTTAAAAAAATGAAATTAAGTGGTGCGAGAAATATATTGGGAGGAGAAAGGGAGAAATGGAATGAGGCAAATTATCTCTCATAAAAGAGGCAAGCAAAAGACTTTTTAGTGGAGGGAAAAAGAAGGGAGGTGAGAGAAAAACATGAAGTTTACTCTCATCACATTCCACTAAAGAAGGAATAAAATGCACACTCATTTTGGTATGAAAACCTATCTTACAATACAGGAAAGTGGGGGAGAAGGGGATAAGCAGGGTGGGGGGGGATCATGGAAGGGAGGGCAATGGGAGGAGGGAGCAATTTGAAGTCAACACTCTTGGAGAGGGACAGGATCAAAAGAGAGAATAGAAGCAATGGGGAGCAGGATAGGATGGAGGGAAATATACTTAGTCTTACACAACATGACTCTTATGGAATTCATTTGCAAATCTACACAGATATGGCCTATATTGAATTCCTTGCCTTCCCAAAGGGAATGGGTGGGGGGGAAGGGTGAAGAGGAGTTGGAACTCAAAGTTTTAGGAACAACTGTCAAGTACTGTTCTTGCTACTAGGAAATAAGAAATACAGGTAAAGGGGTATATAAAGTTATCTGGCCCTACAGGACGAAAAAGAAGATGGGGACAAGGGAAGGGAGGGATGATTGAAGAGAGGGCAGATTGGTGATAGGGGCAATTAGAATGCTTGGTGTTTTGGGGTGGGGGGAGAGGACAAATTGGGAGAAAATTTGGTACCCAAAATTTTGTGAAAATGAATGTTAAAAGTTAAATAAATTAATTAAAATAAAAAAAAACATACTGATAGAGAAAGACAAGGATGGAAATTCTTCCTGAAGGGAAGCTTTGGTCCATATAGCCCAGGGAGTAACCTCTGACAGGTGTGAGGCCTTAGAGCTGCCTAAGCAAAAGAGTTAAGAGAGAGGTTGTCATCTTAGTGTATGTCTAAGGGAGGAGAGGGTGTACTTTACTTTTGATGGGATTAAATTTTGCCTTCTTAAAGATGGATGAACTATCCTGCTGGTAAACCCTGTGGAATTCTCATTTTTCATTTTTCAGTTTTTGAATTTCCCCATCATTTTCATCAAACCAGTCTTGGTGTTTCTGAGCGTTCTGATGCTAGGAAACTGAATCGCTTCCACTTGAATTGTCTTAGCAAGATTCTGAAGGTCACCTGGCAAAGTAAAGTACCAGACACTGAGGTCCTTTCCCATGCTAGAATGACAAGCATTTAAAATCTTTCTCAGAGAATGCAAATCCTATGGTCTGGCCACATCGTTTGAATACAAAATATGCACTTCTCAGAAAGACTATTTTAGGGAGAAATCACACAGCAAGAGCTCACATGATGGTGAGAAAAAATGATACACGGACACTCTTAAGGCCTCCCTTAAAAACTTTGGAATTGATTGCGTGACATGGGAGACACTGGCACAGGATCATTCAACATGCCTACATCAGAGAAGGTTCTGTGCTCCATGCAAAAAGCAGAATTGAAACAGCTCCACGGAAACACAAGATGTGCAAATATAGAGAATCCATCCAAATGTTCACACAGACTATTTGTACCTGTGATAGAGCATTCCAAGCTCATATTGCTCCAATCTGCCACAGTTCCATACTCTGAAACTTGACTCTAGCATAGTGATGTCATTTTAGTCCTTCTTGAGAAGGAAGGACAACAACCAGCCAACCAGCTCTAAGTAATATTTAACACTCATTAAACATTTAGTTAATAATTATTTTACTGACAGAATTTAGAACAGCTTTTAAAAACAGATTTCAGGTACTTTTTATAAAAGCTGTTAGGAAAAGTTTAAACTGATGCTTTATTTTTGTAAAGTTCTCTTTTGCAAGGAGAAGCCCTAAATATCTTTCCATTGCCCAAGATTTCAGAGGACCTGAGTTTGAATCCTAGTATCTCTATAACGTGGAGTAAGTCATTTCACATCTCTAAGCCTCAGCTTACTTTAATTGTAAAATCAGGGATTGAACTAGGAATTCTTTTCCAGCTGATTAGTATGGAATGAGCAAAGTGACACTAGCATGTGAAGCATGATAAAAGGAAAGACTCATGTGTGACTGGATATTAGAGAGAAAGTGGGACATAGAGAATGGGTGCTAACTTAAGAGTTACATGATCTGAACTCTGTTTTGTACCAATTGTCTGGCCTTCAGCAATCCTCTTAACTTCTCTGGGCCTTGATTTCTTTATGTGTAAAAGAAAGGGATTAGATTAAAGAACATCTATACTGTCTTTCAGCCTTATACTGAAGGTGTTCAAAATCCTCAACAGCATCTTAATGCACAGCCACAGGTTACCATACAGCAACCTGCTGTTCATGTGCAAGGTCAGGAACGTTTAACTGCTTCCATGCTGGCATCTGCCCCTCCTCAAGAGCAAAAGCAGATGTTGGGTGAAAGGCTGTTTCCATTCATTCAGGCCATACATCCTACCCTGGCTGGGAAAATCACTGGCATGTTGCTAGAAATTGACAACTCTGAGTTTCTTCATATGTTTGTCTCCTGAGTCTCTTCTCTCTAAGGTTGATGAAGCTGTAGCCATACTGCAAGTGCACCAAGCTAAAGAAGCTGCCCAGAAAGCAGTTAATAGTGCCACTGGTGTTCCAACTGTTTAGAAGAAATATCAGGGACCATAAAATGGCAACTCTGCTTCACTGAAGAAAAATATCTAAACATCGAAAAACTTAAATATTGTGAAAAAACATAGCAAAATATAAAATAAATAAAAAAGGAAAGGAAACTTTGAACCTGATGTACCAAGAAAATTCCAGATCTAGCAAACTTAATGCTAGTCCTAGATTACTTATTGATTTAAAAAAAAAAGACAAGAAAAAAACAAAAAAAATCCCAAATTGTAAAATATATAAAAACAAATTAATGTTTTATAGACCCAGGGAGAAAAGACTTTTCAGCAAAGTACAAAAATTTAAACCATTCCCTTCTTTAATTTTGTAATTCTTTTCTGTGGAAAAGCTCAGAATATCACCACTCTTTTAAATAACAGAATTGATACCTGAGCAAGGAAACGTAATTTGGATTATAAAATTTTTGCTTTAATAAAAATTCCTTAAACAGTGAAAAGAAAAAGACTTGTCCAGAGTCACACAAATGATAATTGAAATATTTTAATTAAATATTTCATTTATATTCTCTTGGATTTTAAATTATTAACTACCTACTATAGTATCCTAGAAAAATGGGGTTTGTTATTGCTCAGAAAGGAGAATCTCCCAATCTAACATTGTGAACTCTGGCAGGAATCATTTAGCTGAGGAATGAAAGGAAGCAATTTGAAATAGTTCATACTCTCAAGTGGGTGATGGGTACTTTTGCATAAAATATATGGTAGCAATATTTATAAATATTCTTCAGCAGGAAGTGCTCTAGGTATGGAATTAGAAGACCTTAGCTAAAATTCCAATTAAGTGATTTAATATTTGCGTGACATTTCATTTTAAAAAAGAGGGAGCAAAATTTTCTTAAAAGTTTCTTCCAACTTTAAATCTTTTTCTCAGTCTTATACTTTTGGTAATCAACTTTACTTGTATTGGGTCACCATCATCAAACATACATGAGTAATATTTTGGCTGTAAAGATTTAATACAGTTTTTTTTCTGAAGGTTACAGCAAAAATAGGTTAAGGTATGAAGGAAAGCTCTCATAGTAAAGATTTATTAAATATTAGACCAAAGACTGATAAAAATGAACACAGCATTTAGCAGCAAAGAGAAACTTTAAAGGAGGAATATTGCAATTTTAAAAATTGTCTTGCCATTGGCAAAGTTTAGCATAGGGGATAGAGTGATAGTTTGGAATCATGAAGAACTGGATTAAAACTATGCCTCAGTATCTTAAAAGCTATATATCTCTAGGGCAAGTCATTCAAGCTCTCCAAGTCTCCATTTCTTCATTTATAAAATGAATAGGTTCAAATTGATGACATATATGTTCCCTTCCAATCTTAAATATATGGTGGTTATTAGTTTCAATTAGTGATCAACCTGTTTGAAATCTGTTTGCTTCATATATAGCTAGGTTCATTTGTGGGCTGGAGACAGAGATCGGTATTAGTCTGCACACTAGAACTGCACTCAAAATGTTCAAATGTCATATTCTGTTGGTATAATATTTCGAGAATGAGCATTCACCTTCCCACAATCATGAGATAGTATGAGATACTTTAGGTGTAGGATTCTATCCCTTAGTATAGTTACTGACACATAATAAGCACTTGATAAATTCTCTTTTATCTTATCCCTCTCTCCTCTCTCTCTCTCTCTCTCTCTCTCTCTCTCTCTCTCTCTCTCTCTCTCTTTCTCTCTTTCTTTCTCTCTCTCTTTCCCTATATGGATTCCCTCTCTGTAACTCAACAGATAAAAGAGAGACAGAGAAGAAGGGGAAGGAGAAGAAGAAGAAGAAGAGGAGGAGGAGGAGGAGGAGGAGGAGGAGGAAGAAGATGATGATGAAGAAGAAAAGGAGAAGGATGAGAAGGAGGAGGAAGAGGAAGAGAAGGATGAGGAGGAGGAGAAGAAGAGGAAGAAGAAAGAGAAAAAGAAGAAAAATTCTCTTATTTTCTGTGCAGGTATGAAGAAAAGGCTTGAGAAATGCATTTGAAACTACTTTGAGTAAAACAATTTTATACTTTGAAACAAAACCATAGAAATGATATTATCAGACTCCTTTTGAGTATTGAATGGGCTTTGCACTAATTCTGGACCAAACAATTCTAACTAAAAAAGAGAAAAGCATGAGAAACCAATGAACCCTGAGTCATATGTAGCGTTGTTGTAAGATGTCATATATATATATGTATGTATGTATATGCCTCCATTTAATAAAATCTGTTGGGAGAGGTGTTATGCATCATGTATTTCTGAGAATGTTGGTTAACTAATCATTCTAAAGTACCCACAAGGATCTTGAAGTCAGAATGACCCCAAAGTAGGTCCATGTCCTGCCTCATACTTAGCTGTCTACTTGACCGTGGCTAAGTCACCTAAGATCTCAATTTCCCAGGTAGTACTTTTAAGACTATAAAGTTGTATCAAGGGAAGGAATTTTCATGCCTGATATTCCCTTTGTTCATGAAATCACAGTTCTCAATTTATTTTGTGTTCATTAAAAACTGAAATGACTTTCATCTTATTCATGAAGATTGGATTTGCTCATTTAGTTTTGGCTTGAAAATTTTATGATTTCAATCTTCAATTTATCTTTTATTGTTACTTTACAGTGATTCAGGGAGCCATCATGGAGTAAAAGAAATAGGGCATTTTCTCAGTTAAAATGTCTAATCATCTGATTAAGTTTAACCAGTGATATCAGTATTTCTTCCCGAGTATGGCCTAAAATAATCTCAAATTAACAATGATCTGCACTTCAGTGGGTTAAGACTTACATAGCAAAGGTTTTGAGTTGGAATAGAATTCCAAGGAGTACTGTACAAAATTAGTTTTATGAAGCTGAAGTCCAAGGCATTAGTCTTAGTTTCTACCCTAGGTGAAATTCAGGAAGAAATGTCCTTCATGTATGTGAGCAGAATTTCTATGATAAAAATCTTCCCTTCAGGAAAATTAAAGGAGGAGAAAGAAACACGTTTAGAAGAATCTATAGGGGCCTTTTCATGGTGTTCTTCATCCTTTTACGGAAAGTTTATGTTGTGCAGCAAGGACCCATTGAAACTAACCAAAAGGAAATTAATAGTCACTTGCAATTTGTCAGTAAATAAAATGGTTTTTGAGATTCAGTGTTTCATAAAACCTATTACTTCCCTACTTTTGATAGTTCTTGATGACAATTCCTCTATTGTTCCAATGTTTATATATATATATGTGTGTGTGTGTGTGTGTGTGTGTGTGTGTGTGTGTGTGTGTGTATCAATAGTTTTTAAAACATCGTTTTTATGGCTATTGAAAAAAGTAAAACGAATTAGAAATTTTATTTCTCAAATGTAATTTAAAGTGTTTTTTCGTATCTTGCTTTATCTTTACCATGTTGTAAAATGATGAAATAATAAAGTATGGCTCCACAAGCTGCCAAACATAAGAAAGACAAGCAGAAGCACAGTTTAATGAGAATAGCATATTAGAGTTGTGCTTTGACATACTATTGCCAGGATTCTACTAGCTAGATAGTTCATTTTTTGAAATAAAATAATTATTTGCCTTTTTGGTAACCACATTTTGTTAAAATGAATGCTTAAAACTGCCTTTATATAGAAATGGAAAAAAATACTACTGAAAATTTGCTTAGGTTAAAAACAAACGTAATAATTAAAAACTCTTATGAATGAATTACTGAATGCTTAAAAAATCAGAGTAAACACGAACAATTTTCCTATACTTTCCTGGGAAATAAAGGCAACTCTTTAAAACTCCTTAAGAGATATTTAGCATTTTACTTGTATCTGTACTATTTGAGCTACTCGGAAAGTCTAAATCTTCTTACCAGTTAGTATATGGTTTAGGTTTTCTTAATTCATTCAATTGTATCATTTGCCTTCTAATACTTATCTTCAGAAGTAGGATAGTTGCAAGAAGCACTTCCTACTGGGAAGCCTGAAGTAATTCAGTAATTCCTGATCTCTAAAAATCATGAGATAATATTTATCCTGTAAATTTACATTCTTAATATTTCTATTTGATGACCTGAGGTTATGGAAAGAAATAAAATCAAAAGAGGCAGTCAGGGACTTGAGGACGTGTATCAGATATGCTTGTACATGATTATGTTTTTGCCTTTATGGTTTAGCCAACATCATTGCCTGGATGTTGGGAGAGGGATAAAAAAATCTACACAGACATTCACACACACACACACACACACACACACACACACACACACACACACACACACACACACCATTTGTGGGAGAAGTGAATCTTTCCTAAGAAAGAATGACTCCAAAGAGAGAAGGAATAAGAACATTTGTACAATCCTACTTTATAACTTAATAAATGGGGAGATTTCTCCACAAAACTCTGTTCCTTGTAATACTATTTGCTATGTTTTGTTGGTATTAAATCTTCCTTGATAGCCTTCAAGCCCTCTGATACATTCATCCAATCAGGAACTCTTGTGGTTCGTCATCAAAGTGCAGTACCTGTCCCTCATTAAGAAGCCAAAGCATATGCTTTTTTCCACAGAGACAAAGTGCCTTTTCTGTTGAATCATGCCAACATATTGGTATGTGTCCTAAATAACAGGCACTAGTGAGAGATAGAACAATATGGAAATACTGAGAAATAAAAACATAACAATAACAGCAATGGTTATAGTTTCTTATAGGGAACAATTCTGATATATCTAGAAATAATCTTGAATAATGTTAAAATTAACATGAAGTTGATATCACAGGAAAAGTAGAAGTAAAGAGAAATGGAAGATATTCTTTGGGCTCTTCTTTGTCCCCTGTCCTTTTAAGCCTGTCAGAGATTAAGAGAAAAGGAAGCATAATTTTCATGTTTCCTCATAAAAGATGTTCCATCACACATCTCCATTCTTTTATATGACCTGTGTATATAAATGCGACCAGCAACTTTTTCAGTGGACACCTCTTTGAACTGCCTTCAAATTTTCTTTTACCACCTTTATGAGTCCTTTCCAAATTCCCTCCCTGATATAGCCTACACCTTGACAAATTGATTTATGTTTGTTTATAACATTCATAAGTGAATGAGTTTTGTCTCATCATCATCATCACTAAAATTTCCATAAACTCGAGGAGACCAGCTCCTGGAATAAGAACTCACTGACAAAATTTCTGGGAAAACTGGATAACAGTCTGGGGAAAACTGGGCAGAGAACAATGCGTGACACCAAACACAAGAAGAAAGTCCAAATGGATACATGACCTAGGTATAAAGACTGATAGTATAAGCAAATTAGGGGAGAAGGGATGGAGTATTTGTCAGAATTATGGAGAAAATTTTGACCAAACAGGAGATAGAGAATATTATGAGGTACAAAATGGATAATTTTGTTGAGATTAAATTGAACAGTTTTTGCACAAAAAAACCTAATGCAGGCGATATTAGGAGGGAAGTAGAAAAGCAGGAAAGAATTTTTGCAACTACTGTCTGTGATAAAGGCTTCATTTCTAATACATATAGACAACTGAGTCAAATATACAAGTCCAATTGACAAATGCTCAAAAGATATAAATAGGCAGTTTTCAGAGGATGACATTAAAGCTATCTAAAATCATATGAAAATGCTCCAAATCACTATTGATTAGAGAGATGCAAATCAAAACAACTTTGAGGTACCACACATCATACCTATCACATTGACTAACATGTCAAAACAGGAAGATGATAAATGTTGGAGAAGATGTGGGACAGTTGGAACAGTAATTCATTGTTGGTGGAGCTGTGAGCTGATTCAACCATTCTGGAGAACAATTTTTAACTATGCTCAAAGGGCTACAAAAATGTGGATAACCTTTGACCTAGCAATAATGCTTTCAGGACTGTATCCACAAAAGATCATAAAAATAGGAAAGGGTCCCACATGTACAAAAATATTTATAACAGGTCTCTTTGTGGTGGCCAAAAGCTAGAAATAAAGGGGATCCCCATCAATTGGGGAATGGTTGAACAAATTTTGGTACATTAATGAAATGGAATACTATTGTGCTATAAGAAATGATGAACAGAAAGACTGCGGAGAGGCCAGGTATGACTTACATGAACTGATGTTGAGTGAAAGGAGAAGAACCAGGAGAACTTTGTAAACAGCAACAACCACTGTGTGAGGAATTTTTCCAGTAGACTTGGCCCTTCACAGCAATGCAAGGACTTGAAAACTTCCCAATGGATCCTTCGAGCAAAATGCCTTCCACATCCAGAGAAAGAACTGTGGAATTGGATTGCAGAATGAAGCAGATCATTTTCTCTTGTGTTTATGTTATGTTTTGTTTTATGATTTTTTTCCATTCATATTAATTCTCCTATGCAACATGACTAATGTGAAAATGCATTTAATAAGACTCTATGTTTAGAACCTATATAAGATTTCATGCCATCTTGGGGAGAGACAGGAGAGGGAAGTGGTAAGGAAGGAGAGAGAGGAGGGAAAGCTTAAGATATATGGACATGATTGTAGAAAACAGAAAACAAATAAAATTTAAAAAATAATAAAATTTACATAGAACCTACTAGGTATCCATTGAGCTCAGCACTTTACCATTACTATATCATCTGATCCCCACAACAACTCTGGGAGGCAGATGTTATCATTATTCACATTTTATTTTATTTTAATTAAAACGTTTTATTTATTTTCAGTGTTCTACAATCAGTATCATGTAATTTAGATTCTTCTTCTTCTCTCCCCCCCCCCTGCTTCCCTCCCCTTGAGGGCATAGAATTTTGTACAGGTTCTACATATACATTCCTATTAAATACATTTTCACTATGGTTATGCTGTGTTGAAGAATTAAAATCAGTGGGAGAAATCATGTAACAAACCAAACGCAACACACACACACACACACACACACACACACACACACACACACACAATGATCTGCTACATTCTGCAATTGAATTTCATAGTTCTTTCTCTGTGTATGGAAGGTATTTTGCCTTAGAAGACCACTGGGAATTTTTTTTAAGTTCTTGCATTGCAATGGAGTTCCAAGTCCACAAAAAAAACTCTTGCACACTGTGGTCGTTGCTGTGCACAAAGTTCTCCTGATTCTGCTCCTTTATCTCTGCATCAAATCATATAAGTCTTTCAGGCCTCTCTAAAGTCTTCCTGTTCATCATTTCTTGTGGTGCAATAGTATTCCATTACATTCATATACTATAATTTATTCAGCCATTCCCCAACTGATGGGCATCCCCTTGATTTCCAGTTTTTGACCACCACAAAGAGTATTGCTATAAACATTTTTGTACATGTGGGACTCTTTCCCATTTTTATGATCTCTTGGGGATACAGTCCTAGAAGCGCTATTGCTGGGTGAAAGGGTATGCCCATTTTTGTACCTGCTTGGGCATAATTCCAAATTGATCTCCAGAATGATTGGATCAACTCACAGCTCCACAAATAGGATATTAGTGTTCCAATTCTTCCACATCCTTGCCAACATTCATCATCTTCCTGTTCTGTCATGTTTGCAAATCTGATAGGTATGATGTGGTACCTCAGAATTGTTTTGATTTTATCTCTCTAATCAAAAGTCGTTTAGAGCATTTTTTCATATGTCTATAGATAACTTTAATTTCTTCCTCTGAAAATTTCCCGTTCATATCCTTTGACCATTTATCAACTGGGGAATGACTTGTATTTTTGTACATTTGACTCAATTCTCTATATATCTTAGAAATGGGGCCTTTTCCAGTGACATTTGCTGTAAAAATTCTTTCCCACTTTTCTACATCCCTCCAAATTTTGGTTGCACTGGGTTTGGTTGTGCAAAAACTTTTCAGTTAATGTAATCAAAATTATCTATCTTGCACTTCATGTTTCCTATCTCTTCTTTAGTCAAAAATTCTTCACTTCTCCATAAATCTGATAAATATATTATTCCTTTATCCACCAATTTGTCTATAGTATCAATTTTTTTACCTAGAACATTAACCCATTTGGATTTTATTCTTGTGTACAGTGTCAGGCATTGGTCTATGCCTAGTTTCTGCCACACTGTTATCCAGTTTCCCCAGCAATTTTTGGTGAACAGTGAGATATTATCCCAGAAGCTGGGGTTCTTGGATTTATTAAACAGTAGATTGTTATATTCATTGTATAATGTGTCTTGAGTACCTAGAAAATTCCACTTGTCTACCCTTCAGTTTCTTAGCCAGTACCAAGGGGTTTTGATAATTGCTGCATTATAATACAATTTGCGATCTGGTAGAGCTAGGCCATCTTCCCCAGCATTTCTTTTCATCAGTCCCCTTGGTATTCAAGACCTTTTGTTCTTCCAGATGGATTTTGATACTATTTTTTCTAGCTCTACAAAATAATTGTCTGATAGTTTAATTGCTATGGCACTAAATAAGTAAATTAATTTAGGTAGAATTGTCATTGTCATTATGTTAGCTTGGCCTACCCATGAGCAACTGATGTTTTTCCACTTACTTAGATCTGACTTTGTGTGAAAAGTGTATTTTAGTTGTGTTCATATAGTCCTTGCGATTGTTTTGACAGGTAAACTCCCAAATGTTTTACAGAGTCTTCCATAGCTTTAAACAGGATTTCTCTTTTTATCTCTTGGTGTTGGGCTTTGTTACTAATATACAGAAATGCGGAAGACTTGTGTGGGTTTATTTTGTAATCTGCAACTTTGCCAAAGTTGTTTATTATTTCAAGTAGTTTTTTACTTGAATCTCTGTGATTTTCTAAGTATATGGTCATATCATCTGCTAAGAGTTATAACTTAGTTTCTTCCTTCGCTATTTTAATTCCTTCTATTTCTTTATCTTGTCTAATTGCTATAGCCAGCATTTCCAGTACAACATTGAATAATAGTGGTGATAATGGACATCCTTGTTTCACCCCTGATCTTATTGGAAATGCATCTAGCTTATAACCTTTGAATATAATGCTTGCAGAAAACTTTAGGTACGTATTGCTTATTATTTTTGGAAATTTTCCTTTATTCCTACACTCTCCAATGTTTTTAAAAGGAATGGGTGGTGTATTTTGCCAAAAGCTTTTTCTGCATGTATTGAGATTATCATGTGGTTTCTGTTAGCTGTTGTTGGCATGGTCAATAATGCTAATAGTTTTCCTAATATTGAACCAGCCTGAATTCGTACTATGAATCCTACATGATCATAATGTATTATTCTTCTGATAAGTTACTGTATTCATTTTGCTAAAATCTTATTTCAAATTTTTCCATCTGTATTCATTACAGAAATTGTTCTATGATTTTCTTTCTCTGTTTTTTCCCTTCATGGTTTAGGTATCAAAATCATATTTGTATGATAAAAAGAATTTTGGAGGATTCATTCTTCCATAATTGAAAAAATAGTCTATATATTATTGGAATTAATTGTTCTTTAAACGTTTGGTAGGATTCACTTGTAAATCCATCTGACTCTGGAGATTTTTTCCTAGGGAGTTCAATGATGGCTTGTTCAATTTCTTTTCCTAAGATAGATTTGTTTAAGTATTCAACTTCCTCTTCTGTTAATCTGGGCAATTTGCATTTTTGAAAATACTCTTACATTTCATTTAGATTGTCGAATTTATGGGCATAAAGTTGGGCAAAGTAATTTCTAATTATTGTTTTAATTTTCTCCTCATTGGCAGTGAGTTCACCCCTTTCATTTTTAATATTAATAATTTGGTGTTCTTCCTTCTTTTTTTAAATTGGATTGACCAAAAAGTTTATCAATTTTAAAAGTTTTTCCATGAAACCAACTATTGGTTTTATTTATTAATTCAATAGTTTTCTTAATTTCAATTTGATTAATCTCTCCTTTGGTTTTCAGGATTTCGAATTTGGTATTTACTTGGGGATATTCAATTTCTTCTTTTTCTAACTTTTTCATCTGCATGCCCAAGTCATTGATCTCCTCTTTCTCTATTTTATTCATGTACATATTCAAAGATATAAAACCTCCCTTAAGAACTGCTTTTGCAGTATCCCACAAGATTTGGTAGGTTGTCTCATTATTGTCATTCTCTTGAATGAAGTTGGTGATTGTTTCTATGATTTGTTGTTTAACCCAATCATTCTTTAGAATTAGATTATTGCGGCTGCAATTAATTTTTGGTTTATCTTTCTGTGGTCTTTTATTACATATAATTTTTATTTCATTATGATCTGAAAAGGATACATTGACTATCTCTGCCTTTCTGCACTAGATTGTGAGGTTTTGATGCCTTAGAACGTGGTCATTTTTTGCATATTTGCCATAAACCACTGAGAAAAAGGTAAATTCCTTTCTATTCCCGTTTATTTTTCTTTAGAGATCATATCTACGTTATCCAGAGCTTCATTTACCTCCTTAACCTCTTTCTTGTTTATTTTGAGGTTAGATTTATCAAGTTCAGAGAGGGGAAGTTGAGGTCCACCACTAGTACAATTTTGCTCTGTATTTCTTCCTTCAGTTCCCCCAACCTCTTCTCTAAAAATTGGATGGTATATCACTTGGAGCATACATATTTAGGAACGATATTGCTTGATTATCTATTGTACCTTTTAGCAGGGTATATTTTTCCTTCCTTATCTCCTTTGATTAGAACTATTTCTGTTACTACTTTGTCTGAAATTAGGATTACTACACCTGCTTTTCTTACATCAGCTGAAGCCCAATATATTTTGCTCCAAACTTTTACCTTTGCCCTGTGTGTACCCCCTGTTTCAAATGTTTCCTGTAAACAGTATATTGTTGGATTATGGTTTTGGATCCACTCTGCTCCATTTTATGGGAGAGTTTGTTCCTTTCCCATCCACAGTTATGATTAAAATCTGTGTCCTTCCCTCCACCCTCTTTCCCAACATTTGTGCTTTTAGTTCTCCCACCTCCCTTCCACTCCTCAATAGAATTTTTCTTCTCACCATTACCTCCCACAGTCTTCCCTTCCTTCATTCAGCCCCTCTCCCTTTTACTCCTCTTTACCCTTACTACTTCTTTGCTCCCTTTTACCTTCCTCTTCCCTTTCTTTTCCCTTCCCCTCCTTCTGCCTATAGAGCTAGTTAGATTTATATACTTAATTGCATTTATTATTCCCTCCCTGAACCAAATCAGATGAGAGTACCTCTCAAACAATGCTCTTCTCTCACCTCCCTTTCTCTCTCCTATAATTTTGTATTTCTTCCTGTGATTTAAGCTGCCATTTTCTGCTTCCTTCTTTTCACATCTCCTGTTACAATCCCTTTGCATGCTTAAATCATATTTCTATCATTACATCATTTATTTTATACCCATTCCCTCTATGTATACCCCTTTTATATTTCATAACACGTAAAATTCTCAAGATTGACAAGTATCATGTTCCCTTATGGGGAGGTAAATAGTTTGCCCAAACTGAGTAACAAGTTTTTTTCTTTTCCCTTGTTTACCTTTTTTATCTCTCTTGAGACCTGCGTTTGAATATCGGATTTTCTATTCAGTTCTGGCCTTGTTGTCAGCAAAGTCTGGAAATCCTTAATTTCTTTGAATGTCCATCTCCTTGCCTGAAATGCTGTGCTGAACTTTGCTGCATAATTGATCCTTGGTTTTAGTCCCAGCTCCTTTGCCTTACAGAATATCATATTCCGATTACTTTTATCTTTTAATGTAGAAGCTGCAAGGTCCTGTGTAATCGCAATTGTAGCTCCTCGATATTTGAATGGTTTCTTTCTGGCTGTCTGTAGTATTTTCTCCTTCACTTGATAGTTCTGGAAGTTGGCAACAATATTTCTTGGGGATTTTATTTTGGGATCCCTTTTTTGAGGTGAACGGTGAATTTTTTCAAGGGCTATTTTGCCCTCAGGTTTTAACACTTTTGGGAGTTTTACTTGATGATTTCTTGGAAGATACTGTCTAGACTTCGTTTTTTCATTGTGGCTTTCTTGTAAGGAAATAATTTTTAAACTTTCCCTCCTGGATCTATTTTCCTGGTCAGTTGCTTTTTTCCAATTAGATGTTTTATATTTTCTTCTATATTTTCATTCTTTACATTTTGTTTGACTGACTCTTGATGTCTCATAGAGTCTTTAGTTTCTACTTGCCCAATTCTAATTTTTATCAAATTGCTTTCTTCAGTTAACTTTTGCATCTCATTTTCCTTCTGTCCAGTTATTCCTTTTGAGGAATTATTTTCTCCAGTTAGTTTTTGTACTCCCTTTTGCATTTGTCCAATTTTTCCAATTATGTTTTGTGCTTCCTTTTCCATTTGTTCAATTTTCCTTTTTTAAGGAGATGTTCTCTTCTCTTTTTTCATACTTCAAAAATCACTGACCAGTTTTTCTTCTATTTCCTTCTTCATCTCTTCCAATAGAGCTGTTTGCACATGCGTTTGTTCATGATCCCTTCTGAATTTTTAGATGTGAGTACAGTCTCACTAGTGACATTTTTTTTATTCTTCTTTTGGTCCTTGTCCCCATGGAAAAATGTTAGGAATTTTTCACCCTTGCTTTTCTTTTGCTTGCTCTTGATGGTGATTTGTGTTGTGACTTCTGGTTCTTTCAGTTAGAAGCTGCAGAACTTGGTATTGAGCTGACTCTTGTGAAAAAGCTAAAGGCAGGTGCCTCTTTATCTTTTTGTTTTGTGTTTCTCCTATCATTCCTGTGGCTAGTTTGCTTAGTGTGGGGGAGGGTCGATCTGGTCATGTGAGATGATTCAGGCTACCTATTGTCTTCACATTTCCCGTGGAACACTGAGGCACACCTGGATCTTAGTGCGAGTTTTCAGGTCCCCTGGAGCTCCTCTCTTTGTGGTTTGTCTCTGCCACAGTAAGAGGAATCCTCCTTAGCTATTTTCTTAGCTTCAGGTGTTATGAGACTGTTTGCTCCTTCATTGTTCCCGCTGATCCAGGATGTTTCTGGGGAAATGTTTTATGGTTCTTTAGAAGTCAACAAGGGGAGAGGAGAGAGTATTTACCAATCACTCCACCATTTTGGCTCCTGGAAGTTTAAGTATTATTATTCTCATTTTACGAAAGAGGAAAGTGAGGCAAACAAAGATTAAGTGACTTGACTAAGATCACATACCTTATAAACGTTTTTGGATGGATTTGAACTTAGGTTTTCCTACCTCCATACACAGTGCTGTACCCATTCTGCTATGTAACTCTTCCATATGATACCCAAATAGAATGTAATCCCAATAAAATTTATAATTCTCGTTCTTGTATTTCCATATTCTAGCAAACTGCCTTGGTATGTAGTTTTTTAGGAAATACTAGTTAAATTGATTGATGTTTTGACACCTTAAAGGTTAAGGTAATAGACTTCAATATCCGTGGTTAAGACCTGAAGTTATCAATGCCACTGATATCTACATAGAGTTGTATTCCTATTATATTATTCTTGCAAGTCACCTAACATTTTCTTGATGCTATCTAAAGCATTTCAGTCCTTCACGCTAATAAGTAAGGGAGTTACATCTTCAGCAGCTTACATTTCCTGATATTTCTTCTTCATAAACTGAGCCAAAGCTCCTCTTTCCAATAATGTTCTGAGCAAGTCCTATCTGGTCCAATATTAGAATTTCTTCAACATTAAACAGAATCAAATGCTAAAGCATCATCCATAAATCCTTAGTTTTGTGGCCTTAATTTGAACATTTCTTTAAAAGCAAAAACACAATAGTGGACAATTACTTGATCTATGACAATAGGTGTTCATATTTTAATTCATTTCAGGACAAAATGACAAATGTTATTGAGCAAATGGATGCAGATATATTTTTGACATAGTAAATAAAAGAAAATAATTGGAAATACTAAACAATATATGCATGTAGAGTACTAAAAAGAAAACATCCTTTCAGGCTGGACAGTATGTTTCAGCATTATTATTTGTATATGAAACTTTGACCACTGAAAATTATAATATTTTATGAATTCCTGATTTTTTTTTTGCTGTTCTAATGTATTGGTAATGATTGTTTATATGTGTCTTACACAGTTTAAACTAGTGATTTTATACTGGAAAGCAGACTCTGACCCATTACGACTCAAAGCCACCTTTATGTGTAAGCAGATCAACTGCAGATCATGTGTTCATGAGTTATATTTAGAGTCATATTCTAGCCTGTCATCAAATCAGTGTAAATATAGGAATAGAGAACACAATTTGAAATGCATGCTTTCTGTTTTTGGGGAAATGAGTTATGAGAGATATAAATGAAGTGGAATCAGCATGAGAAGCAACATGGTTTTTTAACTCTAGCATATCAACAGTATAAATGAATGTAAACAGATGAATTCACCAGCATCAAATAAGATAATTTATAAGACAAATGGAAATGAAAACAAATACGTATTTAATGCTGAAATGCATTTTGCATTAACTTTTTGAAAATGAGTTGGCACAGTTGATGAAACTGTTGTAAGATGGGCAGATCGCCAAATTGTACTTAGTCCATTTTGTAACCCATCATCTACAAAAATGAATATCATGGGAAATTTTTACAGATAACTACTAAAATGTGGGATTTTTTTAATGTAAAACACTAAATAACAGTTCTAGTCTTGGAGAAGCCATATCAATTAAGATGCGTGTGTATGTGTGTGTATATATGTACACACACATATCTTTATTGATATATGTATATATTATATATTATATGTATGTATATATTATGTATATGTATGTATTATATATGTATATAATATATATGTATGTATATATATATATCTTTAAAGAAAAAAATCAAATTTTCATGAGTAGAAAAAATACTTATCTGTCAGCTTATCTTTCTGGTTAAGAAAATTGTAAAAAGTAATTTTCATAGTTTAGGGAAAGTAACAAAAATAGAGCGAACTTTTGCATTTATTTTTTCTCTTTATAATATTTCTTCCTTCATTCATTCTTTTATAGCTATGACTTATATATATATGTATATATATATATATATTTTCCTTCAGCAAAGTCATTAAAGTCTCTTGGTCCCCATATTCCTTGTTATTTTTTTCTATACATAATGTTTTCGTTGAAGGCATTTATATCTCTGTGGGTGAAAGAGTTTTGATGATGTGGAAAAGGAAAGCAAAGCATTTAAGTCCCGTGCCATCTTGTCATTCAGGCAACCAATTTAAATAACTACTATTTTAAAGGACTGAAAATGTCTATCATTGAAAAATAGAATAGAATATCTCTGGTCACCTTCCCAGCTGTGTGAATGTTTGCCATATCAATAATTATGAGAAGAAATCAGAAATAAAGAAGTCATAAGAAAGTCAGGCTTTTAATTTAAATTTTATTTTTATACACACATATACATTTCTATATACATATATGCATACATGTATATATATGCGTGTGTACACACATGTATATAAGTATTTATATATAGTTCTAGTTTTTGTTTAATTTGGCAGGCAATATATAGTTATGTGGTGCAGTGAAATGCAGGACATGGAGTCAGGAAGACCATATCCTACTTTTTGTGCTTATTTACAGTATGCTCCTGGAGAAATCACTGAAATTCTTTTCTGCCTCCTTTAACACATCTTTAACGCAATAAAAACAATACCCATCTCTTTAAGTTCCTGTGATGATTCTATGAGGTAGCATTGAACACTACATACCTGCTAGTTATTCTTATTAATTATTTAAATACATGTGAGCATTTATTCCAACGGATAATTTATGATTTTAGCTTCTCCTATAAAGCTTATTTGTCATTATAATATGAAACAACAATTGTGACAATTCCTGGCAATATTATTGCCTAAAGGTAACTATGAAGTGTGTGGCAAGTATTTGGTTTGCCACACCGCCAAATAACTTCACTAGGAGTTGCTTTATGCGTCCTCCTAACCTTGAAAGATCAATGCTTTTTCATAAAAAGTAAAGTATTGGTACAAATATGTAGATAAAGTGATGACAGGTTTGTGGAGGAAGAAAGGTGAGCAAAGGATACAAAAGCACATAACTCCAACTATAAGACTGTATTTGTGCCTTAAAAAAATCAGCATCAACTTCAACTTTTGGGAGCCAAAATGACTCAAAGAATTAAACCACTCTCATTCTTCCCTATTGACCTCTCAATGCCCAGAAAATATTGCCATAGGGAAAAAACTCTGGAAGAGCCGAGCCAGCAGAGAAGTGGGATAGAGTAGTCTTTGTATCCCAGAAAACTTGGGAAAGTAATGGGAAAGGTCACTCTTGCTCTGGAGGAGGGGGAGTAACACAGGACAGGAAGATTCCCAGCAAACCAGTGGCAAGCCCAACCTCAGTAAATCAGAAGGAGAGCCTGAGCCACAGGGAGATAAAGCAGGCAAACGCCAACACCAGGACCCCACTAAGTGCCTCTGCAGAGGCAGAGGAACTGGTAGACACCAGCTCAGAAAACCACCATGTGTGCTGGTATTCTCAAGGAGCCAAATCACCCACAGCTTCAGCAGAACTCCAGGAAGCACAGCTCCAAGAGGTACAGCTCCAGGGGGCAGGCAAACACTATCCAGCAGCCAAATAATCAAGTGCAAAGTTCAGGTGAGCAAGAGCCAGTGAAAGACCTGGTTGAACACGTGTCCCCCAGATTCAAGACTCTCCACTCACACCCTAAGAGTTCCAGTGTTGCTGAATGCATCTCAGCACCATGTAAGCTGCATTGCCCCTAGTCTCTAGCTACCAGTACTTGAGGTCTTAGCACACAAAGATAGTATCTAGGTCCTGGGTCCCCAGGACAAGAGGTTTGGGTCAGTGAGGACAGTTCAACTCTGAAAGTCAGGAATAAGGCAAACAGAATAAGAAAAAGGCCAAAACAGACAATGACCATAGATTCTTATTATGAGGACAGGGAAGATCAATGCACAAGTTCGGAAGAGGACAACATTGTCACTGTAACCACATCTAAAACCTCAAAGTGGAATATCAGCTGTCCCAAGCCCAAAAAGGCTTCTTGGAAGACAGCAACAACGATTTTACAAATCAAATAACAGAAGTAGAAGATATATTCAGGAAAACAAATGAGAAATATGCGAGAAAGCGTCAAGAGCTTGGAAAAGGAAGGATGAAAATTTACTATAGAAAACGAATCTTTAAAAAGTTGAATTGGCTAAATGGAAAAGGAGGCACAAAAACTAACTGAAGAGAAGTACTTAGCAAATAAAATGGGCAAAATGGAAAAGGAGATACACAATTTAACAGAAAAAATTCCTTAAAAATTAGAATTAGGCAGGTGGAAATTAATGACACTAGGAGACATAATGAATCAGTCAAAAGGAAAGAAAGGAATCTAGAAAATAGATCCTGGTCTACATTAAATCCGTGTTAAAAAAAAAAAAAAGCATGGACAGTATCTTTCAGGAAATTATCAAAGAAAATTGCCTTAAGGTCCTAGAACCAGAAGATCAATAGTCATTGAATGAATATACCAATCACCTCATGAAAAAGATCTCAAATTGAAAGTGCCAAATTATATCATAGCCAAATTCCAAAATTACCAAGTCGAAGATAAAACACTGCAGCATACAGTCAAGAAGAAACAATTTAAACATCATGTAAACACAGTCAGAATTATTCAGTACCTTGAACCTTCTATATTAAAAAACTGGAACAGATGGGATACGACATTCTATAAGGTAAAAGAGCTTGGATTACAACCAAAGATCAACTATCCAGAGAAATTAAGCATAATCTTTCCAGGGAACAGATGAACACTCAATGAAATCAATTGAGGGCGTCGAAACCTCTATGATTAAAAGACCAGAGCTCACAAGAAAAATTTATCTCCAAATATAGGGCTAAATACAAAAAAAGTAAACAGGAAAAAAAACAAAACAAACATGCTACTAATAAGGCAAACTGTTTACAACCCCAGAAGGAAACATAAATTTTTCTCGAAGTTTTTTTTTAATTTATTTATTTTTAGTTTTCAACATTAATTTCTACAAGATTTTCAGTTCCAAATTGTGTCCCCATCTCTCCCCTCTGCCCACCTAAAGACAGTGTGCATTCTGAATACTCTTTCCCCCCCAATCTGCCCTCCCTTCTATTACACCCCTCCCTTTTCTTATCCCCGTCCCCTCTATTTTCTTGGAGGCCAATATAGATACCTATATACCATTGCTTGTATACCTTATTTCCCAGCTGCATGTAAAAACAAATATTACTATTCGTTTTGAAAACTTTGAGTTCCAACTTCTCTTCAATCCTCCCTCCCCACCCATTCCCACTGAGAAGGCAAACAATTTGATCTATGTTATACATGTGTAGTTATGCAAAATACTTCCATAAAAGTCATATTGTGAAAGACTAACTATATTTCCCTCCATCGTATCTCGCCTCTCATTTATTCTGTTCTCCCTTTTGACCCTATGTCTCCTCAAAAGTATTAATTTATAATTACATCCTCCCCTCATTTGCCCTCCCTTCTATCATCCCCCAAACCCTACTTATTCTCTTTTCCACTACTTTACTGTAGTGTAAGATAGATTTTCATAGAAATTGAGTATGCATGTTATTTCCTCCTTAAACCAAATGTGATGAGAGTAATGTTCACTTTTTTTCCTCTCACCTTCTCTATCTTCCCTTCCATTGAGAAAGCTTTTTCTTGCCTCTTCTATGTGAGAGATAATTTGTTCCATCTTATTTTTTCCTTTCTCCTCCCAATATATTCCTTTCTCATCCCTTAATTTTATTTTATGTCATCTCTTCCTATTCAACTCACCCTGTGCCCTGTGTCTATATGTATATAATCCTTTCAACTACCCTAGTATTGAGAAAAGTTTCAAGGGTTATAGATATTATCTTTTCATGGAGGAATTCAAACAGTTCAACTTCAGTTAGTCCTTTATGATTTGTCTTTCCTGTTTCCCTTTTCATACTTGCTTTATTCTTGTGTTTGAAAAATGAAATTTTGTATTCAGCTCTGATCTTTTTATCAAGAATGCTGGAAAGTACTCTACTACATTAAATGACCATTTTCCCCCTGATTTATTATTCTCCGTATTGCTGGGTAGGTGACTCTTCGTTTTAATCCTAGTTACTTTGATCTCTGGAAAATCATATTCCAAACCCTTTAGTCCCTTAATGTATAAGATGCTAGATCTTGTGTTATCCTCATTGTATTTCCACAATACTTGGATTGTTTCTTTCTGGCTGCTTGCAAAATTTTCTCCTTGACCTGGGAGCTCTGGAATTTGGCTAAAATATTTCTAGGAGTTTTCCTCTTCATATCTCTTTCAGGAGGTGATCAGTGGATTCTTTCAATATTTATTTTATCCTCTGGTTCTAGAATGTCAGGGAAGGTTTCCTTGACAGTTTCTTGAAAGATGGTGTATGGGCTCTTTTTGATCATGGATTTCATGTAGTCCCATAATTTTAAAATTGTCTTGCCTGGATCTATTTTCCAGATCAGTTGTTTTTTCAATGAGATAGTTCACATTGTCTGCTATTTTTTTCATTACTTTGGTGTTGTTTTATTATCCTGACTTTTCACAAAGTCATTAGCCTCCATCTGCTCCATTCTATTCTTTAAAGAATTATTTTCTTCAATGAGCTTTCAGATTTCCTTTTCCATTTGACCAATTCCACTTTTTTACAGTATTCTTCTCTTCATTGGCTTTTTGGATCTATTTTTTCATTTGGGTTAGTCTATTTTTAAGGTGTTACTTTCTCCAACACTTTTTGTATCTCCTTTAACAAGCAGTTGACCCGTTTTTTCATGATTTTTTTGCATTACTCTCATTTCTCTTTCCAATTTTTGCTGCACTTCTCTTACTTAATTTTCAAAATCCCTTTTGAACTTTTTCTTTGCCTGAGATCAATTCATAATTTTCTTGGAAGTTGTGAATAGAAGAATTTTGACTATGTTGTCTTCTGTTTGCATGTTTTGGTCTTCCTTTTCACAAAAGTAAGATTTGACAGCCTGATTCTTTTTTTTCTTCAGTTTTTGCTCATTTACCTAGCCATTTACTTGATTTTTGAGCTCTTTGTCAAGGTAGATTTCTGCTTCCAGTGCGGGGGGGGGTGTCCTGTCAGCTGCTTGATTCCTCCACAATCTGTGGGCCTAGAGCTCCAAAAACAGTTGCTGTCACTGCCCCTACTGCTGCTGTGCCTATTGAGACTTCCTCTGCCCCTTTCCAGCACTACTACCCTGGGACTGGGACCAGACCACTTCACTCTCCCACACGGGTCTCACAGACTTTTTCCATTGACCTTCTAATTTTTTATTTGCTGTTTTAGGGTTCTGAAGTCTGAAAACCACCACAGGTGCAAGAGATTCAGTATCCCCAAGCCCTGTCCAGGTCCAGTCTGTGTTGACGTGGGCCCTGCTGTACTACACCCTGACTCACCATGGCTTGATAAACACTTCCTGGGAATCTTCCATGCTGTTCGGGGCTGGAGATTTATTTCACTCCTTCATACTGTGGGTTCTGTCGCTCAAGAATTAGTTTAGAACCATTTTTTACAGGTATTTTGCTCGGGCTTTGGGGAAGCACTCTAGAAAGTGTGTGCTGATACTGGGCAATCTTGGCTCCACCCCTGATCTTTGTTGGGAAGATGACTCTTGTACCTCATGGTGACTGGATTTTTGTTACACTATTTAAAATACATATACACAGATAGAGGACACGTGCACAAATTGACTCTGATGTGAAGGTAAAAAAATCTAGTTAAGTGGTGAAAAGGGATTATCCTGAGGGATTAGGAAAGGAGGAGATAGACAATGGTAAATTATGTCACATGAAAAGAAACAAAAACCTATTACAGTAGAGGAAAAGAAGGGAGAGGTATGATCATTGTCTCAACCTTACTCTCATAAGATTTGGCTTAAAGAGGGAATAACATAATCAGTTTGGTACAGAAAGCTAACTTACCCTACAAGAACAAGGAGGAGAAAGGGGAAAGAAAAGGGAGCTTGGGAGTAGAAGGGAGGGAAGAAACTGTGAGGATTAACGGGAAAATATTGAAGGAGAAGGAGGTTAACAGAAGGGAAGGCGGACTGAAGGAAGCAGTAATCAAAAGCAAAACTAGTGAAGAGAGAAAGAGGGAAAGCAGAGAGAAAAGCATAAATGAGAAAATATAGGGTAGAGAGAAAGACACAGACAGTGATCATTACTGTCAATGTGAATGGAACGAACTCTCCCAGAAAACAGAAGAACATAGCAGAGTGGATTAAGCAGCATTATCTGATAGTGAAGGGAGAAATGGAAGCAAGAATGAGGTTTGGGTGTGGGGGCTGGTGTGGAATAGGATGGAGAGAAAGTCACAGATAGTAATCATATCATAATCGCATACCTGTGAATGCAAATGAGTTGAACTCTCATAAAAAGCAGATAGCAGAACAGACTAAAAGCCTTAATTCTACAATATGTTGTTTACAAGAAACACATTTGGAACTGGGAGACAGAGACAAGATAAAGGTAAAAGGAAGAAGTAGAATATATTATGCTTCAACTGAAGGAAAAAAAGCAGAATAAGCAATCCTAATCTCAGAGAAAACAAAAAAAGAGGGATCCAATCAAGAGATAAGAAAAGAAACTATATTCTGTTAAAAGGACCTCAGACAAAGAAGCAATATCATTACTAAATATGTATGCATCAAGTGGTATGCCATCCAAATTCCTAGAGGGTAAGTAAGGGAGTTACAGAAATAAATATTCAGTAAAAAAATATATGTATTGAAGGGTTATGGAAAGAGAGACCAAGAATTTGTTGAAAAGCAAGTAATTTAATCGTAATGAATGAGTGAGTCAAACAAAAAATCATAGGAAGAATCAATAACTTCATTCAAGAGAATGACAATAAGGAGATAAGTATCAAAACTTGTGGGATACACAGAAAAAAGTTCTTAGGGAAAGTGTCATATCTCTGAATGCTTACATGAGTAAATACAGAAAGAAGATTCCAAAGAAATTGGCATGCAACTGAAAAAAAAAGAAATAGAATAAATTGAATATATCCAATTAAATATCAAATTAGAAATACTGATAACCAAAGGAGAGATGGATAAAATTGAAATTAAGAAACCTATTGAACTAATAAATAAAACTCAGAGCTAGTTTATGGAAAAAAAACAAAACTGATAAAAATTTGGTAAATTTTATTTTTGAAAAAAGAAGGAAGACAATCAAATTAATAGTGTCAAGGATGAAACAGGTTAATTCACCCCCACAGAGAGGAAACTATAGCAATAATTAGAAATTATTTACCAAATTGTATGCCCATGTATTCGGCAATCTTAGTAAAATAAATGAATATTTACAAAAATATTGATCACTTAGATTAAAAAAAAAAAGAGGAAATAAATTTTTTAAATAATCCCATCTCAGAAAAAGAAATTGAATAAGCTATCAATTAACTCCTTGGAAAAAATCTCCAGGGTCAGATGAATTTACAAGTGAATTCTATCAAACGTTTCAAGAAGGGTTAATTCCGATACTATATAGACTATTTAGGAAAATAGTGAAGGAATCCTACCAAATTCTTTTGTCATATAAATATGATGTTGCTACCTAAACTTGGAAGAGCCAAAGCAGATGAAAACAATTATATACTAATTTACCTAATGAGTAAAGATGGATAAATTTTAAATAATATATTAGCTAAAAGATTATGGCAAATTATAATGAGAATAATGTACTTATCAGGTAGGATTTATGTGAGGAATGGAAGGCTGTTTCAATATTAGGAAAACTATCAGCATAATTGATCATATTAATAACAAAACCACCAGAAACTATGAATGGTGTAATAGGAATCTAAATAGAAAGATCTTGTTCATTCATTAATAGGCCCATGTGACCTACTTAAATCACCTAGAGGCCTCAGTCACATACAGTAGAAGGATATTGCTAAATAGCTGGAACAAGAAGGGTGGAGCAGAACTGGGAGGAAGTTGGTAAGAGCAATTGGGGTTGAGGAGAGAGGACGCAGATCAACAGGTACAGCAAGACTCCTGAGTGCTTACTTGTGAGAAGGCCTAAGCATAGGGAAGAGGACTGGGAATGGTTTTGCCCATATGCGGTGATAGTGTGTTAACTTCTTGGCCCCATGACAGATTTAACTTTCTCGTTCTGGGATTTGGTTTTCTGGTGTCTGAATAAATATTTTTCTTCTGCCTTCTATATGGAGAGTCTTCTGTACTTTGCAATTGAGAAATACACAGGCAAATTCATAGTCACCACCAATGCTGTGAATATTGCTTGGGTGATATATTTGGTGTCATGAACAGGATTATAAGGAATAAAATCTCTGTTGTGAGGCAGAAAGATTTAGAGGAAGAAAGTAATATCTCAGTTTGGAAGGATTTACCATATTCTTCCCTAACAAGAATGAAAGCTCTGGACCGTGGTAACACTGGGAAGCAAGGTGACAGGAGGGGGAACACAGAGATTTGAGAAGAAGTTTTCAAGGAATACCAATAATACCAGAGAAGGAATTGACAGGGATAATAAGTAGGAGAGGCTGGATTTTACTAACAGGTTCCAATCTCATGTGTAAAAGCACAGAAGAGGTGCTTAAAGGGAAAAAAAATTCAGATGGAAGAAGAGTTAGCTAGTTTGCATGAAAATTTTCTGTGTTCTACTCTCCTTTAAAAGAGCAGGTTGTGGAGGGGGGATTCTCGGATTTAAGAAAAGGCTGTTCATTTAGCTGAAAAGAATCTGAAGGCTAACAAAAGAATTGTGCATGTGAACTTTGTACAGACCCAGCCTAGTTGCCACAGTGATGATTGTCAGGAGGGGGTGTGAGAGGAAAATATAAGGAAGTCAGAGCAAGAAAGTAAAATAGTGTTAAAGGGAGAAGTTTCTTGGGCAGAAGCTTGTCCAATAGTGGGGTGAAAACAGCAGAACCAAGGAGGTAACACAGTGTTTAGGGAAATAATTGAGGATTTTACTCAGATATTTTTAGTTGTTTCAGCAAAAGGATGGGAGAATTGGTAATTTCTTGGATGATAAGAAGCAATGATGAAGGGGCTGGAAGAGGACCTAGAGATGGCATGGATTCCTTGAAATTTATAGGTATCATTTAGAATCCTTTTGTGCAGCAATATTTCAGAGATTACAATATACAAGGAACTAACAATGTAAGTAATCTGTTACCTTAGGCTTCAGAAAGCTACAGCAGGCAGTATCCTATAGACTCTGTGTGGTCTAAAGGAGATAGACCCTGGTGTTCACCTAGGGACTGTATAAGAAAGTTAAAGGAGGAGGCAATGAAGACTGCCCTAATGAAAAATAGCCCAGATGCATAACATGGTACCCCCTTAACAGTTTTCCACCGGAATATAATAGCAAAGATAGCTCACCTTGCTTACAAGCATTTAATTTCGACTCTAATAATTGGTGAAATAGGGCACCCTCTTTGGGAAGCAGTGGACAAGATTTCACAGTTAAGTGACTTAGGCTATTGCGGAAAAGGCAAATTTCCCAGACAGATAAGAGTAAATAGCTAGCAGATTCAAAATCAGAATAAATTGACAAGGAAAGAATTGCTTACTGCTCTGTTGACAGCTGGGGTAGATTTTGGAAGCATAGATGGTATTCCAACTAATGAACTATACAGAATGTATAGAGAAAAGGGACTTGATGCTAGACAAAATAGAGAAGTAAGAATTGTTCCTACATATTCTCATGAACCTCATGATCTAAATTTATCTTACCTTCAGGGAGAATAGGAAGTTGGCGGATTCTAGCTCAAATTAAACAAATACACAGACAGGATTACAGACCCTATATGAATTTGACCATGTGCTGGAAAAATTGATCAAATTCTATTACTAGGGCATTAATAGATACTGGAGCAGAGGCCTCCCTTATATGTGGAAACCTGATAAGTTTAAACATGGAACTTCTGTCACCACCACAGGACTGGGAGGGCTGAAATATCAACCAGACAATTCAACATAATAATGAAAATTGGATCCTTACCTAAAAAAGAATATACCATGGTATTGTACCCATTCCTGAGTACATCATAGGAATAAACATATTGAGAGGTATGATTTTAAATTTATCTGAGGGGAATACAACACCTTGAGAAAAAGACTGACCCAAATGACAAAATACATCCAAAAAGACAATGCAGAGAAGAATGCCACAAAAATGAAAATTGGCCATAAGGAAAATGAGGTCCTAAAGCTTACTGAAAAATTAATTCCTTAAAAATTAGAATGGAACAGATGGAAGCTAATGACTTTATAAAAAATCAAGAAATTTTAAAGCAAAAAAATAATTGAAAAAAATAGAAGACAATGTGAATAACTAATTGTAAAGCAACTGATCTGGAAAATAGATCCAGGAGGGAGATAAATTAAAATTATTGGACTACCTGAAAGTCATAGTAATAAAAATAGCCTAGACATCATCTTTCAAGAAATTCTGAAGAAAAACTCTCCTTATATTCTTTAGCTAGATGGTAAAATAAAATTGCAAGAATCCAATACTCACCTCCTGAAAGAGATTCCAAAGGGAAACTCCTAGAAATAGTATAGCCAAGTTCAAGAGCTCCTAGGTCAATGAGAAAATAATGCACACAGGCAGAAAAAAATAATTCAAGTGTTGTAGGAAAAAAAATCAGCATTACACAAGATCTAGCAGCTTCTACATTAAGCAATTTAAGGTCTCAGAATATGATATTCTGGTGCTCTGAGGAGATAGGATTAAAACCCAGAATCACCTACCAGCAAAACATCCCTTCTGAGGAAAAGAAGGATATTCAAAGAAATAAAGGATTTCTAAACATTCTTGCTGGCAAGACTGGAACTGAATAGAAAATTTGACTTTCAGTTACCAGAATCAAGAGAAGAATGGAAAAGTAAATAGAAAAGAGAAGTCATAAGGGGTTTATTAAAAGTGAAATGTTTACGTTCCTATATGGAAATATGATATTGTTAACTCATAAGAACTTGCTTAGTATTAGAGTATTTGGAGGAAATTGAGATAGATAAGTAGATAGGTAGGTAGGCAGGTAGGTAGGTAGGTAGGTAGGTAGGTAGGTAGATAGATAGATAGATAGATAGATAGATAGATAGATAGATAGATAGATAGATAGATAGATAGATGATAGGTGGGTAGGTAGGTGGGTAGGTAGATGGCACAGGGTGAATTGAATATGAAGGAATGGTATCTAAAAATAAAATTAAGGGATGAGAGAGGAAAGAATTTGTAGAAGGAAAAAGAGAGGGATAGAATGGGGTGATTTATCTCACATAACAGAGGCAAGAAAAACGTTTCACTATGGAGGGGAAGAGTAGGGAGTTGAGAGGAAATGAGTGAATCTTACTCTCATCATGTTTGACTTAAGGAGGAAATAACATACACACTCAATTGGGTATGGAAGTTTAACTAATCCTACAGGAAAGTAGATGGGAAGGGGGTAAGAAAGGGAGAATGATAGAAGGGATGGCAGTTTTGGGGGAAGGGGTAGTGGAAAGCAGACACTTTGTTTGAGGGTCAGGTTAAATCAGAGAATTGCCAGGACAGGATGGAGGGAAATACAGTTAGTCTTTCATAATATCATGGTTATGGAGGTCTTTTGCATGACCACACATAAATAACCTTTATTGAATTGCTTGCCTTCTCAATGAGAGGGGGTGGGATGGGAGGAAGGGAGATAATGTAAAACTCAAAGCTTTAAAAAGGAATGTTGGAGGTTGTTTTTACATGCAACTAGGAAATAAGATAAATAAGCTATGGCTTATAGAAATCTATCTTACCCTACAGGAAAATAGAAGAGAAAGGATAAAAGAGTGTGTGCGATAGAAGGGACAGCCAGTTGGATGAAGGGGAAATCACAATACACACTGTCCTGGGGTGGGTGTAGGGGAGATGGGGAAAAAATTGAAATTCAAAATTTTGTGGAAGTGAATGTTGAAAACTTTAAATAATTTTTTTTTATGAAATAATAAAAGGGACAGGGTCAAAATTGAAAATGTCATAAGCGTGGGGATGGAGAGATGGATGGAGAGAAATATAGTTAGTCTTTCACAACATTGAAGTGTTTTGCATAATTAGACATATATAATCTATGTAGAATGGCTTTAGTTTTCAATAAGGGTGGGTGGAGAGGGAAGAAGGAAAAAACTTCGAACTCAAATTTTTAAAACAAATAAAAATTGTTTTTACATGAACCTGGGAAATAACACATATAGGCAATGGGTTATGGAAATCTATATTGCCCTAGAAGAAAGTAAGGGGGAAGGTGACAAGAGGGGTGTGATAAAAGGGTGGGTGAACTCGTGGAAGGGGCAATTAGAATGCATGCCGTATCAGTTTGAGGGGAGGGAAGAGATGGGGAGAAAAGCTGGAACTTAAATCTTGCAGATATGAATGTTGAAAACTAAAAATAAATTAAAGTGTAAAAAAGAAAAAAAAACTTAAACAACCTTACAAGATATAAAATAAACTCACATAAATCATCTGCATTTCTATATAGTTCTAAAAAAGCTCAGCAGCAAGAGATAGAAAGGGAAACCACATTTAAACTTACTGTAGATGCTATAAAATATTTGGGAGTCTGTCAAAACAAATGCAGGAACTATGAGAACACAATGGCAAATACTTTTCACAAAATAAAATCACTTCTAAATAATTGGAACACATCAGTTTCTCGGGGGTAGACCAAGCTAATGTAATAAAAATGACACCTCTATCTAAATTAATTTACTTATTCAGCATCATACCAATCAAAGTACCAAAATATTATTCTATAGACAGAAAAAATAACATCAAAATTCATTTGGAAGAAAAAAAGTTACACAATATCAAGGGAAATAATGGAAAGAAATAATAGGAAAAGTGACCTAGCCATATCAGATCTTAAACTGTATTATGAAGCAGGAATCACCAAAACTACTTTGTACTGGCTAAGAAATAGTGGGGTACAGGGACAGTACTGGAACAGAGTAGAGCTGATCCCAGCCCTGAGAGGCATGGGGGAGAAGGTCCTCATTTCTGCCTGCCTAAGCTCAGGTTCTTAGCACCTGGAAGCAGGGTCATAGGCCCCCAGCAACCATGGGGGCAACACAACTCATTAGCACCCTCTGCTTCCTGGCAGTTCCCAGTGCAAGTGAGGGCAAGAAACCAGTGGAAAGCAGGGAGGCAAAACTGAGTGAGAAGGTGTCCATCTTGACTGAAGGGAACAACAACCTGACCTTTAACTTCTACCATGTCACAGCCCAAGGCAAGGGGGTGGAGAAAATTTTGTTGTCCCTTGTGGTCTTGGCCTCAGCCCTGGGACTGGTGTCCATGAGCATGAAGGTGACCACCATTTCTCAGGCAAAGGTGCTGCTGAGTACCGACAAGCTCTGTGATATTGATGTGCACATGGGCTTGGCTGAGCTTCTTTCTTCTGTCAGCAACTCTTCTACCTGCAACATGGCTTGGAAGCTGAACAACTGCTTCCATGGGCTCAGCTTGATCAACTTTGCCAATTACTTTGTAAGAGCAGTAAGAAGCACTACAGTTATGAGCACTCCAAGATCAACTTCCAGGACAAGTGGAGTGCCCTGCACTCCATCAATGAGTGGGCCTCCCAGAAAATGGAAGGCAAGCTGCTCAAGGTCACCAAGGATGTAGAGAAGACTGATGGAGTCCTCATTGTCAACACCATGTTCTTCAAGCCTCACTGGAATGAAAAATTCCACCATAAGTTGGTTGACAATCCATGTGTCATGGTGACCCAGTCCTACATAGTAGAAGTGCCCATGATGACTGCACAGGTCCCTACCACTACAATGATGATGAAATAGAAAAATTCTAGAGGTCCGAGATACCCTTGGCCCATAAGCTCTTGAGCATCATCATTATTATGCCCCACCATGTGGAGCCCCTGGAGAAGTTGGGAAGCCTCCTAAGGAGTAGATCAACACTTAGTTGAGCAAGATGATAAAGAAGGCTGTGACCATCTCCAGGCCCAAGGGAGTCATGGAGGTGACCCATGACCTCCGGAAACATCTGCCTGGACTGGACCTGATGGAAACCATTGACAAGAACAAGGCAGACCTGTATAGAATGTCAGGCAAGAAGGACCTGTACCAAGTGAGTGCCGTCCATGACACAGTTTTTGAGTGGGACACAGATGGCAATCCCTTTGACCAGGACATCTAGAGGCATGAGGAGCTTCAGAGCCCCAAGCTGTTCTGTGCTGACTTCATCTTACCGGACAAGGACACCCAGAGTGGTTCCTTGCTTTTCATCGGCCATATGATCAGGCTGAAGGGTGACAAGATGTGTGACAAGCCTGAGCCCTTGAACAGGGCTAGGGAAGGGGACAAGTGTGTGTGGGCAGGACCCAATGGGTACTATTTTGGCCAGCTGGGGCAGGGTAAGAGTCAAGGTTAGGAGGACTGAGACTTGTTAGTGGTGGTAGTATCAAGGCAGGAGCCCCTAGATTAAAGTGGTGGACCTCACATCTCTATTGTTTCTTGGAGTTTCAGGAAAGGGCCTGGTTTTTCCAGTACCATAGACCATCCCTCCATTTATTAGGGACATGCTATTGAGGGGGTGGGTGAGTGAATGATAGATCCTCTGGGGTTTGGCACTGACAGTCTGAGAGATTTGGGTTTTGATACCTCCTCACATATCCCTGGGGAGAGTATTCTGGTGCTTCCCTCTTGTCAGTGTGCCCCAGAGTTCTCTGAAAGCAGGCTGAGAAACATCCTCCACAGACTTCTCTGTATCCCCTGATCCCCTAACTGTCTCATCTAGAGTTAACTCCATCTCTACTTGGCATATTATTACCAGAAGTCGTTTTTGACTCTCTCTCTGAGATGGAAAGGGCCTTAAAGATCAGCTAGTTGTAGAAAATACAGATGGGGAAACTGAAGAGCAGAGAGAGGCTTGCTTACTATTAGACAGGAAATGGCAAGTTAGAATGCAAATCTCATCTCTACAAGGTTCCCTCAGTTATTCTGGATTAGAGACTACCACCAGTGAAATCTTATACATCTATGAGCAGGGACCAGAATCTCATGGCTTGTCACATTTCTAAAGTCATATTCTATGACCCAGACACTGAGTACTTTGCTGAGCAACAAAGTATGGATCAACTCTCTACTGCATGTGCTAATTTTGGCCTAGTAATTAGCATCAAAAAGAAAAACAGAGGTGCTCCAACAGCCACTACCACACCATCTGCACGTGGAACCATAGGTTACAACAAATGGAGGAGTTTTGAATGCTGTGGATAAGTTCACTTACCTTGGCAGTGTAGTTTTCAGGGATGTACACATTGACAATGTGGTTGATGCACACATTGCCAGAGCTAGCTCAGTGTTTGGGAGCTTCCGAAGAAAGATTTGAGAGAGAAGAGGTATTAGACTGACTACCAAATTGAAGGTCTATAGAGTCATTGTGATGATCTTATTGTTATATGCTTGTGAAACATGGACAGTCTACCAGAGCCATGCCAGGAAACTTAATTGCTTCCACTGGAACTGTCTTACGAACATTCTGATGATCACCACACAGGATAAGGTACCAGACACTGAAGTCTTTGCTTGAGCTGAAATGCCAAGTATTCAAACTATCCTTCAGAGAGCACAACTCTGATGGAGTGGCCACGTTGTTTGAATGCAGAATGTCTGCTTGCAAAAAACACTATTTTATGGAGAACTTGCATGGGGCAGGTAATCACATGGTGGTCAGAAGAAGCGATACAAGGATACTCTCAAAGTCTCTCTCAAGAACTTTGGTTTTGACTGTTTAACATGGGAGACACTGGCACAGGACTAATCAGCATGATGTGCCCACGTAAGAAAATGTGCTGTACTTTTTGAGCAAAGCATAATTGAGACAGCACAAAGTAAACGCAGGATGCACAAATTTGGAATATCCACCCCATATATTCATATGGAGTATCTGTGCCCAACCTGTGTTAGATCGTTCTGAGACTGTATTGGTGTGATCAGCCACAGTTGGACACAATGAAATTTCACTTTAAAATGGTGATATCATTCTGGTCCTCTATGAAGGCAAAAGACAACAACCAACCAACTTTGCTGTGTCAAGAATAAAGTGTGTGTGTAAGGGCGAGGATTGAACCAAGATGGCGTAGTAGACAGACACATATACTCTAGCTCCTCACCCACAACACATAAAATAACTGTAAAGAAAGACTCTACAAATTCTAGAACAGCAGAAGCCACAGAAAGATGGAGTGTAGGAGATTTCCAGCCCAGGGTGACCTGGAAGTAGGACAGGAAAGGTCTGCTTCTCTTGATTCTTGGTTTGAAAGTCAAATTTTCTTTTCAGTTCTGGTCTTTTCATCAAGAAGGCTTGAAAGTCCTCTATTTCACTGAAAGAGTATTGTTTCCCCTGAAGTATTATATTCTGTTTTGCTGGGTAGGTAATTCTTGGTGTTAGTCCTAGTTCCTTTGACTTCCAGAATATAATATTACAAGCCCTTGGATCCCTTAATGTACAAGCTGCTAGATTTTGTGTTATTCTGATTGTATTTCCACAATACTCAAATTGTTTCTTTCTAGCTACTTTCAATATTTTCTTCTTAACCTGGTAACTCTGGAATTTGGCTACAATGTTTTAGGAGTTTCTCTTTTTGGACCTCTTTCAGGAGGTGATTGGGGATTCTTTCAATATTTATTTTACCTTCTGCTTCTAGAATATCAGGGCAGTTTTCCTTGATAATTTCATGAAAGATGATGTCTAGGCCATTTTTTTTGGTCATGGCTTTCAGATAGTCCCATAATTTTTAAATTGTCTCTCCTGCATCTATTTTCCAGGTAAGTTGTTTCTCCAATGAGATATTTCATATTGTCTTCTATTTTTCTTTCTTTTGGTTTTGTTTTGTAATTTCTTGGTTTCTCATAAAGTCATTAGCCTCCATATATTCCATTCCCATTTTTGAAGAACTATTTTCCTCAGTGATCTTTTGAACTTTCTTTTCCATTTGGCTAATTCTGCTTTTTAAAACATTCTTGTCCTCATTGCCTTTTTGAATCTCTTTTTGCCAGTTGAGTTAGCCTATTTTTAAAGGTTTTATTTTCTTCAGCATTTTTTTTGGTCTCCTTTAGCAAGCCATTGAAGCTTGCAAAAAGAGAAACTCCTAGGATTAAAAATCAAGAATCACAAGGGACTTACTAAAGTTGAACTGTTTACATTCCTTCAAGGAAAGATAATATTTGTAACTCTTGAAACTTTTCTCAATATCTGGGAATTTGAAGACATTATACATACACACATATTATCTATCTGTCTATCTATCATCTATGTATCTATCTATATCTATATCTATATCTATATATATGTAGAGAGAGACAGACAGAGACAGAGAGAGAGAAAGAGAGAGAAAGAGAGACAAAGAGCACAGGATGAGTTGAATAGGAAGGGATCATATCTAAAAAAATGAAATTAAGGGGTGAGAGAGGACTATACTGGGAGGAGAAAGGGAGAAATGTAAGGGGAAAATTATCTCTCATAGAAAAGACAAGAAAAAGGTTTTCCAATGGAGGGGAAAAGGAGGGAGGTGAGAGAGAAAAAGTGAAGCTTAATCTCCTCACATTTGGCTCAAGGAAGGAATAACATGCACATTCAATTTGGTATGAAAGTACAGGAAAGTAGGGGAGAAGGAAATAAGCAGGGAGAGGGGTATGATAGAAGGGAAGGCAAATAAAAGGATGGAGCAATGAGAAGTTAACACTCTTAGGGAGGGAATAGGTCAAAAGAGAATAGAAGTAATGGGGGGCAGGATATGATGGAGGGAAATATAGTTAGTTTTACACAACATGATTATTATGGAAGTCACTTGCAAAACTACACATATGTAGCCTATATTGAACTACTTGCCTTCTCAGTGGGGAAGAGTGGGAAGGGAAGAAGGAAGAGCAGCTGGAACTCAAAGTTTTAGGAACAAAGGTTGAGAACTGTTTTTGCATACAATTGGAAAACAATAAATATAGGTAACAGGGTATGGATATTTATCTTGCCTTACGGGACAAGAGAGAAGATGGCAATGAGGGAAGGAAGTGGTGTTAGAAGGGAGGGCACATTGGTGGAAGGGACAATCAGAGTTTTGTGGGAGAGGGGAGAGATGGGGAATAAATTTGGAACTCAAATTTTTGTGGAAATGAATGTTGAAAACTTAAAATAAATTAGCTAATTTAAAAAAAATACAGTGTGTCAAAGAATAGTCCCCCTTCCAAACTCATATGTAGAGTAACAGACCATTACACCTGGAAAGGATCCAGAAGAGATCTGATAAAACCCGCTCATTTTTATAAAAGCAGAAACTGAGACTTAGAGAGGGAGAGTGGCTTGTGAGGCAGTAGCAGAACTGCATTTCTGTTTCAGGGCCTCTGACCCCCAAACACAGTATTTACCACCCTGTCACACCCAAACCTACAACTGTTTTTATCTCCTCCTTCCATTGTCTCCTAGTGTTGGGGCCCCAATATTGCACTGTGACCCTTCAGGGCAGCAGCAGGAAATGAGGAGGTGAGGAATTTGTGTGCAGCCACAGAGCTTCATTTTCTCGAAAGGAGTTTTTTTTCAAAGTTGAGGTAGGGAGAAAGGAATGGAGAAAAGCTAGCCCTTCTATCTTCCAAAGCTAGCATCTGTTTGTAAGAGTTTTTCAATCACATGTGTTTTGCAACAGCATTTTTGTTGTTTTGTAAAAAAAAAAAAAATAGAGAGGTAGTTCAGTGGAACTGGTTAGCTACACAGGACACAGTAGTCAATGATTATGGCAGTCTATTGTTTAAAAAATCTAAGGACCCATGCTTCTGGGATAAGAACTCACTATTTGACAAAAAGTGCCAGAAAAACAGGAAAATAGTGTGGTAGCAACTGGGTACAGAACAATGCCTGTCACAGTACACCAGAATTAAGTCCAAATGAATATACAATCTAGGTATTAAAGCTGACACTATAAACAAATTATAGGAGCAAGGAATGAATTATTTATGAGATCTATGGAGAACTGAGGAATTTGTGACCAAATTCTAGGTCAAAAATATTATGAAATGCAAAATTGATCATTTTCATTACAATGTATTGAAAAATGTTTTTTGGGGGGTTTGTTATTGTTTTTCTGGGGGGGGATTAGAGTAGTTTATTTAATCCATCCACCTTGCATCATGAGTAATGAACCAGCCACAGGGAGATGTAGCACTTGTAGGAACCTTAATCTGTATTGGTTCCTGAGTCCTGAGTCTATGTCCCATGATTCAAGAAAGAGAAGTGGGACCAGAATTTCTAAATCTTCATTGAAATATTGATCCTAGTGAAAGTATGACTCAAATACCACTTGGTGTCAGCACTCCTTTGTGTTGTGTTTGACAGACTCCTTGATGACTATGTATTCTCCTTTTTATTATTATTTTATTTATTTTCAGTGCTCCACAGTCCTTTCCACATAGCTTAAATTTTTCCCTCCCTCCCCCTCCTTTCCCCCTACCTCTCCCCTTCCTCTTTGAGACAGCATATAATTCTGTACAGATTCTACACATACATTCCCACTAAATACACCCTCACCATAGTCATGTTGCACAGAAGAATTAAAATGAATGGAAGAAATCATAAAACAAAGCAAAACATAATAAAAAAGAAGATGATCTCTTACATTCTGCTATTGAAATTCACAGTTCTTTCTATGGATGTGGAAGGCACTTTGCCTCAAAGGAACACTGTGAATTTTTTAAGTCATTGCATTGCAAGGAAGTTTTAAGTTTATCAGAAAAATCCCGGCACACTGTGGTTGTTGCTGTGAACAAAGTTCTCCTGGTTCTGCTCCTTTCAGTCAGCATCAGGTCATATAAGCTTTTCCAGGTCTCTCTGAAGTCTTCCTGTTCATCATTTCTCATAGCACAAGAGTATTCCATTATAATTCATATACCACCACTTGTTCAGCCATTCCCCAATTCATGGGCATCCCCTTGATTTCTAGGTTTTGGTCTTTAGAAAGAGAGCTGCTTTAAATATTTTTGTACATGTGGAACTCGTTCCCACTTCTGTGATCTGTTTGGGATAGAGTCCCATGAGCAATATTGCTGGGTCAAAGGGGTATGCAAATTTTTGCAGCCCTTTGATTGTAGTTGCAAATAGATCTTCAGAATGGTTGGATCAGCTCACAGCCCCATCAACAATGAATTAGTGTTCCAACTCTCCCACATCTCCTCCAACATTTATCATCTTCCTGTTTTGTCATGTTAGCCAATCTGATAGGTGTGATGTGGTTCCTCAGAGTTGCTTTGAATTGCATCTCTCTAATTAATAGTGATTAATAGCATTTTTTAATATGACTATAGATATATTTAATTTCTTCCTCTGAAAACTTCTTATTCATTTCCGTTGGCCATTTATCAATTGGGGAATGACTTGTATTCTTGTACATTTGACTCACTTCTATGTATATTTTAGAAACAGACACTAGTTGCAAATTATTTTCCCCAGTTTTCTGCTTCCCTCCTAATCTTGGTTGCATTGGGTTTGGTTGTGCAAAAACTTTTCAGTTTAATGTAATCAAAATTATACATTTTGCACTTCATGCTTTCTGTCTCTTGTTTAGTCATATATTCTTCTCGTCTCCATAAATCTGATAAATATACTATTCCTTGCTCCGCTAATTTGTTTATAGCATCAATCTTTATGCCTAGATAATGTATTGTTTTGGACTTTATTCTTGTGTAGGGTGTCAGGTTTTGGTCTATGCTTAGTTTCTGCCACACTGACACCTAGCATTCCCAGCAAATTTTGTCAAATAGTGAGCTCTCATCTCAGAAGCGGGGGCCATTGGGTTTATCAAACAGTAGATTGCTATATTCATTGCCTTGAGAACCGAACTTATTCCACTGGTCTACCCTTCTATTTCTAACCAATAAGAAGTGGTTTTGATAATTGCTTCTTTATAATACAATTTGAGATACGGTTGAGGTAGGTCACCTTTCCTAGCATTTCTTTTCATTAGTTTTCTTGATATTCTACACTTTTGTTCTTTCACATGAATTTTGATACTATTTTTTCTAGCTCTAGAAAACAATTATCTGACAATTTGTTTGGCATGGCACTGAATAAATAAATTAATTCAGGAAGAATTATTATTTTTTAATATATTGGCTCGTCCTTCCCACAAGCAACTGGTGTTTTTCCACTTACTGAGTTCTTGCTTTATTTGTGCAAAAAGTATTTTGTAATTATGGTCCCTGGATTAATTTTGGCAGATAGATTCCAAAATATTTTATAGTGTCTATCCAAGCTTTACATGGGATTTCTCTTTCTATCTCTTGGTTTGGGGCTTTGTTAGTAATATAAATATATATAAATGCAGAAGATTTGTGTGGTTTTATTTTGTAACAAGCAATTTTGCCAATGTTGTTTATTATTTCGAATAGATTTGTACTTGTATCTCTGGGTTTCCCAGAGTATATCATCATATCATGGGCAAAGAGTGATAACTTAGTTTCTACTTTGCCTATTCTTATTCCTTCAATTCCTTTTTCTTCTCTTATTGCTACAGCTAACATTTCTAGTACCATATTGAATAATAGTATTGATAATGGACAATCTTGTTTCTCCCTGATCTTATTGGAAATGGAGCTAGCTTACCTCCATTGCATGTAACCTTTACTGAAGGTTTCAGATAGATACTGCTTATTATTTTATGGAAATTTCCATTTTTTTCCTATGCTCCCTAGTGTTTTTAATAGGAATGGGTGTTGTATTTTCTCAAAAGCTTTTTCTGCATCTACTGAGATAATCATGTGGTCTCTGTTACTTTTGTTGTTGATATGATCTATAATGCCAGTAGTTTGCCTGATATTTATATTATTAAACACTATATTTATTTATTAATATTATGTTATTAAATTGTGTAATATTATTAAATTTATATTTGAAAACCTTCAAATATATTTTTGAAATTTCAAGAAACATATGCATCTGTATTTGCAAAATTTTAAATATATATTTGCAAATTTGTATTTGGAAATGTTCACATAAATAAAATAGGGAAAGAAAAAAAGAATGAATAAATATAGAAAAAAAACTTAAGTAAAAATACCCCAATTGGTGTCGAAATAGAAACCCCCAAAATCAAAGGAGACGTTAATAAAATTGAAAGCTTCAGGGAAAAATAAAAATTCATTGAACTAAAATATAAAAGTAGGACGTAGTTTTATGGTGAAAAGATCAATAATATAGAAGAAATTTACATTAATTGGATTTTAAAAAGAAAATGAAATTGCCAGCATCAGAAATGATATTAACGAGCCAAGATGGTGGAGTAGAAAGACACACATACGCTACCTCCAAACCCACTGCCCATAAAATATCTGTAAAAAAAGAACCACCGGTGAATTCTGGAGTAGCAGAAGCCACAGAACAACGGAGCGGACTAGATTTCTGCTCCAGAGAGCCTGAAAACCTCTCAGAAAAGGTCCCTCGTGCCCCGGACCCAGAGCACAGCCCAACGCTGCCTTGGCAGCAAGGCGTGGAAAGGAGAGGATCTGAGAAGGCTTCAGGGATGGAATCTCCAGCAGCCGCATGGGTCCCCCACCCACAGGTGACAAGGGTTGGTGAGAAGGTCTCTTTGGCGGGTCAAGAGGGGTGTAGGGTGCCCCCATAACTCAGGCCCCCTCGGGAGGCAGCAGTGGAGGTGGGAGCAGACCAGGGCTCCCCAAGCAGGCAGGAGCCCAGATCTATTGTTGAAGGTCTCTGCATAAACCCCCTGAGGGAACTGAGCCCATGAGGCTGCCCTGCCCCAACCTGAGCACGTGAACTTAATCTCACACTGAATAGCAGCCCTGCCCCCCTACCCAAAGCCCTGAGGCTGGGAAACAGCATTTGAATCTCAGACCCCAAGTGCTGGCTGGGAGGATCTGGAGGCGAGGTTGGGGTGGAGAGGACACTCAGAAGTCAAGTCACTGGCTGGGAAAATGGCTAGAAAAGGGAAAAAAATAAGACTAGAGAAGGTTACTTTCTTGGTGAACAGGCATTTCCTCCCTTCCCTTCTGATGAGGAAGAACAATGCTTACCATCAGGGAAAGGAACAGAAGTCAAGGCTTCTGTATCCCAGCCCACTCAGTGGGGTCAGGCCATGGAAGAGCTCAAAAAGGATTTTGAAAATCATGTTAGAGAGGTGGAGGAAAAACTGGGAAGACAAACGAGAGACATGGAAGCAAAACATGAAAAACAAGTAAACACCCTGCTAAAGGAGACCCAAAAAAATGCTGAAGAAAATAACACCTTGAAAAATAGGCTAACTGAATTGGCAAAAGAGGTTCAAGAAGCCAATGAGGAGAAGAATGCTTTCAAAAGCAAATTTGATGACTTCATGAGAAACCAAGGAGTTTTAAAACAACACCAAAAGAATGAAAAAATAGAACACAATATGAACTATCTCATTGGAAAAACAACTGACCTATAAAATAGATTGAGGGGAAAAATTTAAAAGTAATTAATCTACCTGAAAACCATGATCAAACAAAAAGCGCAGACATGATCTTCCAAGAAATTATCAAGGAAAACTGCCCCGATATTCTAGAACCAAAAGGTAAAATAGAAATGGAATGAATGCACTGATCAGCTATTGAAATAGATCCCAAAAAGGAAAACTTCTAGGAACGCTGTAGCCACATTCCAGAGTTCCCATGTCAAGGAGAAAACACTATAAGCTGTCAGAGAGAAACAATTCAAGTGTTGTGGAAATACAATCAGGATAACACAGGATTTAGCAGCTTCTATACTTGGGATTGAAGGGCTTGGAATATTATTCCAAAGGTCAAAGGAGATAGAGATGAAACCAAGAATCACTTACCCAGCAAAAGTGACTGAAATGGGATTTCAGTGAAATAGAGAATTTTTAAGCGTTCTTGTTAAAAAAGACCTGAACTGAATAGAAAATTTGACTCTGTAATAAAAGTGTCAAGAGAAACAAGAAAAAGTAAACAGGAAAGAGAAGCTTTAAGGAACTCATTAAAGTTGAACTGTTCATATTACTACATTAAAAGATCTTATTTTTGACTCATGAGACCTTTTTCAGAATTAGGGGAGTTAGAGGGAATATATGCATACATATGTGTGTATGTGTACATATATGTATATGTGTATATATACTGTGTATATATGTATATACACACAGATGCATACATACATACATATATGTATATATAATGTGTATATATATACATATTCAGGTTTGCACGTGTACATTGGTGTATTGTGTATACCTATAAATATACATAGACAGGGAGTTCAGAATGAACTGAATGTGAAGAGAGAATATAAATATGAAGGGAGAATACCTAAAAAATAAAATTTACTGTGGTGTGGAATGTGCTCTGAGTGAGTGAAAGGCAGATGTAGAATGTAACAAATCATCTCACATAAAAGAGGCAATAAAGCTTTTATAATGGAAGGGAAGAGCAGGGGGAGATGAGTTATCCTGACTCTCATGATATTTTGCTTAAGCAGGGAATAACCCATCCTCAATTGGATATAGGAATCTATTTTACCCTGCACGAAGAAACGGGAAAAGGCAATAGGAGAGGAAAGATAATGGAAGTGGAAACAAATTAGGGAAAGGAATAATCAGATGCAAACATTTTTGTGGTAGGACAGGTCAAGGGAAAAAATAGAATAAATGGAAGGCAGGATAGGACAGAGGGAAATGTGACTAGTCCTTCACAACATAACGATTATGGAAGTATTTTGCATTGTCTCATGCATATGAACTACACTAAATTGCTTGTTTTCTCAATGAGGGTGGGGAGCTCAGGCTGTCCTCTCAGTAGTGGTGGGCAGTGCAAGCTGGTTGCGCTGCTGGTTGCTAAGTGCAGAACTTACTTCATGGCTGCTGCGGGCCAGGGGTTGAGGTGCAGGGGACCACAAGGCAGGAGCTGGGAAGGGCTCTGGGCAAGGACTATCTTGCCCTACTAGGATGTACTAGAGGCTACAGAAAAAAACCTAGGCAATTTTTTTAAACAGTGGGAGGAGCCAAGATGGCAGAGTAGAAAGATACACATACACTAGCTCTGAACCCACAGCCCATAAAATACCTGTAAAGAAGAACTCCCAACAAATTCTGGAGCACCAGAAGCTACAGAACAATGGAGTGGAGGAGATTTCTGTTCCAGAGACACCTGAAAAGCCAATGCAAAAGGTCCGTCGCCCACTGGACCCTGCCTTGGCCATGCAGCACCGAGAGGAGCAGATCCGAGCAGGCTTCAGGGACAGAATCTCCAGCAGCAGCGCAGGTCCCTGCACGCACAGGCACCAAAGGTCAGTGTGAGAGACTTTTTGGCTCACCAGGTGGGGAGTGGGGTGTCCCCATAACTCAGGCCCCCTCGGGAGGCAACAGCAGTTGGGGCCACAGACAGGGGCTCCAAGAGCAGGCAGGGGCTTAGATCCATTGTTGAAGGTCTCTATATAAACCCCCTGAGGGAACTGAGCCCTGTGTGGAAGCCCTGCCCCTACCTGAGCACCTGAACTTAATCTCACACTGAATAGCAGCCCTGCCCTCCCCAAAAGCCCTGAGGCTGGGAAGTAGCATTTGAATCTCAGACCCCAAGCACTAGCTGGGCAGATCTGGAGGCTAAGTAGGTATGGAGAGGACACTCAGAAGTCAAGTAACTGGCTGTGAAAATGCCCAGAAAAGGGAAAAAAATAAGACCATAGAAGGTTATTTTCTTGGTGAACAGATATCATCTCCCTTCCTTTCAGATGAGGAAGAACAAAGCTTACCATCAGGGAAAGACACAGAAGTCAAGAATTCTGTATCCCAAACATCCAAAATAAATATTCCATGGACTCAGGTCATGGAAGAGCTGAAAAAGGATTTTGAAAATCAGGTCAGAGAGATGGAGGAAAAACGGGGAAGACAAATGAGAGAGATGCAAGAACAGCATGAAAAGCAGGTCAACACCTTGCTAAAGGAGACCCCAAAAAATGCTGAAGAAAATAATACCTTGAAAAACAGGCTAACTCAATTGGCAAAAGAGGTTCAAAAAGCCAATGAGGAGAAGAATGCTTTCAAAAGCAGAATTAGCCAAATGGAAAAAGAGGTCCAAAAGCTGACTGAAGAAAATAGTTCTTAAAAAATTAGAATGAAACAGATGGAGGCTAATAACTTTATGAGAAACCAGGAAATCACAAAACAAAACCAAAAGAATGAAAGCCTGGAAAATAATGTGAAATATCTCATTGGAAAAATAACTGATCTGGAAAGTAGATCCAGGAGAGACAATTTAAAAATTATGGGACTACCTCAAAGCCATGATCAAAAAAAGAGCCTAGAAATCATCTTTCATGAAATTATCAAGGAAAACTGCCCTGAGATTCTAGAACCAGAGGGCAAAATAAGTATTCAGGGAACAGACCAATCACTGCCTGAAAGAGTTCCAAAAAGAGAAACTCCTAGGAACATTGTGGCCAAATTCCAGAGTTCCCTGTTCAAGGAGAAAATATTGCAAGCAGCTAGAAAGAAACAATTCAAGTATTGTGGAAATACAATCAGGATAACACAAGATCTAGCAGCTTCTACATTCTACATTAAGGGCATGGAATAGGATATTCCAGAAGTCAAAGGAACTAGGACTAAAACCAAGAATCACCTACTC
>CM052678.1:77258381-77280577 GCA_028533205.1 Lagorchestes hirsutus | reverse complement strand
CCATGGTACAGACTGTCACACCCACAGAAATGTTTCTGATTTGTAACAATGCCAGTGCGGAGCTGGATGATGCCATCCAGACCCTGAACGAGCATAGAGACTTGAGTGAATATTTGAATGGGTTGGATAAGGTTATACGGGACATAAGAAATGTCACTGAGCAATATAAGAAGGACATGGAAAAACAGCATGGGCTGTTCCCCGATTGGATGAGCCATATTGACTTTACCCAATGGTTACATTACCTATTGTCTGGTGGAGGTTTAATTGTGTTTGCCTTGGCACTATGCGTGCTTTTACCTTGCTTAATAATGTGGTTGTTTAAATTGTGGCGATGGGCCATGGAGCAGGTAAAGGCGGATATACTCCTGCATAAACAAAAAGGGGGAGTTGTGGGGGGGGGGGGGTCGGTCCTAGACGCCTGAGCGGATAGGGACCTCCCCGGGAGTGAGGACGGCCCAATCCTGACGGGACACGGCTCCAAAGAAGGAGCTGTGGCTCTTAGGAATTGGTCCGGAGCGCTTGCTCCTAACGGGTGGAAGGTCTCGCCCTCAGGGCGGGTTAGGATGGCAGCCCTGAACTGAGTCCCCATATAAACCAACACCCTGAGCTGTTCGGGGGACTCCTCCGCACCTAATAAAGCATATGCCTCCCGAAGCCGTGTCTGACTGAGTCCCTCCCCGCCGTCCCCCGGGAGGGAGAATCCGGAGACGTCCGAAGCAGCTGCCCACTGAGGGCTCACTTGGGGTCCGGGAAAAATAGACCCGGACAATTATTATCCATAAATTCACGTTTTTGCTAGCCTAGGGGCAACTTGCAGGGAAGTTCTGCCAAGTCTAGCTGTATGTATCTGGTGACCAGCAGACATGGAGAGAAGGCTGGTTCTGTACCCATGGGTATGGGGACATGGAATATTGGAGTGCAGAGGAAAGGAGCTATCTGCAGTTTTCCCAGTTCCCTAGTGATGAGAGAAATGAGGGAAATGGACTTACCCTTCCAAATAGGATTTTGGAAGTTGTGTCCAGGTCCATGGCCTCCAACTACTGGACCCAGAATCTTTCAGTGTTGGCTGCAGAGGAGATGTAGTTCCTTGTCTCTTTTACTTTTGAGACTTAGACTAGAAAATGTATATCCCTCAGGAAGGGGAAGAAAAGGTTAGGGACAGAGAAAAAGCTTACATCTAGGCAGTAAATCAGGCACAGAGGCCCACCTATTCACCTACTTCAGCGTCCCATGGGGAAGGGGAAGAAACAACACAGGACAAACCAAGGTGCTGGGGAAACAATACAGGGTAAAAAGTCTGCTTCAGCAGAGTAAGATGCTTTTTCTGTAAGTTTTGGAGACCAAAAGCGTTCACAAATTACTTTTCTAAATTATATTCAGGTCGAGCTGTGTTACAATAGAACACTAGTCACTTTTCCTTAAGATCTTCTCCCCAAATACCCATCCCGGCAGTCTCCAAGCAGTCTCTCGCCACTTTTCTGAGTTCCAGGAAGACTGAAGAAAAAAAATGTGACTGATCCAGTGCAAGGGCATCCCCTTATATAATCTGACTGACCACCCAGAAGTCAGTGGAGCTACAGATGCTGCTGGCAGTTTCTGGGCACTCCAGGGGTTTCACTTCTGGGGAGAAGTAGAAGCAGAAAAATCTGGGGAACAGAACAAAGAAAAGGGCACTTACCCCTTATCCCAGTGGCTAGGAGAAGATCAGAGGAGACCAATTAATATTTGGACTCCTGGGTTTTGGCACCATTATTTTGAAGAGATAGAGAGAGACGGGAGAGGTAGTTCAAAATGCGACTGAATTCACTTAGACCTTCTCTGTAGCCATTGGGGGCTTTATTGATGCAAAAGCATTGCGCCTAGGATTTACCAATGAACTAAACAAAGGCCTGATCCAACCATTCTGGAAAGCAGTTTGGGGCTATGTCCAAGGAGCAATAAAAATATTGCAGCCCTTTGATCCAGCAATACTGTTTCTAGGACTATATCCTATAGAGATCATAAAAATGGGAAATACAAAAATATTTATAACTATTCTTTTTGTAGTGGCAAAGAACTGGAAATTGAGGGGAAGCCCATCAATTGAGGAATGGCTGAATAAGTTGTGGTATATGAATGAAATGGAATACTATCATGCTATAAGAAATGATGAAGGGAGGTGGGAGCCAAGAAGCTGAGTAAAAGCTGGAATTTGCTAGAGCTCTCCCGCAAAAGACAGGGAAATACCTTTAAAGCTGATTCTAAACATGTTCTGGAGCTGTAAAACGCAGAGAATGACAATGTTAAGCAAATCTGCAGCCAAAGACAGCCTGGAAGGTTGTTGGGAAGCTTATATTGTGCCCAGATGGGAAGATAGTACAATTGAGTGTGGGCATTGATTGCACAGATAGGACCTGAGTAGGCCTCAGGGAACTGAATCTCTAGTACCTGTGTCAGTTTCCAAACCACACAACCCCAAAATGCTGAGGACAAATTGAAAGTTCAGTGCAAAATATCTATGGGACCTTTGTGAGACAGTAGTATTCTGGCCCATCCCCAGGGTAGTGGAGGTCGTAGAGGAGTCCAGAGCAGCTGCAGCAGCAGAGGCAATGGTGGCAATTTTTTCTGGAGCTCTCAGTTCACAGGCTCTGGGGGAATCAAATGACTGAGAATATACTCACCACCTGCTATGGAAGCAGAGAGCTGCTGTGACAGAGTTCAAAACTCAAGCAAATGGTTAGGGAAATGAGTAATAAATGGAAAAAAATCAGACTACAGAATCTTAATTGGGTGACAAGGAAGACCAAAATCAACAAACAGAAGAAAAGAGAGTCAAAACTCCTGTGTTCAAAGCCTTCAAGAAAAACTTGAATTGGTCCCAGGCCAAGGAAGAGCTCAAACAGGATTTTGAAAATCAAATAAGAGAAGTAAAAGAAAAATTCAGAAGAGAAATGAGAGTGAAGAAAGAAAATCATGGAAAATTAGTCAACTACTAGCTAAAGGGGCTCCAAAATCCTGAAGAAAATAATACCTTAAAATAGACTAAGTCAAATGGCAAAAGAGATCCAAAATCCCAATGTAGAGAAGAATGTCTTAAAAAAAGAGAACTAGCCAGATGGAAAAGGAGGTCCAAAAGCTCACTGAAGAAAATAATGCCTCAAAGATTAGAGTGTAGCATATGGAAGCTAAAATCTTTTTTGAAAAATCAAGTAATTATAAAACAAAACCAAAGGAATGAAAAATAGCAGACAACTTGAAATATCTCATTGGAAAAATAAGTGACATGGAAAATAGATACAGAGACACAATTTAAAAATTATTGGACTGCCTGAAAGCTATGATAAGAAAAATAACACAGATATCATCTTTCAATAAATTATCAAGAAAAACTGCCCTGACATTGTAGAACCCGAGGGTAAAATAGAAATTTTAAAAATCCACTGAATATCTCTTGAAAGACATCCCAAAAGGAAAAGTCCAAGGAATATTGCAGCTAAATTCCTGAGCTCCCAAGTCAAGGGAAAAATATTGCAAGCAGCCATAAAGGAGCAACTCTAGTCCTGTGGAAACACAATCAGGATAACACAAGATACTAGCAGCTTCTACATTAAGAGATCAGTGGACTTTGAATATGGTATTAGAGAGGTCAAAGGAGCTAGGATTAAAACCAAGAATTACCCACAAGCAAAACTGAGTATAATACTTCATGAGGAAAAAATAATCATTCAGTGAAATGAAGGCCTTTCAATCATTCTTGAGGAAAAGACCAGAACTGAATAGAAAATTTGACTTTCAAACATAAGAGTCATAAGAACTATGAAAACATAAATAGGAAAGAGAAATAATAAGAGATTTACTAAAGTTTAATTGTTTATGTTTCTTCATGGAAAGAGAATACTTTTAGCTCTTCAAATTAAGGGGAGAGGGAGGAACATATTGGGAGAAGGGGAGCAGGAGAAAATATAATGTGGTAAATTATCTCTCACGTGAAAGAAGCAAGAAAAATATTTTTCAATGGAGGGGAAGAAGGTGGAGATGAGACAGAATGAGTGAACCTTACTGTCATCACATTTGGCTCAAGGAGAAAATACTGTTCAAATACAATTTTCTATGAAAATCTATCTTACACTACAGGAAAGTAGAGGTGAAGGGAATAAGCCAGTGGGGGGGATATGAGGGAGGGCAAGTGGGAGGAAGGGGTAATTAGTAGTTAACATTTTTGAGAAGGGCTAAGGTGTAAAGAGAGAATAGAATAAACGTGTGGCAGGATAGGATGGAGGAAAATATAGTTAGTCTTTCACAACATGAGTGTTATGAAAGTTTTTCAATGAGTACACATATGTGACCTATTTCAAATTGCTTGCTTTCTCAGTGGGGATCAGTGGGTAGGAAGGGATATCAGCTGGAACTCAAAGTTTTACAAACCAATGTTAAAATTGGTTTTACACACAACTGGGAAATATGACATACAGGAAATGGGGTGTAGGAATCTAACGACCTACAAGAAATTAGAGGAGATAAGAGAAGGGAGAGTTGTGATAAAAAGGAGGGCACACTGGGGGAAGCAGTAATCAGAATTAACATTGTGTTGGGGTGGGTGGAGGAGAGAGATGGGGATAAATTTTTAACTCAAAATCTTGTGGAAGTGAACTTTGAAAATAAAAGATGAATTTATTTTTTTTTTTAAAAAGGAAATGACTAACAGGTGAACTTCAGATAAACCTCAAAAGATTTATATGATCTGATGCTGAGAGAAGTGAACAGAACCAGGAGAATATTATGCACTCTAGCAGTAACAATGTGTGCAGACTGATTTTGGTGAGCTTTGACCTTCTCAGCAACGCAAAGAGCTAAAACATTTCCCAAGTACTCATGATGCAAAATGCCATCCACATTCAAAGAAAGAGCTATGGAGTTGGACCACAGAATGAAGCACTCTATTTTCTCTTTTGTTAAGTTTTGATTTGGCTTGGTATTTTTTTCACTGTTTCTTCCATTTGCTATATTTTTTTCTTTGTGACATGTCTATTGTGAAAATATATTTAACAGCAAATGTTGTGGAGAAAGTGAGGAGCTAGGAGAAGAAAATTCTAAACTTATGGGAATGATTGTTGAAAACTAAGAACAAATAAATAATTTAAAAATAAATGAAAAGCAGGCATCCTTTGCCCCGATACCTACTTCCATATTAAGAGATGGTGAAAATAAATAGATGGTTAGCTGCTTGGTTAAAAGCACAAATGAGGATTAATTTTACATAACATAGTGAACATTTTCTTTCAGAAGGAAAGTAAAACAAAAACAAACAACTAAAAAATTCACCAACAGGGAGTGCAATGATGTTACAATTTTCCTACAACTTCTCCAACATTTTCCATTTTCCATTTTGGTCATATTGGTCAGTCTAACACCTGTGAGCTACTAAGTAGCAGTTGTATTAATTTACATCTATTTGCATAAATGAAAATTTAGAACATTTTTTGTATGACAATAGATGGCTTTAATTTCTTCTTCTGAAAGCTGACTGTTTATATCCTTTGACTACTGAGCAATTGAGTCACTTCTATTCTTGTAAATTTGACTTATTTCTCTACCTATTTTATAAATAAGTTCATCATCAGAGACATTTACTATAAGGACTGTTTCCCAGATTTCTGTTTTCTTTCTAATCTTGCTTGCCTTGGTTTTGTTTGTCGAAAACCTTTTTGATTTAATGTGGTCAAAATTATCATTTTGCATTTCATAATATTCCCTATTTCTTGATTCATACATTCTTCCCTTCTGTAATGTTAAGGGAATTTGAAGATATTCCCTGCCGCTTAATAGGCCCATGTAACCTGCTTTGAACTTTGGCCCAGCCCACAACTTGAGTCACATGGACCCCTAAGTGGGAGGAGCTTACCAAATTGGTGTATCAGGAAGAGAATGAAAGACATTTCAAAGTTAGAGCAGAGAAGAGTAGCTAGCATAGGTAAGAGAGGAGCATTTTGCCTAAGTAAGCTTGTTTGTGGGGAGTCTTTCCACTTGGAAGACTTGGGGATGTCTTTCCTCTGTGGGTAGTGTGTACAAACTTGCTTGTTACAACAGTGAAATTGAATTTCTGGTATATGAATAAATAATTTGCTTTCATATTTGAGGAAGGGTGCTTATATTTTGCAAATTTACCTGGAAATATGCCTGCATATCCACAGGAACTGCTGTGGTTATGGCATTGGCCTTACAAATGGTGATGAGGATGGGGTCACAAAATATAAAATCTCTACTTGGAGATAGGAAGGCTCTAGGGAAAAAAATGGGTATCTTGAGATGGAAGGATTTGCCTTACTCCTCCCTGGTAAGAAATTGGTCTAAAAACACAGGACTTTATGAAAACTGGGAACCAAGGCTACAGAAAGGAGTACCTAGAGATTTAGAAAGATGTTTGTAAGGAATATCAATAGAATCAGGGCAAGAAATGGAAAGGATATGTAGAAAGGGACAGGCTGTATTAATAAGCTATTTTATTATATGTAAAAATAGAGACAAATTGCTGGAAGAAATAGTTCAGCTGACAAAGGAGTCAGCTGATTTACAAGAGAAGTTTTCTATGCTGCAGTGTCCAAACTCTCCTTTAGAAGAGCAAGCTAAAAAGCATCAGGGGGTAACAGAAAAGACAGTTGTGAGAGTGGTTCAGAGAAAAAAATTAAGAGGAAAATTAATAACAGGAAAGTGAATGTGACCCTTGCATCTGTGGGGTCTGAATGGGACCCAGACATGTGGGAGGAAGACATATGCGAGGAAAATGAAAGAAAAAATTTATGAGGAGGATTCTAGGAATGTGTGTATACTTCAAACACTATGAAGAAATCAGGAGAACCAGGGGTCCACACAGTGTCTACGAAAGTAACTGAAAATTTTACTCAGAAGGTGGTCATTGATATTTTAAGTTGATTCACCCAAAAATGGGAGAATTATTGGTATTTTGAATGATGAGAATCAGTGAAGAAGGGGTCGGAGAAGTATAGATAAATAACATAGACGGTTTGAAATTCATAGGTATTAGTCAAAGTTCTTTTGTACAACAAGTTTTTAGGGATTACCCTATTGAAGGAGGTCACAATGGAACTAATCTGTTAGCTTTAGCTGCAGAGGGTTACAGTAAACAGTATCCCACTGACTCTACATGGCCTAGTGGAAATGAAACTTAGCATTCCCTTAGAGAATGAAAAAGTTAAAGGAAGAGGAAATGAAAATGGCAATAAGGGTGGGAAAGACAGATGCTTATCATAGCACTCCCTTAATGGTTCTTTATAGGAATATAATGGTGAAATCTTCTCCTCCTTCTTGTAAGCAACTGATTCTCACTCTACCAGCTGGAGAAATAGGGCACGCCCTTTCGGATGTGCTGGATAAAATTTCACAGTTAAGTGATTTACAGGAATGGGGAAAAATAAATTTTCCCAAGAGAGAAGAGGAAATAATCAATGGATTCATTCAGAATAGGCTAACAATGAGAGAAATGCTAACAGCTTTATTAAGAGCAGGGACAGATTTTGGAAGAAGCAATGGTATTCAAACCAACGAACTATATATGAAGTAGCAACAGGGAAGATCCAATATTAGATTAAGTTAGGAAGTAAGAACTGCCCCTAGAGATTCTCCTGAATCATTGCATCCATGTTTGTCACACTTGCAGTGAGGATAGGAAATTGTTCAAGCCTCAGCTCTGATTAAAGAAATAAACAAACAAGATTACAGACCTCATATCAATTTAACTGCATACTAAAAAAATTGATTTGCTATATTAGGGCATTAATAGACACTGGGGCAGAGGCCTCTCTTTTATGTAGAAATTCTGACAAATTTACACTTGGAACTCTTTTGACCATCTTTTGACTTGGAGGGGCTGAAATATCAGTGAGACAAGTGAAAGTAATGTTGCAAATTGGACAATAACCTAAGAAAGAATATATTGTGGTAATTTTACTCATTCTTAAACATATCATTGAAATAGACCTATTGAGAGATATGACTTTAAAGGGGAGATACCAATTTGCTTTAAGGAAGGTAGGAATTGATACAGTTTTAGTGGGCAAAATAAAAATGTACATGAGTACAATGCACATGCTGATTGACTAGCAAAGATTTCTATTCAACATGTTGTCCCTACTCTGAAACCTACTGGTGATCTTGGTCCATCAAATGACCAGTCATTTAAGGGTCCAAACCATACACCAGTGGGCGTAAGACTGAGGTATTGGTATCTCTATTTCATTGTTAAAACAGGTAGCAGAGGAATGTCATATATGTCAACTGGAAAAAGAATAAACTGGTCCTTGGGTTGTAACTAGAGAAGTCGTAAGGGAAAAAGTACCAGCTCAAATTCAGCAAATAGATTATATTCGGCTCCTACCCCATGATAAAGGATGCAAATTTATATGTACTTGGTTGACATCTATTCAGGTGTACTAGTAGTTTGTTCCTAAAAGAAAAACACCTCTAAAACTCCGGATGTCATATGTCCAGATGCAAAGTGAAAATGGGTCACATTTTAAAGATAATGAAATGAAGATATATTGTGTATTAAAAAATACAGAATGAATATATCATATCCCATATTATTGACAAGCATCTGCATTAACTGATAGAATGAATGGATTATTGAAAGAACAATTAAAAAAGCTGAGTTCTGTTGGGAGCCAAGATGGTAGAGTGATCAGTAACTGCTATCTCCTTCCCCTTATTGTCCTTGATGAGCACAGAGAATATCTCCTCAGGAAAAACCCTGGAGGAGTGTGAGCAGCAGAATGGATAAACAGACTGTCAAGTCATGAGGCTAGAAAGATCACTAAGGAGTCACCTCTTGCTCTGGTGGAAGATAACCAGTGCAGGATCAGAGCTGTCCCAGACAGAATCACCTCAGCAAAATGGGAGAAGATCCTGAGCCCCAGGGGAGTGAAGCCAGCAACTACCAACACCACGACCCTAGGTATGCCTAAGCACCCCAGTGGAATTGGGAAGACACTAGCAAAGAGAGCTGAGCTTTCTATGCTCCAGTTCAGTAGAGGAGCCTCTGGTGCCCAGATCACTCTTCCCCTACACTCAATGAGCTAGCTCCAGAGTAACTGCGGGGAAAACCCAAAAAGACCTCACCTGACCTTTGCTCTCAACCACTAGCCAACTCAGTACCAGGTAAGCTGCAGTATTTTAGTGTCCAGTTGAAAGAATGAGAGGCCACATACTCAAAGCCTCAAGTTTTAGGCACAGAGTGGGACAGCTTCTTGTGCCACAGATGAAGAGGTCTACTTTAAAAGCCAGGAAAAGGGTTACTATCATCAGTAAGAAGCAAAGCAAAAAAGAAAAGACTGTAGAATCTTTCTATGGGGACAACAAAAACATAAATAGCAATGAGGTCAGTATTGAGACTGTAATCCCATCTGAAACTTCAGAAGGGAATATGAACTGGTCTGAAGCAGAAAGAGCCTTATTGGAAGAGCTCTGGAAGGGTTTTAAAACCCAAAGTAGAGAAATAGAAGAAAAACTGGCCAATGATTTTAAAAATATAAAAAATGAATTCACTGAAGAGAACAGCTCCTTCAAAAGGAAAATTGGAAAAAAGGAAAAGGAAGTACAAAACCTAACTGGTGAAAATAACTACTTCAAAGGAGATGCAAAAGTTAACTGAAGAAAATAATTTGGTAAAAAATAGATTCGGGCAAATAGAAGCTAATGAAACTATGAGATATCAAAAATCAGTCAAATAGGATATAATGAATGAAAAGACAAAAGAAAATGTAAAATATCTAAGTGTAAAAAGCAACTGACCTGGAAAATAGATCCAAGAGAGAAAATCTTAAGATTATTGGTCTACCAGAAAGTGATGATAAAAAAAGAGCCTGGAAAATATCACCCAAGAAATCAACAAGGAAAATTGTCCACAAGTCCTAGATTCAGAAGGCAAAATAGTAATCGAAAGAATCCACAGTTCACCTCCTGAAAGGGACTCGAAATGAAAAACATCAAGGAATATTTTTGCCAAATTCCTTAACTATCAAGTGAAGGAGAAAATACTACAGTCATCCAGAAAGAAACCATTCAAAACTCGAGGAGCAAAAGTGAGGATAACACAGGACCTTACAGCTTCTACATTAAAAGACTGAAGGAACTGGAATATGATATTCTATAAGGCAAAGTAGCTGGAACTACAACCAAGCATTAATTACCCAACAAAATGGAGCATAAAATTTCAGGAAAGGAGATGGACATTCAGTGAAATAAAGGATTACCAATAGAAAATTTGATCTTCAAACGCAGGTCTCAAGAGAGGCATAAGAAGGTAAGCAAGGGGGAAAAAACTTGTTACACAATGTGGGAAAACAGTTCACATCCTTATAAGGGAAGATGATATTTGTTAATCTTGATAATTGCATATTTATTATGAAATGTAAAAGGGATATACATAGATAGAGGAAGTGGGTATAAATTAAATAAACTGATGGTAACAAATGTGATTTAAAGGTGTGAAGGGATTGTAAGGGGAGACATGAAAAGGAGGAAGCAGAAAAAATAAATTTCATCACAGGAAGATACCCAAGAATATATTGCAATAGGGGGAAAGAGGGGAGGGAAATGAGAGTTGTATGAGAGGTACACCCATCTGATTGGATTCAAGAAAGTTACCCCAAACTCAGTTAAGTATAGAAATTCGCTTAGTTGTATAGGCAGTAGGAGGGGAAAGGGGAAGGAAAAAGGAAGGGAGGCTAAAAGCAAGGGAATAAGTAGGAAGAGAAATGGGAATTAAAAAGTAGGGGGACTGAAAGAAGGGAGGGAAGACTGAGGGAGGCAGTGGTCAAAAATTAAAACTATTGTGTAGGGGTAGGGAGAAGGAAGATTTAAAAGCATAAACACGGGGAAGGGGATGAAGGGACAGACGCAGATAGCAATCTTAACTGTGAATGTAAATGAGATGAACTCTCCCATAAAACGTAGATGGATAGCAGAATGAATTAAAAACCATAATACAACAATATGTTGCTTACAAGAAACACATTTGAAACAGGGACATACACACAGGGTAAAGGTAAAAGGTTGGAGCAGAATATTTTGTGCTTCAGGTGATGTACAAAAAGCAAGAGTAGCAATCCTAATCTCAGGCAAAACAAAAGTGGAAATAGATCTATCTAATTAAAAGAGATAAGAAAGGAAACCATATCCTCCTAAAATGCATCATAGAATACGAAGCAATTTCATTATAAAACATATGTATGCCAAGTGTTGTAGCATCCAGATTCTTAGAGGAGAAGTTAAGGGAGTTAAAGAAAGAAATATACATCAAAACCATACTGTGGGGGACCTGAACCTCTCCCTCTCTGAATTTGATAAATCTAACCTCAAAATAAACAAGAAAGAAGTTAAGGAGTTGAATAGAATTCTAGATAAGGTAGATGTGATAGATCTCTGGAGAAAATTGAATGGGGATAGAAAAGAATATACTTTTTTTCTCAGTGGTACATGGCACATATACAAAAACTGACCATATACTACTCCATGAAAGCTTCACAATCCACTGCAGAAGGCAGAGATAGTCAAAGCATCCTTCTCACACCATAATGCAATAAAAATTATATGTAATCAAAGGCCATGGAAATATAAACCAAGAACTAATTAGAAACTAAGCAATCTAATCTTGAAGAATGAGTGGGTTAAACAAAAAATTATAGGCACAATCAACAACATCCATTAAGACAGTGACAATAATGACAACCTACCAAATTTTATGGTATAGTGCAACAACAGCTTTTAGAGCAAGTTTTATATTTTTGGATGTCTACAGGAATAAAATAGAGAAAGATAAGATCAATGAATTGGGCACACAGCTGAACATGCTTGAAAATGAACAAACTGGAAATTTCCAAGTAAATACCAAATTAGAAATACTGAAAACCAAATGAGAAATTAATAAAATTGAAATTAATAATTGTATTGAACCAATAAATAAAACTAGTAGTTGGTTTTATGAAAATATCAATAACATTGAAAAACCTTTGGTCAGTTTGATTTTAAAAAAGGAAAGGAAAACAAATTACCAATATCAAAAGTGAAATTGGTGAATTCGCCTGCAATGAGGAGAAAATAAAAACGGTAATAAGAAATTACCTTACCCAACTATATGCACATAAATTCGACAATTTAAATGAGAAAGATGATTATGTTAAAAGATATAAATTGCCCAGACTAACAGAAGGGGAGGGTGAATACATAAATAACTCCATCTCAGAAAAAGAAATTGAACAAGCCATCAATGAATACTCTAGGAAAAAATCTCCAGGGTCAAATGGATTCACAAGTGAATCCTATCAAACATTTAAAGGACAATTAATTCAAATACTATATAGACTATTTGGGAAAACTGAGGAAGAAGGAGTCCTCAAAAATTCTTTTTGTGATACAAATATGGTTTTGATACCTAAACCAGGAAGAGTCAAATCAGAGAGAGAAAACTATAGACCAATTTCTCCAATGAATATAGACGCAAATATTTTAAATAAGATTTTAGCGATAAGAATACAGCAAATAATCAGGAGAATAATGTATATGATCAGGTAAGATTTCTATGAAGTATGCAGAACTGGTTCAATATGAGGAAAATCTTCCCATTGTTGATCATATCAATGACAAAAGTAACAGAAATAAAATGATTACCTCAATAGATACAGAAAAAGCTTTTGACAATATGCAACATCCATTCCTATTGAAAACACTGGAGAACATAGGAATAAACGGAACTTTCCATAATGTAATAAGCAGTATCTAACTAAATCCTTCAGCAAACATTATATGAAATGGGGATAAGCTACATGCATTTCCAATAAGATCAGAGGTGAAACAAGGTTATCCATTATCACCACTATTTTTCAAAATGGTACTAGAAATATTAGCTGTAGCAATTAGACAAGATAAAGAAATTGAAGGAATAAAAATAGGCAAAGAAGAAACTAAGTTATCACTTTTTTAAGATGATATGATGGTATGCTTAGAGAATCTCAGAGAATCAAGTAAGAAACTGTTTGAAATAATAAGCAACTTTGGCAAATTTGCATGTTACACAGTAGACCCACACAAGTCTTCCGAGTTTCTAAATATTACTAACAAAGCCCAAAAGTAAGAGATAGAAAGAGAAATCCCAAGAAAGCTATGGCAGACACTATAAAATATTTTGGAGTCTACCTGCGAAGAAAACACAGGGACTATATGAACACAATTACAAAACACTTTCCACACAAAGTCATATCTAAGTAAATGGAAGAACATTAGCTGCTTGTGGGTGGGCAGAGACAATCTACTAAAAATGGCAATTCTACTTTAATTAATTTACTTATTCAGTGCCATACCAATCAAACTATCAGAGAATTATTTTCTAGAGGTAGAAAAAATAATTTTAGAATTCATCTGGAAGCCCCAAAGGTCCAGAATATGAAGGGAACTAATGAAAACAAATGCTAGGGAAGGTGGCCTACCTCTACCAGTTCTCAAATTGTGTTATAAAACAGCAATTATCCAAAGCACTTGGTACTGGCTAAAAAATAGAAGAGTAGACCAGTGGAATATGTTAGGTATCCAAGACACAGTAATCAATGAATGTTGCAATCTACTGTTTGATAAATTGAAGGATCCTAGCTTCTGGGATAAGAACTCACTGTTCGACAAAAATTACTGGGAAAACTGGATCACTGTGTGCCAAAAACTATGCATAGACCAATGCCTGACACTATACACAAGAGCAAAGTCCAAATGAGTAACTGATCTAGGTATAAAGATTTATACTATAAACAATTATTGAAGCAAGGAATAGTGCATTTATCAGATTTATGGAGAAGGGAAAACTTTTTGACTAAACAAGAGATAGAACACATTATGAAGTGAAATATGGATAATTTTGATTACATTAAATCAAAAAGTTTTGTGCAACCAAACCCAGTGCAACCCAGATTAGGAGGGAAGCAGAAAACTGGGAAAGAATTTTTGCAACTAGTGTCTGTGATAAAGACCTCATTTCTAAAATACATAGAGAACTGAGTCAAATGTACAAGAATACAAGTCATTTCCCAATTCATAAATGGTCAAAGGACATGAACATGCAGTTTTTGGCATAATAAGTCAAAGCTATCTATAGTCATACCAAAAAAATGCTCTAAATCACTATTGATTAGAGAGATTCAAATCAAAGTAACTCTGAGATGCCATATCACAGCTGTCAGATTAGCTAACACGAGGATACAGGATGATGACAAATGTTGGAGAAGATGTGAGAGAGTTGGTGGAGCTGTGAGCTGATCCAGCCATTCTGGAAAGCAATTTGGAACTATTCCCAAAGGGCTACCAAAATGTACATACCCTTTGACCCAGCAATACTGCTTCTAGAACTATTTCCCCAAGAAATCATAAAAATGGGAAAGGGTCCCACATGCACAAAAATATTTATAGCAGCAATCTTTGTGGTAGCCAAAACCTGCAAATCAAGGAAATGCCCATCAATTGGGGAATGGCTGAATGAATTGTTGCATATGAATACAATGGAATACTATTTTGCTATAAGAACTGATGAACAGGAAGACTTCAGAGAGGCCTGGAAAGACTTTTATGAACTGATGCTCAGCAAAAGGAACAGAACCAGGAGAATTTTGTACACAGTAACAACCACAGTGTGCAGAGATTTTTTTTGACAGACAGAACTTCATTGCAATGCAAAGAGTTAAATTTCTAGGGGTCTCTTAAGGCAAAGTGACTTCCACATCCAGAGAAAGAACCACAGATTGTAGCAGATCATTTTCTTTTTTTATTATGTTTTGGTTTGTTTTATGATTTCTCCCATTCATTTTAAATCCTCTATACAACGTGACTAAGGTGAAAATGTATTTAATAGTAATGTTTAAAATTGTATGCTATCTCAGGGAGGGAAGGGGAATGGAAGGGGGAAAGAAGGAGAGGGAGGGGAAAAAATCCAAATCATATGGAAGTGATTGTGGAACACTGAAAAAAAATGAAATAAAAAGAAAGCTGTTTTACAATTCTACTTAACATTAGAGTGATAATTTATTCACTGAATTAATTAATTTTAATAGTAGAGCAGTGGAAGAAAGTACAATTCTAGCCAGAGCAATGACCCCAAATGTGCCAATTCAAAAACAGGAAATATATAAGATCCCACATATTGAATATTGGACTACGAGGCAAGATGTCCGCGAACAGTATCCAGGGAGAAACAATTTGTTCAGCAGGCTATGTTTTACATTGCTCAGGGTAATTTTTGTTTGATTGAAAAGAAATAAGAAAAATCTCTACTGGATTATGTATGAGAATCCCTAAAAATCATTTTGAACAGGTATTCCTTAAATAGGATTAGCAGCTCTAGGAATACATGTATTGGGTGGAGTAATAGATTCTAATTTTGAAGGAGAACTTATTGCAATATTCCAAAGTGTAGGGGAAGAACCTACATAGTTTTGTAAAAATGCTAAAATAGTTCAAGTGATTATTATTTCAAGTGAAACATTATCCACTGAGACAACTGGCCCTACTTTTGAAGTAACTATCAGAAGAACTGATGGGTTTGGTTCTACTGATTGAATATAATTCTGAGCTAATGTATGGGTAACATGGAAGCCAGGTGATGTTCCAAAGCCTGCAGAAATTATAGAGAGATAATGATTATCTAATTACGTCCTTGACTCATATATTGTACTGTGACTAAGTCTATGATAGTGACTTTCTGGTCTCCAGAAGTATGGCTAACACTGTATCTGCCCTGCTTCTGGTTAATGTCTCTTAATTTTATTTGGCATTTGTCTATTCAATTTATGTGCTAGATTTGACTGACTGTTTAAGCTGGATGTCTGACTACTTAAGCTGGATGTCACCCTCTATCCCAGGCTATGATATATAACCCCTCGACCTGGCAGCAACCAAGCTCTGAATACCAACTGAAAAACTGACCCCTAGAATGACACCTCACAAGATAGGGGTCATTCTACCTCTAATCTCAGCAGGAAGTAGTTGTAGAAGAAGAGACCTTTGCCTCTTACCCCAACAGATTTGGGGTCCCATTCTTTTCAGGGAGGCAATGATGGGATAATTTTTCTCAAGGCCCCACCCTAAGATGTTGTTTTGTCTTCTATTTTTTGTTATCCTTGTTATTCTTGTTATATTGTTATGAAGTTATGTTGATACAATCACCCCTAAACTTCTATTGCCCTATTAACAGGCATGAAAGATCTGAATGTAATGGTGAGGGAATTTGAAGATCTTCTTGCCCCTTAATAGGCCTATGTGACTTGCTTTGAGCTTTGACCCAGCCCATGGTCTGAAGCTCATGGTCTGAAGCTCATGGTCTGAAGAAATGGCCAAATGGGTGGAAAAGGAAGGGTGCAGCAGGAAGAGAGAGTGAAGTGGAGGTAAGAGAGAGACAGAAGGCACAGAAGAACAGAGCAGCTATCCTGGGTGAGAGAGGGGCATTTTGTCTAAGGGAACTTGTTTGTGGAGAGGCCTGACTCAGGAAAGGCTTAGAGATGGTGGTCCTCCCTCTACTGATAATGTGTACAAACTTCATTATTACCATGGTGGAACTAATTTTCTTGCATCTGAATAAATATTTTGCTTTCATCTTTGAAGAAGAGGGTCTATATTTTAAAATTTTATGATGGAAATATGCCTACAAATCAATGGCAGCTACTGTGGGTATTGCATCAGCACTATACCTTCTCTGTAGCTCTGACAATTAAATTACTCCTTCCTCTCCTCATTTGCTCGTGATATTACCCTTTCTCTATACATGTACTCGTTTTGTCCTTTCCTTGGTATATGATGCTGGTCTGTGCCTCATTTCTGCCATCCTATTTTCTAGATTTCCCAGTAGATTTTGTCAGATAGTGAATTCTTATCTCAGAGGCTGAAGTCTTGAGACTACTATGTATTGTGTATCTAACCTTTTCAACTGATCAAGCACTCTATATTTTAACCAGTAATCAGAAGATTTTGATGATCCCAGCTTTACAATATAGTTCTATTTCTGGTGAGAGTGGATGCTTCCTTTGAATTTTTTCATTAATTCCCTTGATATTCTTGATCTTTTATTCTTTCAGATGAATTTTCTTAATTCTATAAAATATTCTTTTTGTAGTTTCATTGATACGGCACTGAACAAGTAAATTAATTTAAGAAAATTGTATCATCATCACCATTATCATCATTATTTTTAGATTATTATACTACCTACTTGCAAATTATATTTTTCACTTGTTTGAATCTGACTTTTTTGTGTGAGAAGCATTTACCAATTGTTTTCATATAGTTCTTAGGTTTGCCTTGGCAGGTAAACTCCTGAATATTTTATATTGTCTAGAGTTATTTCAAATTAAACTCTTCTTTCTGTCTCTTGCTGTTGTGCTCTATTGTCATATAAACAAATAGTGGTAATTTTAGTGAGCTTACCTTATATCCTGCAATGTTAGTAAAGTTGTTAATGATTTCAAATAATTTTGTAGTTGACGCTCTAGATGTGTCTACGTATATCATATCATCTGCAAAGAGTGATCATTTCATTTTTTTTTCCTCTCTTCTTGCTAAAGCTAACATACCTAGTACTGTATTGAAAACAGTGGTGAAAATTAGCATCCTTCCTTTAGAGACGATCAATTTGGGAAGTCTTCTAGATTGTCCCCCTTATAGATAATGCTTGTTGATGATTTTAGTTACATGCTACTTATCATTTTAGGAAATATTCCATCTTTTCCTATGTGTTCTTTATTGTTCTATTTATTTATCTATTCATTTATTTCTATATTTTATTAACATAAGTATAAAATATTTATTCTTATGTTTCTTTGTGTTTTAATAGGAATCGGTATTTTATTTTGTCAGACTTTTCGAGCATATATTGAGATAATGATTTCTATTGGTTTTGTGACTGATATGGTTGATAGTATTCCTAGTTTTGAACCTTCTCTGAAATCCTAGTATCAATCCCACCTGGTGATAGTTTACAATTCTTTTGATAAATTTCTGTAATCACCTTGACAGTATTTTGTTCAAAATTTTTGCATTCGTATTCACCAGGGGAATTAATATATAATTTTCTTTCTCTGTTTGAACTCTTCCTGATTTAGGTATCATCATCACATATGCATCATAAAAGGAGTTCGGTAGGACTCCACCTATTTTTCCAAATAGTTTGTATACTATTAGAATTTACTGTTCTTTAAATGTTTGGTAAAATTCAATTGCAAATCTACCTGGAACTGGAGTTTTCTTTTTTTTTCCTTAGGGAGTTTACTTATGATTTGTTCAGTTTCTTTTCTCTACAATGCGCTAATTTAAGCATTGTGTTTACTTGTTTGTTATTCTGGGAAATTTATATTTTTTGTAAATATTAATCCATTTCATTTAGATTGCTAGATTTATTGGCATACATTTGGGCAAAATAGCTCCTAATTATTGCTTTAATTTTCTTTTTATTTTTGATGTGTTCACCATTTTCAGTTTGGATACTGGTAGTTTGGCTTTCATTTTTTAATCAAATTCACCTAAGGTTTATTATTTCATTGTTTTTATAAAGCCATCTGTTAGTTAAATTAGGTCAGTAAATATCCTATTTTCAATTTCAGTGATTTCTCCTTTGGTTTTCAGAATTTCTACCTTGGGATATTTAATTTATTCTCTTTCTAGAATTTTTAGTTACATGTCCAATTGATCTCTTCTTTCTTCACTTTAGTCTTGTAAACATTTAGAGATAAAAAATTGCCACTTAATACCGTTTTGGCTGCATCCCATAAATTTTGGTACCTTGTCTCACTATTGTCATTCTCTTTATGACATTATTAACTATTTCTATTACATGTTGTTTGACCCACTCATTCTTTAGGGTTAGATTGTTTGATTTCCAGTTTACTTTTCATGGTCCAGTTATTGCACGCGGTTATTATTGTATCATGATCTGAAGTGAATGCAACAAATATTTATACCTTTCTCCATTTGATTATGAGGCGTTTATGCCCTAATAGCTGATCAGTTTTTGTGTAGGCATCATGTACTGCTGAGGAAAAAAATGCATTTCTTTCTACTCAATTTTCTCCAAAGGTTTATCATATCCAACACTTCTAAAATTCTATTGGCCTTCTTAATTTCTTTTTTTTTTTATTTGTTTCATACTTAGATTGATCTGGTTCCGAGAAGTGGAGAGTTCCCCTAACAGTATAATTTTGATATCTGTTTCTTACTGTAACTCATTTAACTTCTCTAAGAATTTGGATGCTATTCACTTGTTGAATATATGCTTACTGCTGATATGACTTCATTGTCTGTGGTGCCTTTCAGCAAGATATAGTTTCTTTTTTATCTCTTTTAATTATATCTATTTTTGCTTTTCCTTTTTCTGAGATCAGATTGCTACCCTTCCTTTCTTTGTTTCAGGTGAAGCATTCTGCTCCAGCCTTTTACCTTTACTCCCTGTGTATCTTCCTGCTTCAAATATGTTTATTATAAACAACATATTATAGGATTCTGGTTTTAATCCAGTCTGCTATCTACTTCTGCTTTATAGCAGATTTCATCCCATTCACATTAATACTTATTATTACTAAATGTTTGTTTCCTTCCATCTTATCCCCAACCCTTTTATACTTTTCACTCTCCTTTCACCCAGTCCTCCTCATCAGGGTTTGTTTTTGACCACTGCCTTCCTCAAACTGCCCTGTTTTCTATCAGCTCCCCTCCTATTTATTTTTCCTTTACCCTCCCATAGGTGCTGGCAGCTTGCCCACTATTCTAAGGTGGCTTGGCATAGCCAAGCCTGTTTTTCTGGGGTTGTAGCGACAGCAGTTTGTCTTTTGCAGTGTGGCTGGACACCTCACAGATGACCTGCTAAGCCACTAATTTTATGAACCAGGACAGAGGAACCAAAGAAGCTGACCTTGACTGTGACTGAAATTTTCCTACTGATTTGTCTAGACATCATCTGTGCTGGTCTGTGCTCCCCTTTCACGCAGGTGGGATAGACTCTTCCTGAAGTCGTTCTAAATTATCAAAAACTGCAAAAATGTTTCACTCTATGTTTTTGTGGATTCTGTCACTCCAGAATCTATTCAGAGATTTAACTTAATATTTGTTCCAAGGAAAACTCTAGAGAGGTCAGGCAATTTTCTGACTTTTCTCAGTAATCTTGGATTCGCCCTCTGTGAGCAGTTTTTAAACAACATAGGCTTAAAAGCCTAGAGAAAACTATGTATCACTGGGAAAGGTAGCACTTAATGTATGTAAGGGGCTGACTATCAAAACTCAATGCTTTACCATTGAATTTATAGGGCTGTATGATTATTCCTAGAAAGATAAAGGCCAATCATTGAGAGAAGAGTTGCTTTGATTTTTCATGGCCTCACCAGCTAGACTTTTCTGTTTAGCATTTTTTGTTCTTGTTTGTCCTTCATTAATGCAGCCTGAGTGATTGTGTAGATGCTGAAAGATACTTGTTTTTACTTACATTTTTTTTACTTTGATAGAAATAAGATAATTACAATTTTCTCACTAGGAACTCTGGGTGGGAACACAAAAATATGGAGTCAGTATATTCTCAAGATATACCCCAATCCATGTGCAACTTGATTCATATTTCTGACAATAAGCTACCCAAGAATAGTTAATAGGTGTTCGGCCTAAAGGCCGATGGGCTACCCGGGTCTTCTTACCTTTTGCAGGTCTTCGGTGGCTAACCAGATAAACATATGGAGAGAAGAGACTTTCCAGAGTCAAACAAGGGTTAGGCTTTATTCAGGGTCTTAGTTACCTATCCATAGGCAGGACGAATTCTTCCCCAGGAGAGAGGAACCCTCCTCCTCCCAAGGGGCAAGGATCATACAGCAAGGGGATGGGAGCGGAAGAGGGGAGGGTCCCTCTTCCCTCCAAGGGCCCTGCGTCCAGAAGAGCCCCAGGGAGGGGACCCCCAGCAAGAAGAGGGCCCTCAGGCTTTCCTGTCCCTACTTAAGCTCTCCCAGCCGCATAGTTTGCATGTGAAACCCGTGTGTGCTCTCAGCCCCTAGCTAATTAACAACAGGTATGCTCAGACCACAGACCAATCTCAAGGATGGGATCCTCTCCCCAGCAAGTTTCCCACTGAGAAGAGGTGGGAAATACAAGATAGCTCGTGTTTCACTCCTCAATTCCCAGCTGTTCCCTGGGGGGCCTGGTGAGAGCTCTGAGGTTTAGAAGCCCTCACTTTTACCTGCCCGAAACCATTCACGTGAAAACTGAGCTTACACCCCAACAAAGAGGGAAGAGCAAAAGGAGATTAAAAATAAGACCAAAACATATCTGATGGATGTGTATGTGTGTGTATGAGTGTAGATACATATAGGCATTATCATGACGAGGTATGCAGTCAAGAGCCAGACCTGCTTTTGGCACAGCACAGTTTTGGGATGATTAGGTCTTACCAGTCTTGCTTAACTAGATGCAAAAAGTTTATCAAGAAATAATTAGGGGGGGCGGAGCCAAGATGGCGGAGTAGAAAGACGCAGATACACATAGCTCCAAACCCACAATCCATACAACATGTGTATAGAGTAACCCACTGCGAATTCTGGAGCACTGGGGCCACGGCACAGTGGAGCGAGGGAGATTTCTGTTCTGGAGGTACCTGCAGACCTCTAACAGAGGGTCCATCCCACCGTGGACTGGGCGCCGGTGCTGGGAGCTGAGTGCAGCCCTGCTGCGGCCGCAGCACCAAGAGGAAAAGATCCCAGCGGAAAAGATCCGAGCGCGCTTCGGGGACAGAACAGCAGCCGCGTGAGTCCCTGCACCCACAGGTGACAGGGGTCAGTGAGAGTGTCTCTTTGGTGGGTCGAGAGGGGAGTGGGGTGCCCCCATAACTCAGGCCCCCTCGGGAGACAACAGCAGAGACTGGAGCAGACCAGGGCTCCCCAAGCAGGCAGGAGCCTGGATCCATTGTTGAAGGTCTCTGCATAAACCCCCTGAGGGAACTGAGCCTGTGAGGCGGCCCTGCCCTGACCTGAGCACCTGAACTTAATCCCATACTGAATAGCAGCCCTGCCCCCGCCAAAAGCCCTGAGGCTGGCAAGCAGCATGTGAATCTCAAACCCCAAGCACTGGCTGGGAAAATCAGGAGGCAGGTGGGTGTGAGGAGAATACTCAGAGGTCAAATCACTGGCTGGGAAAATGCCCAGAAAAGG
>CM052678.1:77234853-77257881 GCA_028533205.1 Lagorchestes hirsutus | reverse complement strand
GATAATAGAAGAGAGAGCAGATAGGACACAGGGACAATTAGAATGCTTGTTGTTTGGGGTGGGGGAGGGGAGAAAAGGGGAGAAAATTTGTAACCCAAAATTTTGTGAAAATGAATGTTAAATGCTAAGTTAAAATAAAAATTAAAAAAAAGATAACATCAAAAAAAAAGGTATTGTGAGGATGAAATCAAATTTAGTGTTAGTAAGTATCTTACCACATGTAAGTATTTAATAAGTATTTGTTCCTTTCTTCTTCCTCTTTTATATCATATGAATTTGAGATTCTTAACAATAATGGATCCCCTCTTATGGACTCTCCCCAGCTCATTAATGACTTAAAAAGTAGTCAGTGTGGTAAAGTGGAAACACTAATGACCCTTTTATCAGGTGACTGGATTCAAATTCCATCTTTGATGATTCTTTCCTGCCTGTGTGACTTTTTACAAGTCATCTAATTCATCTGGACTTGGTTTCCTCATTAATAGAATGAGGAGATTCATGTCTGAAGACAGTACTAGATCTACGAATCTATTTACTAAACATGACACTACAGTCATAATATCAAAAGTGCAATAGAATTATTACACGCTTCGTTCTCAATCTAATGTAGACTATATTCATTTTGGTGGCTCCTACATACTCCTGTTGACTCAAATTGAACATGCGTTTCATTAAAATCCCCACTTTAACTCTTTGGGTCTCACTTTTCTCATCTGTAACATCAAGAATTTGGACTAAATATCCTCTAAATTTCCTTCCTACTGTAAGTTTATAAAACTAAAATCTATTGAAGGAGAGAGACTATTGGAAGGAGATCAGGTGATGGGATCTGGTCTAATAGTGACAATGAAAAGAAGAATAAACCCAAGACATATTTTAAAGGAAGAATTGAAATGGTTTAGGAACTGAGGGGATAGAATCCACAAAAAAATGTTAATTCTTATCATCTGGGAAATGATACTGATGACCATATTTTAATATTAGTAGGAATCAAGAAATTGAAAAGGAATCTATTTGGGGTTTCAGGTAGAGGGGTGGAATAGAATGTATGAGAATTAGAGAAAATTAGTTGCTTAGGACTCGAGTTTAAAATGATGGCACAATATTAAAAATGGATGGAATAGATAGGACTTGAAAAACAAGAGATTATATAAAGCAAAGGAACAGAGAATGAAAAAAATTTGAAGGGGAGCTCTCTGGGAGCCAAGATGGCAGAGTAATCAGTAATTGCTATCTCCCTTCACTTTTTGATCTTGACAAGTCCAGAGAATATCTAAACCCTAGGACAGTGGGAACAGCAGAAGTGCTAAACAGACTTTTAGCCCGTGAGGCTAGAAAGATTACTAAGGAGGGTTCCACTGAAGGGGACCAATGCAGGATCAGAATTGTCCCAGACAGCCTCATTTAACACAAACAAACAGAGATCTTGATCCCCATGGGTTGAAGTCAGCAACCCACCACCAACAGGACCCCAGGCTTGCCTCAGCATTCCAGGGGAATCAGAAAGACACTAGTGCAGACAGGATCACCAACCGCTGAGCTTACCTATGCTCTAGTTTAGCAGAGGAGACTTCAGGTGTGCAGACCAGATCTCCTCCACACTTAATGACCTAACTCCAGAGTAACTGCAAGGAAACCCAAAAAGACTTCACCCAGCCTCTGCTTTCCAACACCAGCCAACTCATCACCAGGTAATCTGCAGGATTTCAGCTTCAAGGTGAAAGAACCAGAGACCACAACACACAAAGCCTCAAGTTTTAGACACAAGAACAGTGGGACAGAGCTCCCTGTGACCTAGACACAAAGATCTAATTTAAAATAGAGTAAAAGGGTTATTAACATGAACAAAAAACAAGTCAGAAAAGAAAAGACCATAGGATTTGTCTATGGGGTCAAGGACCAAAACACAAATAGCAAAGAGGTCCGTGCTGAGACTACTCTCCCATCTGAAATTTCAGAAGGGAATATGAACAGGTCTGAAGCACAAAGAGCCTTCTTGGAAGAGCTCAGGAAGTATTTTAAAACCCAAATTAGAGAAACAGAAGAAAAACTGACTAGTGACTTTAAAAATATGAAAAAAGAAATCACAGAAGAATTTAAAAGTACAAGTGGATAAATGGAAAAGGAAGTAAAAAAACCTATCTGAAGAAAATAACTCCCTAAAATGGACAATTGAACATAGAGAAAAGGAGATACAAAAGTTAACTGAAGAAATCAATTTGATAAAAAATAGAATTGGGAAAGGAGAAGATAATGAATCTATGAGATATCAATAATCAGTCAAATAGAATCTAAGGAATGTAAAGATAGAAGAAAATATAAAATATTTAAGTGGAAAAACAACTGACCTGGAAAATATATCCAGGAGATAAAATCTGAGGATTATTGTTCTATAAGAAAACAGTGATGAAAAATAGAGCTTGGACAATATCTTCCAAGAAATCATCAAGGAAAACTGCTTAGAAGTCCTAGAATCAGAAGGCAAAATAGTCATCAAAATAAACCACCATTCACCTCCCGAATGTGATCCCAAACTAAAACCACCAAGGAATATTGTTGCCAAATTCCAGAACTATCAAGTGAAGGAGAAAATACTGCAGGCAGGCAGAAAGAAACAATTCACATATCAAGGAGCTACAGTCAGGATGACACAAGAAGTTGCGGCTTCTACATTAAAAGATGGAGGGAATTGGAAGACAATATTCCGTAAGGCAAAGGACCTGGAACTACAACCAAGGATTAATTACCCAGAAAAGTTGAGCATAGTATTTCAGGCAAGAAGATGGACATTCAATGAAATAACAGATTTCCAGACCTTCCTGATGAAAAGGCCAGAAGTCATTAGAAAATTCGATCTTCAAACACAGATCTCAAGAGAGGCATAAAAAATTAAACAGGGGAAAAAAAACTTCATAAACAATATGGACAAAGTGTTTACATCCTTATGGGGAAGATGATACTTGTTAATCTAGAGAACTGTATATTTACTATGAAATGTGAAAGGGATATACATAGAGGGAATGGGTATATATTAAATGATGTGATAATAAAAAAATGTGATTTAAGGTTGCTAAGGGATTGTAATGAGAGATGTGAATAGGAGGAGGCAGAAAAAAAAATCAAATTCCATCACAGAAAGAGGTACACATGTATATTGCTGTAGAGGGAAAGAGGGGAGGGAGATGAATATTGTTTGAGAGGTATTCTCATCTGCTTTGATTCAAGAAGGGTACAAAAATTCAGTTAAGTATAAAAGTACAATTAGCTCTATAGGCAGTAAGAGAGGAAAATGGGGGGAAAAAAGGAGGGGACACTAAATGGGGAGGGAAGAAGTAGTAAGGGAAAAGGGAATTAAAAGGGAGGAGGTTTGAAAAAAAGGGAGGAAAGACATTGGGAGGCTGTGGTTAAAAATTAAAACTCTGCTGTGGAGGGGAAGAGAGGAGAAATAAAAGAATAAACAAAGGGAAAGGGGGTGAAGGGAAAGGTACAGAGAGTAATCATAACCGTGAATGTGAATCTGATGAACTCTCCCATGAAATGGAGTTGGATAGCAGAATGGACTAAAAACCATAATCCAACAATATGTTGTTTACAAGAAACATATTTCAAATGTGGGCATATACAAAGGGTAAAAGAAATAGGATGGAGCAGAATATTTTGTGCTGCAGCTGATGTAAAAAAATGCAAGGGTAGCAATTCTAATCTCAGAAAAAACAAAGGAAGAAATAGATCTAATCAAATGAGATAAGGAAAGAAACTATACCCTGCTAAAAAGAACCATAGACAACGAAGCAATTTCACTGCTAAACATACATGCTGCAAGTGGTATACCATCCAAACTCTTAGAGGAGAAGTTAAGGGAGTTGCAGGAAGAAATAGACAGCAAAACTACACTAGTAGGGGACCTCAACCTTCCCCTCTCTGAATTGGATAAAGCTAACCTCAAAATAAACAAGAAAGAAGTTAAAGAGGTGAATAGAACTCTGGATAAAATATATATGACAGATCTTTGGAGAAAATTGAATCAATATATAAAGGAATATACCTTTCTCTCAGTGGTACATGGCACATATCCAAAAACTGACCATGTTGTAGACCATAAAAATCTAACAATTCAGTGCAGGATGGCAGAGATATTCAATGCATCCTTCTCAGATCACAATGCAATAAAACTTATATGTAATCAAAGGCCATGGAAATATAAACCAAAAACTAGTTGGAAATTAAACAGTCTAATCCTAAAGAATGAGTGGGTTAAACAACAAATTATAGAAACAATCAACAACTTCATTCAAGAGAATGAAAACAATGAGACCATCTACCAAATCTTATGGGATGGTGAAAAAGCAGTTCTTAGGGGAAGCTTTGTATGTTTGAATGCCTATAGGAAGAAAATGGAGAAAGATCAATGAATTGGGCATGCAGCTCACAAAGCTCTAAAGAGAACAAATTGAAAATCCCCAAGTAAATACCAAATTAGAAATACTGAAAAAAAGGAGAGATAAATAAAATTGAAATTAAGAAAACTATTGAACTAATAAATAAAACTAAGAGTTGGTTTTATGAAAAAACTGATAAAATTGATAAATTTCTGGTCAATTTGATTTTTAAAAAAGAAGAAAACCATATTGCCATTAAAGAAAATGAAAAGTGTGAACTCACCTCCAAAGAGGAGACAACTAATACAATAATTGGAAATTACTTTGCCCAACTGTATGCCCATAAATTTGACAATCTAAATGAGATGGATGACTATTTAAAAAAAAGTAAATTGCCCACATTAACAGAAGAGGAAGCCAAGAACCTAAATAACCCTATCCCAGAAAAGAAAATTGAACTAACCATCATTGAACTCCCTAGGAAAAAATCTTCAGGGCCAGATGGATTAACAAGTGAATTCTATCAAACACTTAAAGAACAGTTGACTCCAATAATATATAGACTATTTGGGAAAATTGCTGAAGAAGTACTACCAAATTATTTTTGTGATACGCATATGGTTCTGATACCTAAACCAGGAAGAGCCAAAACAGAGAACGAAAATTATTGACCAAATTCTATAATGAATGTAGATGCAAAAATTTTATTTTTTTCTTTCTTTTAATGTACGTTCATTTAATTTTAGTTTTCAACATTCATTTCCAAAACTTTTTGAGTTTCAAATTTTCTCCCCATCTCTCCCCTCCCTCCACCACATAACACCTTGAATTCTGATTACCCCTTCTTTCAATATACCCTCCCTTCTATCACACCCCTCCCTTCCCTTATCCCCATTTTTTCTCTCTTTTTTTGTAGGGCAAGATAGATTTCTACATCCCATTACCTGTATTTCTTATTTCCGAGTTGTATAAAAAAACAAAACAAAACAAAACAAAACAAAAAACAATTCTTAACATTCGTTTCTAATACTTTGAATTCCAACTTCTCTCCCTATCTCCCTCCCTACCCATCCCCACTGAGAAGGCAAGCCATTCAATATAGGCTATATATTTATAGTTTTGAAAAAGACTTTCATAATAAGCATGTTGTGTAAGACTCACTATATTTCCCTCCATCCCGTCTTGCCCCCCATTTACTCTATTCTTTCTTTTGAGCTTCTCCCTCTCCCAAAATGTTTACTTTTAATTACTCCCTTCTCTGATTTACCCTCCCTTCTATCATTCCCCTCACCCCACCTGTCCCCTTCTCTTCTAATTTCCAGTAGTGTAAGATAGATTTTCATAACAAATTTTGTGAGCGTGTTATTCCCTCCTTAAGCCAAATGTATACTTTTTCACTCTCACTTTCCACCTTTTCTCCTTCATTGAAAAAGCTTTTTCTTGCCTCTTTTATGAGTGATAATTTGCCACATTCGATTTCTCCCTTTCTTCTCCCAATATATTCTTTCTAACTCCTGAATTTTTTTTTAGGTTATCATTCCTTCTTACTCCACTCACCCTGTTCTCTATGTATGTAGGTATGCATGCATGTATATATATGGGTGTATATATATATACATATATATATATATGTATGTATGTATGTATGTATGTATGTGTGTATATATATACATATATATATATGTATTTATGTATATATGTATATGGATGGATGTGTGTGTATGTGAGTGTGTGTGTAATTCCTCCAAATACCAAATACTGTGACAAGTTTCTAGAGTTATAAATATAATCTTTCCACGTAGGAATGTAAACAGTTCAACTCTAAAACGTATTTTATGTTTTCTCTTTCCTGTTTACCTTTTCATGCTTCTCTTGATTCTTGTGTTTGAAAGTCAAATTTTCTATTCAATTCTGGTCTTTTCATCAAGAATGCTTGAAAGTCCCCTGTACCATTGAATGACCAATTTTCCCCCTCAAGTATAATATTCAGTTTTGCTGGATAGGTGATTCTTGGTTTTAATTCTAGTCTCTTTGACTTCTAGAATATCATATTCCAAGCCCTTTGATCCCTTAAAGTGGAAGCTGTCACATCTGTGTTATCCTGATTGCAATTCCACAATACTTGAATACTTTCTTTTTAGCTGCTTGTAAAATTTTCTCCTTGACCTGGGAAACCTGAAATTTGGCCACAATATTCCTAGGATTTCTCTTTTTTGGGTCACTTTCAGGAGGTGATGGGTGGATTCTTTCACTATTTATTTTGCCTGCTGGTTCTAAAATATCATGGCAGTTTTCCATGATAATTTCATGAAAGTTGATGTTTAGGCTTTTTTTGATCATGACTTTCAGGTACTCCCATAATATTTAAATTGTCTCTCCTGCATCTATTTTCCAAGTCAGATATTTTTCCAATGAGATACTTCATAGCATCTTTCGTTTTATCATTCTTTTGGTTTTATTTTGTAATTGCTTTGTTTCTCATAAACTAATTAGCATCTATCTGCTGCAATCTACTTTATAAAGAACTATTTTCTTCAGTGAGGCTTTGAACTTCCTTTTCCATTTGGCTAATTCTGCTTTTCTAAAGCGTTCTTCTTCTCATCGGCTTTTTGATCCTCTTTTGCCAACTGAGTTAGCCTATTTTAAAGGTGTTATTTTCTTCAGCATTTTTTGGGTCTCCTTTAGCAAACTATTGACTTATTTTTCATGATTTTCTTGCATCACTCTCATTTCTCTTCCTAATTTTCTCTCCACCTCTCTAACTTGATTTTCAAAATCCTTTTTGAGCTCTTCCATGGCCTGAGCCCATTGAGTGGGCTGGGATACAGAAGCCTTGACTTCTGTGTCTTTGCCTGATGGTAAGCATTGTTCTTCCTCATCAGAAAGAAGGGAGGAAATACCTTTTCACCAAGAAAGTAACCTTCTATAGTCTTATTTCTTTTCCCTTTTCTGGGCATTTTCCCTGCCAGTGACTTGACTTCTGAATATTCTCTTCACACCCACTTTGCCTCCAGATCCTCCCAGACAGAGCTTGGGGTCTGAGATTCAAATGCTGATTCCCAGCTTCAGGGCTTTGGGTGGGGGTGGGGCTTCTATTCAGTGTGAGATTAGGTTCAGGTGCTCAGGTTGGGGCAGGGCAGCCTCAAGGGCTTAGTTCCCTCAGGGGGTTTGTGCAGAGACCTTCAACAATGGATCCAGGCTCCTGCCTGCTTGGGGCCCCTTGTCTGCTCCCGCCTCAGTTGCTGCCTCCCAAGGGGGCCTGAGTTATGCAGGCACCCCACTCCCCTCTCGACCTGCCAAAGAGACCCTCTCACAAATCCCCGTCACCTGTGGGTGGAGGGACCCACTCAGCTGCTGGAGATTCTGTCTGCGAAGCCCGCTCGGATCTGCTCCTCTAGGTGCTGAGTGGCCGAGGCAGGGCTGGGTTCGACTCTGTGTCTGCAGCAGGAAGGACCTTTTGGGAGAGGTTTGCAAGGCTCTCTGGAACAGAAATCTCCCCTGCTCCACTGTTCTGTGGCCTCTGTTGCTCCAGAATTCGCTGGGAGTTCTTTTTTTACAGATATTCTATGGGCTGTGGGTTCGGAGCTAGTGTATGTGCGCCTTTCTACTCCACCATCTTGGCTCCCAATAAGAATTTGTTAAATGCTCAATATGTGTTTGACCTGGTTCCTAGCAGTGGGAATGCTAAAAGAAGAAAATACAAGACAGTCCCTGCCCTGGAGGAGCTTATATTCAAATGGGAATGGCAATCTATAGGGGAAAGCTGAAAAGTAGGAGAAAGGAAGCACTAATCAAGGGCATCATTGAAAATAAAAGTTAGGGAATAAGGAATAGGGCCAATAGAGGAATAAATACATGAGTATAGATGAAAGTTCTGAGTGAAAACAATCAGAAAAGGGACCACAGATGTAGAGGAATCATGAAAGATGAGAAATTTGCTGAAGTTTGGTTAAAACAGCTTACCTCTGCTTAATTTTTTGGAGCATAAAATGGTGAAATGATAAATGAAAGCTTGATGTTCCACTTATCTTCTGTCTACACATCATGGCTTGAAGCTGCTTCACTGCTGGCCAACTGGGCTTTAAGCCATCAGCAAATTCTATAATCAGTAGGGTATGGGAAAAGAAAGCAAGGATACTGACATAAATTTATAAAGACATAAATTCATACCTTGTTATCCCAAAGCAAGTATTTTCTAATGAACACTCTTCTTTGTTGTTAATTCCAAAATGAACAGAACTTGAGCAGAGCTGAGATGGAGGCTAAATACCTTTCATTAGTTCCTTCTGCAGTGTAAGGCCTACTCCATAGCCACCTACTTCTACTTATACATACAAGCAATGTCTTCTGAAAGAAGATATAAGGCAAAAACAATATCATCGTCTTCATGTTGGGATTGTTAGGAATATATTCTCATAAACACCCTGCTAGAGGCCCTGTCACTGGAATGCTCTTCTCTGTCTCTATTTATTTCATTCCTAGAGTAAATGAATAGCTTCCTGCAACATCAAGAATGATATTTCAAGCTTCAGGGTAATGAGACAGAAACATTCATACTGGAAAGGTGGCAGCTTAATATATAAAATAGTCTCAAACACAATTGTGTCAGAATCAATGGAGCCAGGTTTTTCATTCCTTGGTCCACAGAATGGATTCATATTTTCTCTCTCTTTCTGAAATAAGTATTTCATGCAGAAAGACTTTACAGATGTCCTACATTGACAAATGGAAAGTGATTTTCTTATGAATTATGGGTATGCATATTACACTGGAATCTCATGATCTATTTACTATTTGGGTCAAATCTGAGACAAATTTAGGGACCCTAGATAGAGGTTGACTGTTATAAATAAAGGTTACATAGGGTAGCTATGGAGGGGAATCTGGTTAAAGGACAATTAAGTGGTATTCTTGATGGCAGCATGAAAAATTAACTCTGAAAGGGAAAAATGTTCCTTAAGAAGATTTTAACGCTATTCACCTAGAGAAGACCTTACCTAGTGAAGTGATTAACAGCTTGGATATTTGTTAGGTATTGTAGTAGATAGAGTGCTAGACCTGAATTTAAAACCTGTTTCAGACCTATGGTACTTTGGGTAAGATATTGTGGCTCAAATTTTCTTCTGTGAAATGGAGAAAACAATTTATCTCACAGTGTTTTCTGAAGAAATGAGAGAACATGTAAAATGCTTCACATACTTTAAATCACTACTTAGGTGTTAGCTATTTTGTTGCTATTATTATTAGTAGTATTAAGCACCAAATATTGACCATTACATGGATAGCAGATTGACCCAGAAGACCATATAGTCCAATAAATTAATTTCAAGGATGAGGAGACAGGTTCAGAGAGAGGGAATTAACTTTCCAGGATCATGGAAGTAGTAAGAGGGAGAATATTGGAACTCAGGTCCTCTGATTTCAGATCCAAAATATTTCCTATTGTATTTCACAGCCATCTATCTGTAGAAGTGGAAATTTACGTGATCAAGTGAATAGGGCTCCAAATATTGCTGGTACAAAAACTTAGGTTTCATATCTACTCTTTGTAAGATACATCGAGTTTAATTCATTCTTTGAAGATTTCAGATGTTAAAGAGATTGTTTTTATAAAATAAGGAACAAAGATTGAAGATATTATTTTTATATAATAATAAAGATATTATTAAAGACATGGAAGTATTATATGGCAGAACCAAAGCTATAATTTGTGAATGAATGCTTGAGAAAGAAGATTTCGTTCATTAAATCATTCTAAACTTGTCATAGGTGATCATGCCTTTTTATGCATAGAATTAATTTGTATACATCTCTCCTCTGCTTATAATCTACCATTTTGTCTTTCCATTTTATCTCATATTATTCTCTACCATTCACTCTACGTTTTAGCGAAAATGTATTTCTTTCTTTCCTTAAACATGATCCCAGGTATGCAGTTCTGTTCATCATTTTACCTATACCTCATATATTTTCCCTCTTCCCCTCATTTAATTTCAGCTCATCCTTTAAGGCCAAATTCAAATGACCCTTCCTTTTTGAAGGGTTCCTTGATTCTATGGTCAATAACTGCCTCATTCCCACCACCACCATTGAACTATACATAATACTTTGTTTTGTACCTACCAAAACTACATGATATTTAATACTGCATATTTCATTAAATATTCAATGAAGTCAAGACTCTAGAGACTGGAGGCACAAAGACAAAAATAAAATAATCCTTGATCTCAAGCAGTTTACTTTGTATTGGAAGGATATTATGTGTCTTAGGTAAAAAGATACAGGGGAATATAAGGAGGAAATGAGATCAAAGAAAAAGGAAAACTCCTACACATACAAAAATATTTTATCAACAAAGTGACAGTGACAAAGTGACAATAGTGACAAAGACATTTAAACTGAGGGGTGGGAGGTACTCAACAATTAGGGAATGTCTGAATGAATTGTGGTTTGTGAATGCATAAACTGTACATGTAATACTGTAATATAAAAAGAGAAGAAAATGAAAGTTTCAAAGAGACCTAGAAACATTTGTATGAATTGAGGTAGAGTGAAATGAACACATTTAGAATAACAATTCATACTGCAGCATGATCACCGTAAAAAAGGGACAATTCTGAAACACTTTAGAACCTTCATGAACAAAGTGATCAACCTCTATCCCAGAGGACTAAAAATGAAGAAGGTTGTCCACCTCATGACAGTGATATGATGGACTAGTTTGTAGAACAAAGAATTCATTTATGGATGTGATCAAGGTGGAAATGGGTCCTATTTGACTATGGTTGCATTTAAAAGGTGTTCTATGGTTTATTTCTTTTTTCATCCTTCCTTTCCTTTCAATATGTGGGATTAGATAAGAGGGATAAAAAATTCCTTATTATTATGGAAAAAACAAAAGAGAAAAAAGGAAGGCCAGAAAAGATCACAGATAGGTGGGACATTTTTTTTTTAAAGAAGCCAATTTTATATAACAGAGATCCACGATTTTATGTCTATATTACACATTTGGAAAGCCCTATACTATTTGATATTTGTTCAAGTCTAGAAGTTTTTCTTTTCAGTGAAAAAAATAAATACAGATATCCTTCGAACCTTCATCAAGAAGGCAGTACCTAATCCTTAAAGGAAGATTAGGCTCCTAGAAAGTAGGGATAAGATGAAGTGTGTTCCCAGAACGGGGGACAGCTTTGGGGGGGAAACCAGGGAGAAAAGATGTAGAATATCAAGTATGGGAGAATAACTGGAAGCTAATATGTCTGGAAGATAAAAGCAAATGATATCAAGTAAGGTTCGAAACAAAGTGAAGTTAGGTTATGGAAGGTCTCAAGGGCCAGTCTGAGCAGTGTTCATTTATTCTGGAGACAATAGGCAGCCATTGAATAATTTTGAGGACGGGAGTGACGGTTAGATTTGAATCATAGAAAGGTCATTTAGTGAATATGGAAATGTTTTACATTTATAGCCTGTATCAGATTCCCTATGGTCTTGGAGGAAGGAGAGGAAAGGGAGAGAACTGAATTTGGAACTCAAAACTCAACCAAAAAACAAAGAATGTTAAAATTGTTTTACATGTAATTTGGGGAAATAAAATATCATTGAGGCAGCTACATGTAAGATAAATGTGTGTATGTCGAGGTGTGGGGGTAGATTAGAGGCAAGTATGGTATGTTTAATTCCCTCATTTGACTGGAAACATCATAAGGATAGCAACTGTATAAGCCAAGATACTTTGCCAACAGCACATAACACACAGGATATGATTAACAAATTATTTTGTGAATTGAGCTAAAATTGAATCAATAATGAAATTTAAGAAGTTTCGTACAACTATCTCAATCAAATATAATTTTTTTTGTCTTTACAAATACACATGAAAGGAAGAATGTAGTTTATAGAAAGCAAGTCAGTTATTTTCTTAATGTCCCCAGACAACTCCCTACGTTCCTAAGCTGCAGAACAATTAAATAATTGTGGTATGGAATTGGTAGAAGAAGTGTTCCTTCTTTACACACTGAGACAATAGCAGGTCAGAACAACAATAGTATATGAGACAAAGGGAAAACAAAAATAATGGAATTACTACTGAAGTGCTTCCTTATTCTAGTTCTTGAATATATGCCATCAGCATGTCAAATAGTAACTGCAGTTTGAATATATATTCCTATGGGAATCTGAGGATCAGCATAATTCAGATCCCCAAAAGAACTCCATACAGCTGTTGTTTACAAAATTCCCACTGGAACACCTGACCAAAGCTGACTTACAAATAAGAATGTTGTGTTCCTCCCAAAACATATTGTATGAAATAGAGAGAGAAAATTCTCAGACAGACACCAGAATTCAGGTCAGTGTATTCAAAGTACACAAAGGTATTTTTGTTAACTTTTGACAGATAGAAGAATCAGATCACACACTCTTTGCTTTATCAAAAATAGCTCTAGCAGTAATCAACTTTTTTTGTACATCAGTCAGCATCTTCATAGACTGCTGTTGGATTTTTGACAGAATGTAAAATCACTGGAACTAGCTATTTTCAAATCTTTGAGCATAAATGTAAGAAATCTTATGTGAAGTCATCTTCATTCTATGTTTCTTTATAATCTACTTTCCTAGACAAAAATGTCTCAACAATGGGCTTTTCCAAACTGTGACATCATGGTAATAGTGTTAACATGAAAGTCTATTGTTCAGTTTGTTTGACCATGTATTAAACCCCAAGAAAAATGCCTGCTCTGAGCATTATCATGATTCCTAGACCTGACATCACTAGAAGACAACTCTTTTCTTACCAAAGAATAGGGGTGGCAGGAGAGCTTTGGAAACACAAAACAAAACAAGACAAAACAAATCAAATACAAGCTAGACAGAAAACTCCTCTTTGCTATTACAAAACTATCACTGTTCATGTCCCCTTTCTTTATTTGTACTGTCTCTCATTCTTTCAGGGTCTTTTTCTGACAGTTCACATGACAAACTAAAATATGTTTGTATCATAATGATTGTGAGTGAATGTGTTCTCACTAGACATCTGCTTTTTAGCAAAGGTTTTATGAGGAGTGACATGACTGTTGAAATTTTAAATAGGACTAGCTAATACTGGGGATGTTGGATCTTTCAATGTCCTTCAAATTACGTATGAATTGCTTTAGGTACCATATTTCAATGCTTAACACAGGGTGTTATGAAAACAGATGTGTCATAAATTCATTTTAAAAGTAGTGTTACACCAGGTCATTTCATGTTAGGAAAGAGTTATAGAAAAGCAACTGTATTTTATTGGTTAAAAACAAAATGAAAAGGCATTTTTCAGAAGAGAATCGGTATTATATCACTCAACCAATATACAATTAAAAATCTCTTTAAAATCAATAGAACTTTACTTTCCGATGTGTGCTAAAGAAGCTTCATATTCTTTGGAAATATCTAGATTGGAGGGGTGGAGCTAAAATGGTGGAGTAACAGCATGCACATTCTAGAGTGCTGCCCCCAAGCCCAGCCAAATACCTGTATAAAATTGGTTCTAAACAAATTATGGAGCTTCAGATCCCGCAGAATGACCGGGTGAAGCAAAAAATCTCCAGCCCAAGACAGCCTGGAAGGTCACTTGGAAATGTCTGTTGCACCACAATGAGGGCAGGGTACAGTTCAGAGGGACCTACACCAGTGTAGACAGGACTAGAACAGGCCTTGGAGAGACTGAATCTCTCACACCTGTGGTAGTTTCCAGACATCAGGACCCAAAAACATAAGGACAAATTTGAAGGTTATTGGAAAAAGCCTGTGAGACCAGTGTGGGAGAGTGGAATGGCTCAGCCCTGACCTTACCGCAGAAGAAGAGGGAGGGGCAGAAGTACCCACTGCAGCCACAGCAACAGCAGGGCCAGAGACATCAACAGTTTCTGGAGCTCTAGGCTAACGTATTGTGGGGGAAATCAAGAGACTGACAGTACACCACTTACCCTCATTGACAAAGAGCTCAAAAGTCAAGTAAATGGCTGAGGAAATGAGCAAAAAAACAGAAAAACAAAAACAGACTACAGAATATTATTTTGGTGAAAAAGAAGACTAAAGCATGCAAACAGAAGAAACCAAAGTCAAAGTTCCTTCCTCAAATGCCTCCAAGATAAATAAGAATTTGTCTCAAGCCATAGAAGAGCTCAAAAAGGATTGTGAAAATTAAGTAAGAGAAGTAGAGCAAAAATTGGGAAGAGAAATGAAAGTGATACAAGAAAATCATGAAAAATGAGTCAACTGCTTGCTAAAGGAGACTCAAAAAAATGCTGAAGAAAATAACACTTTAAAAAATAGATTAACACACATGGCAAAAGAGATCCAAAAAGCCAATGAGGAGAAGAAGCAGAAGAAGCAGAATGGGTTAGATGGAAAAGGAGGTCGCAAAGCTCACTGAAGAAAATAATTCCTAAAAGATTAGAATGGAGAAGACAGAAACTAATGGCTTTAAGAAAAATCAAAAAAAATTATGAAAGAAAATCAAAGGAATGAAAAAATAGCAGACATTGTGAAATATTTCATTGGAAAAAACAACTGACCTGGAAAATAGATCCAGGAGATACAATGCAAAAATTATGGGACTACCTGAAATTCATGGTCAGAAAAGAGCCTAGACATATACTTTCATGAAATTATCAAGAAAAAATGCCCTGATATTCAAGAACCAGAGGGGAAAATAAATATTGAATGAATCCATGAATCACCTCCTGAAAGAAATCCAAAAAAGAGCAACTCCTAGGAACATTGTGGCCAAATTCTAGAGTTCCCTGCTCAAGGAGAAAATATTGCAAGCAGCTAGAAAGAAAAATTCAAGTATTGTGGAAATACAATCAGGATAACACAAAATCTATCAGCTTCTACATTAAGTGATCAAAGGATATGGAATATGATACTCCAGAAGTCAAAGGAGCTAGGATTAAAACCAAGAGTCACCTATCCAGCAAAACTGAGTATAATACTTCAGGGGAACATATTGGGAGGAGAAAGGGAGAAACGTAATGAGGCACATTATCTCTCACAAAAGAGGCAATATAAAACTTTTTCATTGGAGGGGAAAAGGGGGGAGGTGAGAAAAAGTGAAGCTTACTCTCATCACATTTGGTTTCTGGAGGGAATAACATGCACACCCTATTTGTTATGAAAATCTCTCTTACACTACAGGAAAGTAAGGGAGAGGGCTAGAAGTAGGGTGAGGGGAGGATGATAGAAGGGAGAACAAATGGGAGGAGGGGGTAATTAGAAGTAAACACTTCTGGGGAAGGACAAGGTGAAAAGAGAAAATAGAATCAATGAGGGGAAGGATAGAATGGAGGGAAATATAGTTCGTCTTTCACAACATGATGTTTATGGAAGTTTTTTGCGTAATTACACATGTATAAACTATATTGAATTGCTTGCCTTCTCAATGGGGATGGGTGGAGAGAGAAGATGATAGAGAAGTTGGAACTCATAGTTTTAAAAATGAATGTTAAAAATTATTTTTACATGCAACTGAGAAATAAGAAGTGAGCCTAATGGGGTATAGAAATCTATCTTGGTCTACGAGAAAATAGAGGTGATGGGGATAAGAGAAGGGAGAGGTGTGATAGAAGGGAGGGCAGATAGGGGGAAAGGGTAATCAGAATGCATGGTTTCTTGAGGTGGGGGCAAGGGAGAGATGGGGAGGGAGTTTGGAACTGAAAATTCTGTGGAAATGAGTGCTGAAAACTAAAAATAAATATTTTTTTAAAAAATTAAAATTAAAATTAACAAAAAAGAAATATCTGGGTTGCACCAGGGAGGGATCTATGAATTGATTTCAAATTCCATTTTTATAGATGTATGTCCTTGAATGACTCATTTAACCTTTCTGTGTCTGTTAATTCATCTGTAAAATTAGGACAACCTTACAGGGTTGTTATGAAGATAAATTGAGGTGCAATATGCAAAGTATTTCGCAAAACTTAAGGCACCATATATATACTGGTTTTTACTATTGCCCCCTGGGATTGTGAAAATTAGAGCTAAAGATAGCAAACAACTATGGGAAGGGCTTTGAATTAGAAAGTACTCTGCAAACTATTCACAGATGCAGTACACCTCAGTCATTTCTGCTAATTCTTTCATTTAAGAAAATAGTACAGTAGCATCCAACAAAAGTAATGTTCATAATGTCATAAGATCATAGATTTACAGCTAGAAATGGTGTTAGAGACCATGTAGCCCAAACCCCTTATTTACAAATGAGAAAATTTGAGTTGAAGGAAGCTGCATATTAATGATGACACAGCTAGATGGAGTCAAAGAAAGATGTGACATCAAGTCTTTCTGGCTTTAACACAAACTTCAATGCAAAATTTCAGCAGCTACATATGGTTATGGGACACATTTCATGTTTTGTCTATGTGATATAATATATTTCTTTCAAAACATTTGTTCCTTGGCTTTGTTGAAGGAAATTTTCCTTATAACTCCTCCCAATTATCTGTCAATGCAGTCAGGCTCCCAATTGAAACCCATTCTATTTCTCTATAGAAAAATATGTTTAGAAAGGGACTATTAAGACAAATCACCATCAAACAAAGAATAAATAGCTCTTTGACTCACTTTATCAATGAAGAAAAAACACCTTGAGAATTACCTCAATATCAGATACATGCTACTAAGCCACAGATAACCACCTCTCCACACCCATCTCTACTACCACAAAGTGCCACATGGATCAGTTGATTTGTGCATTTAATTTCTTTCAAGTGTATATTATGCATTGTAATTCTTGAAAAAAAATTGATAGAGTTTAATGTATGATAAAATTTCATATAGGTTAACACTGGTGAGGAAAAAATACTGAATGACTCTCTTGCATTTATGTCTTTTTACCCAGAAATTTTTAATTTATTTGTTTTCAGTTTTCAGTAATCACATAACTTCCAAATGTTCTTCCCCTTGCTCCTCAAGATGGCATGCAATCTTATACGGGCTCTATATGTACATTCTTATTAATCAGATTTTCACATTAGTCTTGTTGCAAAGAAGGATTAGAATGAATGGGAGAATGGAAGAAACCATGAGAAAAACAAAACATAACAAAGGAGAAAATAGTCTTCTTCATTATACATTCCATAGTTCTTTCTCTTGATGTGGATGGCATTTTGAATCATGAGTACTTTGGAAATGTTTTAGATCCTTGCATTGCTGTGAAGGACTAAGTCTATCAAAAACAGTCCACACACTGTGGCTGTTACTGTGTATAATCTTCTACTGGCTCTGGTCACTTCACTCAGCATCAGTTCTGGAGAGCAATTTGGAACTATGCACAAAGTGGTATAAGTTTTTGTATACTCTTTGACCCAACAATTTCACTTCTAGGTTTGTATCCCAAAGAGATCATAAAAATAGGTTTTCAAAGCCAGTGGTGGGGCTCCTTAGCAGCTTCCCAGCGTCTCTCATCTGGCACGCAAAACTTCTTCAAAAAACTGAACCCCAAAGAAAAACAGCACCTGAGAGTCTTTATACACTTTTAGAGCCAGAGGGCATCACATCCCTTGAGAACCAGTGCCTCATTAAGAAAAGGTATGGACTTTCCTACAATCTTCCCAGGTCCAATAATGGGTAGGAAAGATCCTCCATTATTCACAGGCATTATACTTTTTGGTTACATTAAAACAAAAACAGCAAAAGATTCTATTTTGCTTGAACTCACAAAATCTCAGATTAATAGAAGAGGAAATAACAAATTTAAATAACACTGTTAGAAAAAGACAATGCAATAAGCCATCAAAGGTGCCTAAGAAAAGTAAATCTTCAAATCAGATGGATTATACTAATCATTTAATGAACAGTTAATCTCAGTACTATATAAACTATTTGAATCAGTAAAGGAGTACTACCAAATTCCTTTTATGATAGAAATATAGTTTTGATACTAAAGCCAAGGAGAGCAAAAACATAGAAAGAAAACTATTGACCAATGTCTTTATTGAATATTTATGTGAAAATTTTAAGTACAATACTAGCAAGGAGATTATAGACAAACATCACAAAATCATACACTATGACTGATGGGATTTCTATCAGAAATGAATGACTGGATGAATATTAGGAAAACCATCACTATGATTAACCATATCAACAACAAAATCAACAAAAGTCACATGATTGCATCAATATATACAGAAAGATTTTTTGACAATGTACAATACAATCCCATTCAAAACATTAGAAAGTAAAACAACCATGGAAACTTTCTTAAAATGATAAAGAATATCGAAAGCCATCAGCAAGTATTATTTGTAATGGGGGCAAGTTAAAAGATGTTTCAATTAGATCAGGGGAAAAGTAAGTATGCCCATTGTCACCACTCCTATTCAATATTGCAGTAGAAATGCTAGGCATAGCAGTTACAGAAGGAAAAGAAATTGAAGAAATAAAAATAAGTAACTAAGAATAAAAACTATCACTCTATACTTATGATATGATGGCATACTTAGAGAACCATAGGGAACTAACTCAAAACCTAATTGGAACAGATATAAAGTTGTAATGAAATATAGTTGCAAAGACATAAAATAACCCACATAAAGTTAGCATGTCTTTATACCACAAATGATTCCCAGCAGGAAGAGACAGAAAGAAAAATTCCCTTTAAAATAACTGGAAACGATATTACAGACTTGAGAGTCTATTTGCCAAGACATCCTGAGCAATTATATAGACACAATTATAAAACACTTTCCCCAAACAAAATGTAAACAATTGGAGAAATATTTAAGTGCTCATGGTTAGGTTGAGCCAACATAAGAAAAATTATCATTCTAAGCAAATTAATTTACTTATTAAATGCCACACCAATCAATCTTTCAAGTAATTTTTTTAATGCTAGAAAAAAATAGTAACAATATTCATTCAGAAGAAAAGGAAGGTCCTTAATATCAAAGGAATAATTGAAAAAATATTTTTAAAAGGTGGCCTAGCAATTCCAGATTTCAAACTACAACAATCTGTTGTTGGCTTAGAAACAGGGTGGTAGATCAATAGAGTAAATTAAGTACATAATACACAGTAGTAAATGACCACAGTAATCTTGTGTCTGATAAACCAAATCATTCAAGCCTTTGAGATAAGAACTCAACATTTCACAACAATTTCTGGGAATACTGGACAGCTATTTGACAGAAAATAGACATGGGCCAGTGTAACATAACATATACCAAGTTAAATGGTAAAAATGGGTAACATTATAAGTAAATTAATAAAGCATGGAGAAATGTGCCAGTCAGATTTATGGATAAAGAAAGAGTTTGTGATCAAACAACAGATAAAAAGTATGAAAAGATGTAAAAGGCAAATTTTCAGTACATGAAATTAAACATTTTTGCAGAAACAAAACCAATGCAGCCAACATTAAAAGGAAAATGGACAAATGGAGAAATCAATTGTACAGTATATTTCTATGATTAAAGTTTCATTTCTTAATTATATAAGAGACCAAATCAAATTTATAATGATAAGAGCCAACACTTAATAGGCAAATTGCCAAAGAATATGAACTGACAGTTTTCAGAATAAATCAAAGCCCTCTGTGGTTGCATAAAAAATATTCTAAATCACTATTGATTGGAGAAATGTAAATTAAAACAACCCTAAAGTACCACCTATCAGATGTAACAACAGACAGAAAAAGAAAATGATAAAGGCTGGAGGAGGGTGAGGGAAAATAGGGATATTAATGCACTGTTGGTAGAGTTGTGAGCCAAGCCAACTACTCTGAAGCATAATTTTTAGCTATGCTCAAAGGGCTATGAAACTGCATATACACTTTGTCCTAGCAATGCCACTCCTAGTCCTGATTCCCAAAGAGATCAAAAAAGGGGAAAGGACCTATTTGTAAAAACACATTTAAAGGAGCTTTTTTTGTGAACATTGTACACAGTGACAGCAATATCGTAAGGATGATTAGCTGTGAAATACTCCACTACCTTGATGGAGATGATATTTGTGACAATTCCAAAGGACTCATGATGAAAAATGCTAACCACCTCCAGAGAGAGAATAAATAAACTCTAAATTTAGGCTGAAGCATACTTATTGTTCCTTTCTTCATTTTTATTGTTTTGTTTTGTTTGAATTGTCTTTTGCAACGTGGTTAATATCGAAATAGGTTTTGCATGACTTCACATGTATAATTACCATATAATTTAGTATTTTCTCAAGGATAGGGGCAGCCGTGGGGGAAGCAAAGAGAAAATTTTGAAAAAAAAATTTGAAAAATATACATTTTTACAACTAATTAGTAAATATTTAATGAAGTAAGTTTAAACAACATTTTAAAAAGTGATATGGCTATCAACTTTCTGCTCATATTCTCATTAGTGGTCTTTGGATTCTCTCATTGCTCTATGAGCTCACTGACATGAATATTCTTTCTATAGGAGTGGATCACTGTGCACACTTTCCTTTTGATATTACATGATTCTTGTCCATTGCTTTCATACATTTTCCACGAAGGATCCATCTAATGTAGTAGAATAATTGCTCTGGTGCATTTAGTATTTTGTTGAGACAATTGTACCGTCCATTCCTCACATGTCCTTCATGTGCATCCATATTCATCAATATTCAGGAAAGAACCATGAAAATTAATATTGGCACATTTCCAAAGAGATTACTTCTCTTTATCTGTCTCCTTCCACCCCAATCCTCCACACTGTGGGGAGAATTGAACAAAAGATACGACAAACATGCACAGAATAGCATAGAGACAATTTAAAAATTCAGTGGAGCATTATTTGTTGCCTATTTGTAGAATCACAGGGATTCTTCACAACATACAAAAATGGGGGAGACATGATCCTGACTGCATTCAGTATGAGAATTATATATGACATCAAGATGTCTACACTGGTATCCACGACCTCAATAATATATTTGACACCATTACCAAATCTGCTGATTAAACAAGTTTGACTGTCACAGGAAGCCTTCCAGCACCCTTAGCCTCCTCTGTTATGAACTGAGACCTAGGCCATGTCAGTGATAATTTTCATTTGATACAGTGCCATTGTTAGCAGTAGTATTAGTTGTAGGAGGAATGGTAGTAATGTTAATAATAACAACAGCACTTATCAAGAACTTCATACTTTCCAAGTAACTTATTTATGCCATTTGATTCTCAGGAGAACCCTGTGAAAAAAGTTCCATCAATTGTTATCATTTTCATTTTATAATTTGAGAAACTTGTGACCCAAGTAGTTTTAGTTACTTGAGAAAGGTCATTCATCTAACATGTGGCAGTGCTAGAAATGGAAGCCACATCTTTTCCAATCCAATTCAGTGTTTTTTCTACTATGTCACTGCATTTTTCACATGTAGAATTGGAATACATATAATTTAAGCTGAACATATACAATAAAAAATGAATACAAATACAATACAATATAATATTCACATGAGTTGTCTCTCACATGGAATGACATGATAGCCATTTATTTCCCACAAAAGCTTTATAATTTATGCACAGATCATGTCATCATTATGACAAATGACTTAAATTTAAAGGATTCATTCTGTACTTTCGTAAGCTGCTTTTTCCTTGAATTGCCAGAAGAATACTGATTTGGTTTCTGGTCAATTCTGATGACACATTGGCATTCCTTACTTCAGAGAGTAAGGAAATAGAAGGAGAGATAATGTAACAGCAGAACCATCCAACGAAATGCTGACAAATCAAAGAACTTATGTCCTGGTTGAAGAAATCTTAATTGCCCAGGGGCTCCCTTGGATGAAAAGTCCAAAAGTTCACTGAAGAAAATAGTTCTTTCAAAATTAGAATGGAACAGATGGAGGCTAATGACTTTGTGACAAACCAAGATATCACAAAACAAAACCAAAAGAATGAAAAAATGGAAGATAATGTGAAATATCTCATTGGAAAAACAACTGAACTGGAAAATGGATCCAGGAGAGACAATTTAAAAATTATGGGCCTACCTGAAAGCCATGATCAAAAAAAAGAGCTTAGTCATCATCTTTCATGAAATTATCAAAGAAAATGCCCTGATATTCTAGAACCAGAGGGCAAAATAACTACTCAAGGAATCCACCAATCTCCGCCTGAAAGAGATCCAAAAAGAGAAACTCCTAGGAACGTTGTGGCCAAATTTCAGAGTTCCCAAATCAAGGAGAAAATATTGCAAGCAGCTAGAAAGAAACAATTCAAGTATTGTAGAAATACAATCAGAATACCACAAGATTTAGCAGCTTCTACATTAAGAGACTGAAGGGCACAGAATATGATATTCCAGAATTCAAAGGTAGTAGAACTAAAACCAAGAATCACCTACCCAGCAAAACTGAGTGCAGTACTTCAGGGGGGAAAATGGTCTTTCAATGAAATAGAGGACTTTCAAGCATTCTTGATGAAAAGACCAGAGCTGACAAGAACATTTGATTTTCAAACACAAGAATGAAGAGAAGCATGAAAAGGTAAACAGCAAAGAGAAGTCATAGGGGACTTAATAAAGCTAAACTGTTTACATTCCTACATGGAAAGACAATATTTGTAACTCTTGAAACTATTCAGTATCTGGGTACTGGATGGGAATACACACACACACACACACACACACACAGAGCACAGAGTGAATTGAATAGGATG
>CM052678.1:77214877-77234753 GCA_028533205.1 Lagorchestes hirsutus | reverse complement strand
AAATTAAGTGGTGAGAGAGAAATATATTGGGAGGAGAAAGGGAGAAATGGAATAGGGTAAATTATCTCTTATAATAGAGCCAAGCAAAATACTTTTCAGTGGAGGGAAAAAGAGGGGAGGTGAGAGAAAAACATGAAGCTTACTCTCATCAATTTGACTAAAGGAAGGAATAAAATGCACACTCATTTTGGTATGAAAACCTATCTTACAATACAGTAAAGTGGGGGAGAAGGGGATAAGCAGGGTGAGGGGATGATGGAAGGGAGGGCAAAGGGAGGAGGGAGCAATTTGAAGTCAACACTCTTGGGGAGGGACAGGATCCAAAGAGAGAAGAGAAGTAATGGGGGGCAGGATAGGATGGAGGGAAATATAGTTAGTCTTACACAACACGACTACTATGGAACTCATTTGCAAAACTACAGAGATATGGCCTATATTGAATTGCTTGCCTTCCCACAGGGAATGCGTTGGGAGGGAGGGATGAAGAGAAGTTGGAACTCAAAGTTTTAGGAATAACTGTTGAATATTGTTCTTACTACTAGGAAATAAGAAATATAGGTAATGGGGTATAGAAAGTTTTCTGGCCCTACAGATCAAAAGAGAAGTTGGGGACAAGGGATGGGAGGGATGTTAGAAGAGAGGACATAGTAACAGGGGCAGTTAGAATGATCAGCATTTTGGTGTGGGGGGAGGGGAGAAATGGGGACAAAATTTGGAACCCAAAATTTTGTGAAAATGAATGTTAAAAGTTAAATAAATAAATTTAAGAAAAGAGAACTCTTTTCTTCCGTGAGCTTTTGAACCTACTTTTCCATTTGACTAATTCTACTTTTTAAAGTATTCTTCTCACTGGCTTTTTGGATCTCTTTTGTCAATTGAGTTAGCCTATATTTAAATGTGTTATTTTCTTCAGCATTTTTTGGGGTCTTCTTTGGCAAGCTGTTGACTTGCTTTTTATGATTTTCTTGGATAGGTCTCATTTCTCTTCCTAATTTTTTCTCACCTCTTTCACTTGACTTTCAAAGTCTTTTTTGAGCTCTTCCATAGCCTGAGATCATTACATATTTATTTTGGAGGTTTTGGATGAAGAAATTTTGACTTTTATGTCTTCCTCTAATAGTAAACTTCGTTCTTTCTCATCTGAAAGGATGGGAGAGAATATCTGTTCACCAAGAAAGTAACCTTCTACAGCTTTATTTTTTCCCTTTCTTGGGCATTTCCCCAACCAATTAGTTGACATTTGAGTCCTTTGTCAAGGGTAAGGTTTACTTTGGGGATCTGTAAGTTCTCAGTTCCTCCAAGGTGGCACAGTCATGGGAGAGGTGTTTACTTCCTGGACTGACTCGGGGCTGAGATTCAGATCAGCTACTCAGTTCCCCCAGGGCCTTTAAGCTGAGTGTTACAACAATGGAATAATGGACACAAACTGCTGCCTGCCATGGCCACTGTCACCTGAGTCACCACCACCCCCTGCTGCTACCACAGCAGCAAGCTTCTGGGGTCTGGACTAGACAAGGACTCTGCTCCCTTGTCACAGAGGTGATAAAACCCTCTCACTGACCTTTGAAGTTGTCCTTGGCACTTATGGACTGACGGATCTGAGAACCTCCACTGCTGCTGGGGATTCTGACTCCGAGGCCTGTTCCTCCACAGCACCCCATGACCAAGTCTGGGCTTTGCTCTGCTTCGTGTGCAGCATGACAGTCCCCTTCCACCAGCTGTCCAGGTCACTCTAGGCTGGAAATCTCATCTACTCCATCACTCTGTGGTCTCTGCTGCTCCAGAATCCATTGAGAGTCTTTCTTCAAAGGTATTTTTTGGGCTGTGGGGGAAGAACTAAATTATGTGTGTCTTTCTACTCCACCATCTTGGCTCTGCCCTCGAATTCTGAATTTTCTATTTGTGGTTTCCTTAACTTTTTCTGATATGTGAATATTGAGTGTGATTTCTCTTTGCTCAAATAGCCATAGACCTTTTTCTTATACTTCATGGTTTAATTTTTGTTACTTATACAAAATCTTTATTCCTCATAAATAAAAAAGTACCTGATTGAAATGTTTAGAAAAGTTATTTAAGAAATGTATTCTTGTCTTTATTTTTGACTTCATTGTAACCCTATTATAAGTATTTTTTTCTACATAATCAAATAATTTTGCTGTATATTTTATTTCCTGTATTTCATTCCTCAAATGTGTCTATTATCATAACAGTGACATGTTTAACAGGATTTTGTAACATGCAATGCTGAGTACTGCTGCAGGTACACATAGAAGCACAAAAGAAAGAACAACCATCTCAGTCTTGTAGGGGAGATAAGAAATACACGCAACCAACTAGAGAACAAATTATGAAATGAAAAAAAAGAGTTGCAGGTATTCAGAAACAGAAGAGATTTCTGACTAGGGAAATCGGGGAAAAGTTTCATGAAGGTGATGGTCCTTGAGTTGGGTGTTTAATAATGTGCAGAAACTAGATAAACAGAAGAAACTGAAGACGGTACTATTGAAGAAGGGAAAGCACTGATGCAAGGAAATCAGGAGTATATTTGGAGAACACTAAGTCATCCAGATTCCAGGGCATGTGTAATGTCAAAATTGTCATAATGGTCTTTATTTTCAACATCATCATCATCATCATCATCATCATCATCATCATCGTCATCATCTTGCTTAAGGAAGAGCTACGCAGTTTATAATGCACTATACTTACTATAACTCTTGAAGACAACAATAAAAATATTATTATCTTAATTTTTTCACATTAAACAAATCTAAATTACAAAGAGTTGAGATGATTTAACCAAGCTGACATGACCAATAAGTGAAGAGTTAAGATTCAAATTAAGTTTTTCTGGCTTCAAATCAGTGAGCTAAAACTTAAAATGGAAGCTGAAACCATAAGGAATATGGAAATGACCCTCTTGATGCTTATTATAATAATTTATAAACATTAGTACATCAAAAATAGTAAAAGTCAATGAACTAAACTGAAGCAAGTTTTGTGTCCAAATTATAAGAACAATTATCTCAGTTTTTCCTCTTGGAAACAGTGATAATATTTAGGGGGTTCAATGACCGTTGCTACAACTGTTACATATCCCTGGTTATAACCCATGTCCTGAGGATAGTATTGCATTCAACTGAAAATTCAGCAACTATTATTTTTAAATGACTCACTAATGTGGAAGTGGCAAGCAGGTGAGAAAAGGGAATATAGAAAAAATAAAGGCATCCACCATGACCATGCTACAATCAGCAGGTTAAAAAAATCAATAACTAAAAATGGACTCCGGGTCCCTTTTTATGTTAGTTCTCTCACACTGATACACCAAAACACCAGTCTATATTAGCATCTTCAGTTAATACCTGTGTGTATGCAAATATATATGTGTGCCTGTGTATGTACACATCTATATGTACATAAGTATAGGTATATGTAATTTCTCTCTCTCTCGTTCCCCCTCACTCTTATTCCCTCTCATTCCCTCTCTGTGGTATAGTGGATAGAGCTCCTTCTTTGGATTCAGAAAGAAAAAGAAAAAAAGTACTAAAGTTCAAGTTCAGTCTCTGACACATTTATACCTATGGAACTCTAGGGCAAGTCACTTAGTCTCTCAGTATTTCTTTTAGATTCTGGATTATGGAATAATTTCTGATCTGCAGTGGAACAAGGAGTTTATTTACTAGGATTGCTCCTTGATAATGAAATCATAGATCTATAGCAAAAAAGCAGTTATGTCCCAACATAGTTAGATACTTGGACATTGCAACTTTAAATAGGTTTCTTATAGCACAGGAAACGTACCAATGATAAATGTTGTGAGTGCATCTCAATTAAACCTAGAATTAATGGATTACCCTGGGAGACTCATTTTATTAGATCTTTCATAAATTTAATTAAACTTTACAAAACATTTATCATTTCAGTTGTTTCTGACTCTCTATGACTCAATTTGGGATTTTCTTGGCAAATATATTGGTTTTGCTGGCTCCTTATCCAGTTCATTTTATAGATGAAGAAACTGAGGCAAGGAGGTTTAATTGACTTACCCAGGTAACACAGTTAATAAGTGTCTGAGGCTGGATTTGAACTCATGAAAATGAGTCTTTCTGACTTTCTGGTATTATATCCCCTGTGCCATCTTCTTCACCAAAACACTTAACCAACACCTTCCATGTACAACGTGCCATAGTAGCCTCTGGGTCTATAAAGACAAATTGCTGTCCTCATAGAATTTGCATTCTTCTGAGCGTAGGAAATAAGGGGAAAACTTTTATGTATAGAGATGAATAAATATATACAAGCTATATGAAAAGGGAGAAGACATTAAAAACTCAACAATTTTAATGGTGGTAGGAAAAAATCGGTAAATACTAAATAAAGAGGAGGTCCATGACCCAATCCTTAAAAGCATATATAAATTATGAAAGACAGAAATGAAGGTGGAGTATGTTCTTCCTTGAAATGTGATGCAAAGAGAATTGGGGGGCATTAGTAGTATACTGGGGATGGAACATAGAGTGTGCGAAAGGAGTATGAATTTTGAAAGATTAGATTTGAGCCAAATTATTGACAATCATTAATTTCAGGTATGAGAGTTTATATTTTATACATGGTAATAGATAGGTATTTTTTAAGGTGCGAGATTTTTTTCTTAAGCTTATAATATCTTTTTATTTTACCAATGATTTGGTCTTTTGGGTACACAGCCATACATAGCCACAACTACCAGGATATTTCAATAGTTGAAGCAATCATTTCCCTGAATTGTCCAAATAACTGTATGCTTTATCAATTCTTCCTACTAATACAGAATTCTGGTCTTATACTTGCCACCAATATTATAATAAGTTTTGAATTCCACAGAAGGAAAATAAAGCCCACCTAGCAATTTGCAGGGACTTTGTAAGAGAATAAGCTCACCTCCCGAATATGCATGTGTAACTAAGTAACTTAGCTTGCCTTTGATGTACAAATGTCATCATTTATAGATAGTTCTAGCTGGTCCTGGCCCTAAATGGCCCTCAACAGTATTTTTGTTTCTTTATGTCTTGTTTTTTTTATCTTTTGGTGGTGGTGCTTAAGGATGGAGGTTAACGTGAAGGTAAAGGATAATGTTTTGTACAGTTAAAACAATGGTATTCTTATATGGGTATATAGAATCTGATTTGGAAGGCATCATTATTTTTGAGAAAAATGTGGATTCCATGGTTCTTCTTTCTGGTGCCTATCAGATGAAACAAGATACAGAAATTGGAGAAGTGTGTGTCGTTTTAAAATTATTATCTTAAGAAGATTCTATTTGGTAATATAAAGCAGTGAGATGTACCCTTGCTCATTTAAGGGTCTTTCAACAATTTTGTTATGAACTCTATTATTCTGAGATTTATAACTGCTGTAAAAATTCACATAAGGAATATCTCAGCCTATTGGGAAATTAGTAATTTTGCATATTACTTTGAAATATTGTGTTTGACTACCTCCAAGCCACAGAATTACTTAGAGCAAAATGTTTCAAAAAAGAAACTAATGATGAAAATCACCATTCTGGAAGATAGATTAAAGATCACGCAGTGATGTTTCCTCATTTTTCTGAAGAGGAACTTTGAGACCAAGACAGAAGCTGCATGTCTAGGTTCACATACCTGCTTAGTGGAGAAACTGGTATTAGAATGTGAGTTTCCTATTTCTTTGGTGATCCTTTTCTAATATTCCATAACGTCTCTCAAATGGCATTGGCTATCAAATATATTTTTATTTTAAAGGAAGCATGATTTTAGAATTAAATATGAAATCATAAAATACATTTAACAGTTTCATCCTTTTCAACTATGTTCCTGAAAAACTTTAATTTTATGTAATTGGAATAAGAAAGTTATTAAAGTTTAAAAGTATGTCTCTCCCCCCAAACCTTTTTCTCCCTGTAAAAGCTCCTTCAGACCTGGGATTGCTTTATTTTTGTCTTTTCTATCCCAATGGCATAATGTAATGTTGGGTATAAGCTTGTATGATGAAAGGGAATACATGCTATATATTTTTTTTTACTAATTTGAAAATATCCAATATTTTCTCATTGTAGCCAGTGACAGCAAAATACAATTACTATATTTACTGTATTATTTCGTTAGCAATTTGAAAGAAATAAACCAAACTAAAATCAAGGAGCATTAAATTGTCTTCGTAATGTTAGTGTGAGAAGACAGCCAGGTTTGTTTGTAACACTGACTTTGTCAACTTCACAAGAGTAGTTGCTCCACTTTAATTATTTGGATCACCCAAATCAGAACCTTTCAGGTTGTAGATATTTAGCTGTGATGGTAACAGATTCATAAAGTAAAACATCTTAGGTTCCAAGTCGAGGATCATCCATATAGTCCTGTAAGAGTGACATCTGGTGGTTCTCAAGTACTGCTGCAGGTGCGATATGTACAATGATCACAATGCATTAGGTTACTTGAGTTTTTAGAAGAAAAATGGAATAACTGACAGCTCATGCTTTCTTTAACTCTGCAGAGGCTCTCTCCTATAAGGAGAACTCAGCTTTTCATTTAGGTAATGTAACAAGAAGATGTTCAATGTCTCCTTTTCCCAAAGAACTGGATTCTAATACGTCAGCAATATTAGTCTCCTGGGTGCCAGGGAATAAGATATTGGTGAAGCTTTTAAAAGAGTGAAATTTTTGCTGAGTCAGGGAACTATTAGACAGTTCAGTTTAGTGCAAAAGTATTCCAAAATTATATGATTACAGGAACTTCTTGCCAGCTTGGTAGTGAAAATAGCAACAACTGGAGTGAGGGGACCTAGATTCAAATATGATATTTAATATTTATGTGGCTTTCTGTAAGTCACTTTATGTTTCCAGTCCTTAGTTTTCTCTCCTGTAGAATTAATGGGATGCACTTACTGGCTTAAATCCATAATCCTGCTAACTTAAGAAAGTTAAAGGCTTATTGATTTCTTCCAAAACAAAACCAGATGGACCCTCATCCAGCAGGTGAGTAGAATTTTATACTTTTCTAAACCTCTTAAAGTGGAGGTTTTGTAAATTCCTGGTCTATTTGATAAGGGAAAAAAAAAAAAACCTTAAATTTTAGTCATTCATTTCAGAATGATTGTTTTGAAGGGCTAGTGTAGAGGAGAGTTCCAAACCAGGATACTTGATCTGGGATTTGTGAACTTTTTTTTTACGTGTTGATAATTATGTTTTATTGTAATTGATTACCTTTGTAACTTTATATATTTTATTTAATAATATTCTAAGAAGATATCCTTAGGTTTCATCAGACTCTCCAAAAGGTCCAGGACACAAAAAATATTTAAGAATCCCTGGTCTAAAGAAAAATTATTGAATCCAATTATAAGAAAATAAACATTTATTAAGTACCTATTATGTACAGATAAATGGTAGATGTATTACAAATATTTTTCATTTTGTCTTCATAGCATTATTCCTTCATTTTACAGTGGAAGATACTGAAGGAGACAGAAGTTAAGGGACTTTATAAATTTGAAATTAGGTCTTCCTGACCATAGGTCCAATACCCTATTCACCATGCCACCTAGATGCCCCTAAAAGAATGGTGGCATTGAAAGTGAGGTTAAATTAATACAGTTTTACATTCTCCTCCTGGATGTTCGAAATATTATCTCCTATTGTGTGTGTGTGTGTGTGTGTGTGTTTAATGTGTTTGCTTGATCAAATTTCCAACAAAGACAGAATTCACAAAGGTACCTGACATTTTCATCATTTCCCCCAATTTCCAAATCTTTGCCATCATGAAATAAATATTTCATAAATATTTATGTACTTATAGATCGTTTTCCTTTTTGTTTTAATAACTTTGGGGTACAGACCTAGTAATGGTAGTGCTGGTCCTGCCTAAGAAAAATTAGAAGGTCAACAGGAAAGGTCTGTGACTGCAAGGAAAGAGTGAAGTACAGTCATCGCAGGTCCTACCTAGGTGCAGACTGTGCCTGAGTAAACCAGCAGCAGACCTTGCAGGCAACTGAGTCATGGCTGAAATGGCAACTTCTGGTCTTATCAGCTCAGAAACAGTAAGGAGGTCAGACATCTTGTTAGGAGGACATATAGGATGCCTTTGCTTTAATGAAGGACAAGATTCTGTTTCATTGTCTATACTCAAATCTGAGTCACAGTCCTGAGACTCAGTTCCAGGGCTAAAAAAGACTGCGTATAGTCACTCATACCCAAGAACAGAAGTCAGGAGAGTAGTAAACACACCTCACATTAGATCATACCACTTTGGAAGAACTGAAAATGTGTAGGTTCCTAGAATTAGCTCTGAAATTAGATACTGTATCCTACTGTACCCTAAAGTTTGGTACGGTACCCTCTCCAACCTTGAAGCAAAACTCTATCTTAGTATAAAATTAAAACTAAATAAATAGGCCAGAAAAAAGAGCAGCAGCAACAACAAAAAAGATCCTGACCATAGAAAGTTTCTATGATGACAGTGTAGATCAAAATACAAACTTAGAAGACAAAGAAGTCAAAATTGCTACATCCAAAGCTTCAAAAACTGTGAATTGACCTCAAAACCCTGAAGACTTCCCAGAAGAACTAAAAAAAGATTTAAAAAATCAAAGACCGGAAAAGGAAAAATAGTTGCAGAAAGAAATTAAAGTAATATAAGAAAATCATGAAAAAGGTGACTCAACATCTTGGTAAAGGCACAAAAAAAAATTACTGAAGAAAATAACACCTTAAAATCCCAGAATGGAAGGAGACACAAAATTCTGATGAAAAGAAGAATGTCTTAAATAGCAGAATGGCTAAATGGAAAAAGAGGTGCAAAAATTCACTGAAGAAAAGAACTCTTTAAAAAGTAAAATTGGTCAAAAGGAAAAACAATAAAGGTACAGAAGTTCACTGAAGAAAATGATGGCTTGAGGATTAGAAATGGGCAAATGGAAGCTATTGGTTCATCAAGAAAAAATAAAACAAAATCAAAAGAATGTAAAAAGGAAGAAAATGTTAAATATCTCATAAGTAAGTAGTCTATAAAACAGATGCAAGAAATATAATTTAAGAATTATTGGACTACCTGAAAACTATGATCAAGAAAGTAAAGAGCTGACACGATCTTTTCCAAAATTATGATGAAAACTGCCCTGATATTCTACAACCAGAGGGTAAAATAGAAAGAATATGTAAAATACGTCCTGAAAGAGATCCCAAAATGAAAACTTCCAGTAATGTTATAGTGAAATTTTAGAGACCTTCTAATGGTCAAGGCAAAACTATTGCAAGCCATCAGAAAGAAATAATTATAGAGAGAATAACACAAGGTGTAGCAACTGTGACCCTAAAGGATCATAAGGCTTGTAATACAATACTGTGGAGGATGAAGGAGCTAAGATCACAACCAAGAATCATCTGTTCAGGAAAACTGAAAAAATGGATAATTAACAAAATAGAGGACTTTCAAAGATTTATTTCTTCTCTTTTTTAATTTATTTATTTTCAGTTGTCAAAATTCACTTCCACAAAATTTTGAATTTCAAATTTTCTCCCCATCTCTCCCTTCCCACCACCTCAGGATGGTGGATGTTCTGATTATGTTTTCCTCCAATCTGCCCTTCCTTCTATCACCCACACCCCCTTATCCCCTTCCCTTCTACTTTCTTGTAGGGCAAGATAGATTTCCACACCCTATTGCCTATATGTCTTATTTCCTAGTTCCATGTAAAATCAACCTTTTCATATTAATTTTTAAACCTCTGAGTTTCACATTCTCTCCCTTTTCCCCTCCACACCCACCTTCATTGAGAAGGCAAGCAATTTGACATGGGTTATACATGTATAGTTATGCAAAACACTTCCCTAACATGTTGTGAACTAGCTATATTTCCCTCTATCCTGTCCCGCCATCCATTTAATCTATTCTGTCCTATACCTCCTCAAAAGTATTTACTTCTGATTATGCCTTCCTCCAATCTGCCATCCTATTTATTATCCCCCCTCTTTTATTCCTTTTGCCCCTGCTTTCCTGTATTGTAATATAAACTTCCACATGCAATTGAGAGTGTATGTTATTCCCTCCCAAAGTCAAATCGAATGACAGGAAGGACAGCTTATTCCCTTTCACTTCCCGTTCTTCCCCTCCATTGTAAAAACTTGTTCTTGTCTCTTGTATGTGAAATGATTTATTATATTCTACCTCTCCCTGTCTCTTTCTCCTAGTACATTCCTCTCAACACTTAATTTTCTTTTTTATATATCATCCCTTCATATTCACTTCATCTTGGGCCCACTGTCTCTATCTCAATCTCTCTCTCTTTCTCTTTCTCTCTCTCTCTCCCTCCCTAGATATTTGTGTATATACATATATATAAACATATATGTGTATGTATATATGCATAAATGTGCATGTATATGCATATTTACACACATATATTTGTTTATATACACATGTAGGTATATATACATCTGTGTACATACAAACATAAACATATATATTCCCTCAAACTATCCTAATACTGGGAAAGGTCTTATGAGTTACAAGTATCACCTTTCCATGTAGAAAGGTAAACAACTGAACTTTTATAAGTCTCTTATTGATTATCTTTCTTCTTTCCTTTTTCATGCTTCTCTTGATTCTTCTGTTGGAACATTAAAATTTCTATTCAGCTCTGATCTTTTCAGCAGGAATGCTTGCAAGTCTGCTGTTTCACTGAAGTTCCATTTTCCCCTGAGATATTATAATCAATTTGTCTGGGTAAGTTATTATTGGTTTTAATCCTAGCTCCTTTAACCTCTGGAATGTCATATTTCAAACCCTTGGATACTTTAATGTAGAAGCTACTAAAGCTTGGGTTATCTTGATTGTGTTTACACAATACTTGAATCATTTCTTTTTGGCTGCTTGTAATATTTTCTCCTTGACATGGGAACTCTTAGGTTTGGCTACAATATCCCTAGGAGGTTTCCTTTTGGGATCTCTTTCAACAGGTGATTGGTGGATTGTTCCCATTTCTATTTTGCTCTCTACTTCTAGAATATTGGGGCATATTTCCTTCATAATTTCTTTTTGTTGCTGTTTTTGTTTATCTCAAAATTTATTGCTTATTTCAAGCATTCTTTTCTTTTCCTTATTTTGAATTCCAAATTACCTCCTTCCCTTCCATGCTCTCTTTCTCCTACTGAGAAAGCAAGCATTAAGGTATGAATCATACATGTGAAATCATGCAAAATATATTTTCATATTTTTTATATTTCAAAAAAAATGAGAAAATTATACTTTAATTTGTACTCAGAGTTCATCAACACTCTCTTTGGAGGTGGATAGCATTTTTTTTTTTCATCATGAGTGCTTTAGAATTTTGTTAGATAATTGATGATCCTGGACCATCACCAGTTTTTTTTTTTTTTTTTTTTTTTACCTTTGCCTTGTTACTGGTTTTTGAGATATTGTGGAGGAGGAGATATTAAGACTCATAATTTTGCACAACTCTGCCCAGTCTTATCCAATTCTCATGCAAGTCAAGACATCAGGCTTGCGATTACGTCGGTCCTTTTTGTAAATGGAGGACAAACAACATTAAATCACTGTTTATTGATCAGGTAAACTAAGTCTTTCACAATTGCTCATCATTATAACCTTACTGTGCACAGTGATTTCCCTGTTTCTTTTTTTAAATTAATTTATTTCTTTTCAGGTTTCAACATTCACATTCACAAGGTTTTGAGTTCCAAATTTTCTCCCCACCTCTCCTCTGCCCACCTGTAATGGCAATTTGAATTGGAAAGTCTTTCCTATTCATTAATAGGCCTATTCAGTCACATGGAGCCTGTGGTGGCAGTTATTTGCTGAATGGGTGGAGCAGGAAGAGGTAGAGTTAGAGCAGAGCTGAGAGGAAGCTATTCTTTAAAGCAATCAGAGCTAAGAAGGGTGTAGTCTCCTGGGTAGTGTGAGTGATTTTGTAATTGTTTGTGATTTTAAGAGACCTTGCTTGTGATGAGTGTAACAGGCCTGGCTTGTGAGAAGCCTGTGTGAGAGATGATATCTGAGGATCTCTCTCAGGAATGAAGCCTCTTCAAGGAGTTAATTGTTTTTTTGTCTTATTGAAACATTTGCAGCAGGTTGACCTTGTAGAAAAAATGTTTCAACATATTCTGTACTCTCCCAAGACTACCCCCTTCACTTTCCCAGACTGCCCTCTGCATTTTCCCAGCCTTTCCCTTTTTGTTTTTAGATATATAGCAGGAAGAATAATACCTCCCCACCTTCTTTTCTTTTAGGACTAATGTATGAAACTATTGTGTTTTTTGTTTTTGTTTTTTTTTTTTTTTGTTCTCTGTTGCTGGGATAGATTTACAAATAGATTGTACCCTCAGGGCTTACATCAATGAGCCCTGAGGAAGGGGGCTAGGGATGGAGGATTGTAGTTGGGACCTATATAATCTGCTGAGCTAAACATAGCTCAGCTCTCTTCAGTTGGGGCCATCTTTCAGGCACTCTGAGGGAGCCCTTTTTCAAGAAAGTCAACAAATGAACTATTGTTTTTGCTAATATCTCTGAGTCTCTAATTCATTGATAAGGGTCTCAGTACCCCACACACCTAGCAGGAGGAAAGCTTTGGGATGATATTGTCCTATGCATTGTTATTGTGTATAAATTTTTGTTGCTGTGATGGATTTGGGTCTGAATAAATGTTTTGGTTCTGCCTTCCACATAGAGTCTGTGGTATTTCGCGATTCTGAGTTGTGCTTTGATATTCATGGCTGCAGTAGACACTATGAATATTACACTGGTGCTACAAATGGTGAGGGGTATGGGATTCCAAAATATCATACCTCTATTTGGAGAAAGAAAGTCAGAGAAGACAGAGGAAGAAATGGACATACCAGGGTGGGAGGATTTTTGTTCCTCCCTAGAAAGAGAATGGGCTAAAGGCATAGGGCTCTGTGAAAACTGGGAGCTGAGGCTACAGAAGGGAGAATCCAGAGAGTTAGAAAGATGTTTGCAGGGAATAACAATGGAACCAGGGAAAGAAATGGCAGCAGTATGTAGGAGAGTCCAGGACTTGCTAACAGGCTGTCAAACTGTATGTAAACATGGAGATGGGTTGCTACAGAAGAAGGCTCAGATGGAAATGGTGTTGGCTGGTTTGGAAGAGAGGTTTTTTTTTGTCCTACAGTGTTTGTGCTGTTCTTTGGGAGATGAAACAGGAGAGTTTCAGGTGGTAGAAGAGAGAACTGTTGTTGGTTTGTCTCACAGGAGGCAAAAAGTTAACAATACGAAAGTAAATGCAGCCCTTGCGCAGGCAGGGCCTAAACACAGGCCAGGAGAATATATAGGAGGAGAATGAAACAAATGAGGAGGCTGATGTTTGGCCAGTACTAAGAAGGAAGAAGAAGAATCATGGGGCCCCCACAGTGTTTGGGGAGCTAACTGATAATTTTGCTCAGCAGGAGGTCACAGATGTTTTGAGTTGATTAACCCAAAAAATGGAAGAATCATTGGTATCTTGGATTGTGAGAATTAGTGTAAAATATAGGTTCTCTGGAGAGAAAAAAACAAATAGCCAGTGGATTCAGGGTCAGAGTGTTGACAAGAAAAGAGTTGTTTGCTGTTCTGTTGAAAGCAGGAGTAGATTTTGGAAGAATAGATGGCATTCCAACTAATGAACTATATAAAATGTATCGAGGAAAGAGGCTGTGATTTTAGACTGAGCAGAGAGGTAGGAGCTGCCCCGGCAGATAATTCTGAAACATTGTATCCAGGTTCATCACCCCTGTGGGAGAATGGGGGTTGACTGGGCCCCAGCTCAAATTAAAGAGGGTATACCTTTAGTCAGAATGATGACTCCAGGTTTGCAAATTGGAAAACAGTAAAAAATACTGAATGAGGTCATGATAATAGGTTCATGAACTCCAGAAGCATGATCGACCCTATATCTATGCTGCTTCTGGTTATTGTCTCCTTGTTTCTTTTTGACTTTTTTTATATTCAACCTTATTTGTCAGATTTGTTTTCTGCAGGCTAAATACCCTCCACCTGCAGATGCCTGATCACTTAAGCCTGATGTCACTCCCTATCCATGACTGTGCTGTGTCATTTCTGGACCTGAAGTCGATCAAACTCCAGATGCCAATTAAACAACTGATCCATTTATGTCATTTTATCAGTCCTGCTAGCCTTGCCTTATAATGTTCTATAACTGCCATTTAGAAAACCAGATATTTTTACCTTTTCCTATTGAAGAGGTTACAGCTAAAGCAATTTGGCTATCATTTATGAAAGTTGTAAGATTATAAACTAAGTTATTTGGAATTACTGTTTTAATGCTAAAAGTTGTTAATTGATTACTGTGTATGGAAAGGAATGAATTGAGTGAAAACTTTATTTAGGTTGGTTCTGTCCATTCAGAACAGTCTTCCTGTATGTTTGCAGGTTGGCAGGCAGGGGTATTAGCATCAGCCCCTTCCCTGGGTATCTGCCAGTTCCCCTTATTTTGTTAAATTATCATGGCCTCTGGAAACCATCCCTGTGGGCAAGGTCATCAGCTAGGAAAGGAACTTGTTTGGCTTATGTAGTTCCTAAACAACAAATATGACTTGTTTAGAAGTTGTAATAGACAGAAAAGATTTTTTTAACAATTGGCTTTTATATCAGGACAAGTTTTAAACTTGAGAAGGAAAGATGTTAAATGGAATCTCTTACTGGTAAACCTTTATTGCTTATTGCAACTGCATGAAAATAGAAATAACTGTATCTGAATCTAAGCTGTGATTAGTGAGACTTGCTGTTTAAGGTAAAAGGCATTTGGGACCATAATTATTTTTGTTTTACATTTGAATTTGAATATAATTTTCTGCATTAAATCAGTATCTGAGAGAAATTCCACTAGCTACTCAGAGGGAACATGATCCTGTACTGTTAACAGCTAAAGTTTGTATTTGGAAAAGAAAGGCTGAGGAGACAATTCTAGACTCAATCTAGGATGTGATCCTTCTGGCTCAGTTACTGCATTGTGTTCCTTTAAAAGGAAAGTTACTCACCTGATTATTCCTAAGTCTGGCTATGAAACAGATACTGCATGATTGGAGAAATTCACTCTTACCTGAATTCAATCAAGGATGTTTTATCTTGTCATATTTGGTATGTCACATGTCCCTGGTTTTTTCCTTCTATAGCAAATTTCTATGATCAGTAGCAAGTAGTCAGTAAACATGTGAGTCCTTTTGTGTAATCTTACTGGGAAATAAAATAATATTTTTCTCTAAAATTAGAACATGTGCAGAAATTTATGCAAACTTCTTATGACTCACTTAAGATGTTCCCATTGTTTAAAACGATTTTACAAGCAGTGATATTTTTTGGTGATCAATCTCTTACTGTGACCAATGTGAGATTCCATTACAGTGCTTTTTACTAAAGCATTTTATGATATTTAGGAATTCTGCAGTAACTAAGAATTTAGTTTGTTATAATACTTTGGGAATTCATGTTACTTAAGGACATATTTATACCCACTAAGCTTTAAAGAATTTCAATTTTAAGGTTTATTTTTGCTTTAATGTGGAAAGAGAGCTATCATTTTAAAAAGTTTCAATTAATTTTTTTATAAAAGTTTAGTGATGATACATCAGGGTAAAATTTAAACTGTATTAAAAGAAAAGAAAATACTTTTAGAAGAAATGTTACTTTTTTTAAGTCTCTCTCGTAAGGCCTACTAAATTTTCATTTGTGAGATATCGTATTGGTATCTTGTAGTATCTATAAAGCAGAAAATATATTGCTATTGTGATTTGAATTTATGGTCATTCCATGGCCTAAGCAAGAGTTAAAATCTGTGTTTGAACTTATTATATGTAAAAAAAAAAGCTTAATTTCTAAAGTTTCTCTTCCAGAGTGAATATAATGAAAGGATAAACACAAAACAATGTTTTACATCAGTTCAGTTGTGAGGTTCCTATATTGTAACATAGGTTTTCATACTAAAATGAGTGTGTATTTTATTCCTTCCTTGAGTCCAATGTGATGAGAGCAAGCTTCATGTTCTCTCTCACCTCCCCCTTTTTCCCTCCACTGAAAAAGTCGTTTACTTGCTTCTTTTATGAGAGGTAATTTGCCCCATTCCATTTCTCCCTTTCTCCTCCAAGTATATTCCTCTCTCACCCTTTAATTTCATTTTTTAGATATGATCCCATCCTATTCAGCTCATACTGTGCTCTCTATCTGTGTGTGTGTGTGTGTGTGTGTGTGTGTTTGTGTGTGTAATCCCACTAACTACCCAGATATTGAAAAATGTTTCAAGAGTTAGAAATACTGTCTTTCCATATAGGAATGTAAACAGTTCAACTTTAGTAAAGTCCCTTATGCCTTCTCTTTGCTATTTACCTTTTCATGTTTCTCCTCATTCTTGTGTTTGAAAGTCAAATTTTCTTTTCAGCTCTGGTCTTTTCATCAAGAATGCTTGAAAGTCCTCTATTTCATTGAAAGACCATTTTCCCCTGAAGCATTATACTTAATTTTGCTGGGTAAGTGATTCGTGGTTTTAGTACTGGTTCCTTTGACTTCTGTAATATCATATTCCTTGCCCTTTGATTCCTTAATGTAGAAGCTGCTAGATCTTATGCTATCTTTATTGTATTTCCACAATACTCTAATTGTTTCTTTCTAGCTGATTGTAATATTTTCTCCTTGACCTGGGAACTCTGGAATTTGGCTACAATGTTCCTAGGAGATACTCTTTGTGAATCTCTTTCAGGAGGTGATAAATGGATTCTTTGAATATTCATTTTGCCCCCTGGTTCTAGAATATCAGGGCAGTTTTCCTTCATAATTTCATGAAAGATGATGTCTAAGCTCTTTTTTTGATCATAGCTTTCAGGTAGTCCCATAATTTTTAAATTGTTCCTCCTGATTCTATTTTCCATGTCAATTTTTTTTTCCAGTGAATTATTTCACATTATCTTCCATTTTTTCATTCTTTTGGTTTTGTTTTGGGATTTCTTGGTTTCTCATGAAGTCATTAGCCTCCATCTGTTCTATTCTAATTTTGAAAGAGCTATTTTCCTCAGTGAGCTTTTGAACCTCCTTTTCAATTTGGTTAATACTGCTTTTGAAAGCATTCTTCTCCTCATTGGCTTTTTGAACCTCTTTTGCCAATTGAGATAGCCTTTTTTTAAAGGTGTTATATTCTTCCGCATTTTTTGTGTCTCCTTTAGCAAGGTGTTGACCCACTTTTCAGGCTTTTCTTGCATCTCTCTCATTTCTCTTCCCAATTTTTCCTCCACCTCTCTTACTTGATTTTCAAAATCCTTTTTGAGTTCTCCCATGGCCTGAGCCCATTGAATATTTATTTTGGATGTTTGGAATACAGAACCCTTGACTATTATGTCTTTCTCTGATGGTAAGCATTGACCTTCCTCACCCGAGAGGATGGGAGAAGATATCTGTTCACCAAGAAAGTAACCTTCCATAATCTTATTTTACCCCCTTTTTTGGACATTTTCCCAATCAGTTACTTGACTTTTGGGTCCTTTCTCAAGAGTAGGGTATACTCTGGGGATCTGTAAGTTCTCAGTTCCTCCAAGGTAGTACAATCAAGTGTGTACACTGGCCTGGGATCAAGGAGAAATTTTGTGCCCAGAATCTGAATAATAGAGTTTCCTCTTCACAACCACCTAGCCTCCAGTTCTGCCAATCCAGCACTGGGGGCTGAAATTCAAACAAGTTGCAGGTGTAGGGCTACTATTCTGTGTGAGATAAAGATCAATTGCTCAAATCACCCAGCAGTATTAGGTGGTGGCAGGGTCTCTACACCGGGCTGAAGTAAGAATAAGCTGCTCAATGTGGGGTTTTACAACCCAACAATGGAATATGGGGTACTGTAGGAACTGGTACCTACAGCTGCGCACCTGATTTGGCCTCTGAGGCCACTGCGAGACTGGAGCTATAGGAAGGCCCTTATCCCTTCCGGCCAGCTGAAAAAACCCTGTCACTGACATTTGACACCTGTGGGTTGAGGGATCTGTGAACTGCTGCTACTGTGACTGAAGATTCTTCCCCCGAGGTGTGCTCTCATCCTCCTCCCAGAGCCAACAGGGCTTGGCCAATGCTGGGCTAGGCTCTGCTCCACGTCTAGTATGACAGACATTTCTGGTCGGCCTTTCAGGTCACCCTGGGCTGGAAATCTCCTCCACTCCGTTGTTCTGTGACTTCTGCTGCTCTAGAATTTTTGAGAGTCTTTACAGGTATTTTCTGGGCTGTGGGGAAAGAGTTAGTATATGTGCATTTTTCTACTACACCATCTTGGCTCCACCCACCCCAGAACCAGAACTTTGTACACAGCAACAACCACAGCGTGCAAAGATATTTTTTCTGGTAGACTTAGTACTTCATTGTAATGCAAGGACTTAAAAAATTCCCAATGGACTTTTGAGGCAAAATGCCTTCCACATTCAGAGAAAGAGCTATAGAATTTGATTGCAGAAAGAAGTAGATCATTTTATTTTGTATTATGTTTTGTTTTGTTTAAGGTTTCTCCAATTTATTTTAATTCTTTTGTACAACATGACTAAGGTGAAAATGTATTTAATAAGAATGCATGTGTAGAACCTATATAAAATTGTATGCCATCTCAAGATGGGAGTGGAGAGAGAGGGGGGATGGAGGTGGAGGGAGAGGTAAAATCTAAGGTATATGGAAGTGCTTGTAGAACACTGAAAACAAATAAAATAATTTAATTAAAAAAAGAAAATGCATTATTTATGTTAACATGTAATAGTCATTTTAAATTAGTTAATTAATGATTATTTTTAAAAAGAACGCTTAAAATTCCTCTATTTTATTGAAGTTCCATTTTTTACCCTGAAGTGTTATCATCAGTTTTGCTGAGAAGGTGATTCTTTGTTTTAATCCAAGCTCTTTTGACCTCTGAAAAATCATAATCCAACCCCTCTAATATCTTTATGTAGAAGCTGATAGATCTTGTGTTATCCTGATTGTGCTTCTACAATATTCAAATTCTTTCTTCCTGGCTGTTTACAGTGTTTTTTCCTTGACCTAGGAGCTCTGGAATTTCGTTACAATAATCCTAGGTGTTTTCCTTTTGGGATCTCTTTCAGGAGGTGATTGGTGAAATGTTGCAATATCATAGATTGAAGAATCTCTGATTCTAGAATAACGGGGCAATTTTCCTTGTTAATTACTTGAAAGATTATATCTATGCTCCCTTTTTTATCATGGTTTTCAGGTGGTCCAATAATTCTTAAAGTTTCTCTCTTCCATGTATTTTCCAGGTCAGTTGTTTTTCCAGTTAGATTTTTCACCTTGTCTCCTTTTTTTTTTTTTTTTGGTATTCCTTTGATATTGCTCTATAGTTTCTCAATTTTTTATAAAGTCTTTAGCTTCCATTTGTTCCATTCTAATATTTAAGGTATTATTTCTTTCAGTAAACTTTTGGACCTCTTTTTTCCATCTAATAAATTCTGCTTTTCAAGACATTGTTTTCCTCATTGGCTTTTTGTATCTCTTTTGTCATTTGGGTTATTCTCTTTTTTAAGCTGTTATTTTCTTCAGCATTTTCAGGTGCCCTTTAGCAAAAATTGATTTGTTTTTCATGATTTCCTTGCATCTCTCTCATTTTTCATTCCAGTTTTTCCTCTGCTTCTCTTATTTGATTTTCAAAATCCTTTTTGAGTTCTTTCATGGCTTGAAACAAATTCATCTTTTTTTTATGTTTTTTTAATTAATTAATTTATTTATTTATTTTAATTTGGCATTTAACATTCATTTTCACAAAATTTTGGGTTACAAATTTTCTCCCCTTTTATCCCCTCCCCCCAAACACCAAGCACTCTAATTGCCCCTGTGTCCTATCTGCTCTCTCTTCTATCATCCCT
>CM052678.1:77092632-77214377 GCA_028533205.1 Lagorchestes hirsutus | reverse complement strand
CCCAGCTTTTCCTCCACCTCTCTTACTTGATTTTCAAAATTCTTTTTGAGCTCTTCCATGGCCTGAGCCCATTGGGTGGCCTGGGACACAGAAGCCTTGCCTTCTGTGTCTTTGCCTGATGGTAAGCATTGTTCTTCCTCATCAGAAAGGAGGGGAGAAGATGCCTGTTCCCTAAGAACGTAACCTTCTATAGTCTTATTTCTTTTCCCTTTTCTGGGCATTTTCGCAGCCAGTGATTTGACCTCTGAGTATTCTCCTCACACCCACCTTGCCTCCTGATTCTCCCAGCCAGTGCTTGGGGTTTGAGATTCAAATGCTGCTTGCCAGCCTCAGGGCTTTTGGTGGGGGCAGGGCTGGTATTCAGTGTGGGATTAAGTTTAGGTGCTCAGGTCAGAGCAGGGCCTCCTCACGGTCCTCACGGTCTCAGTTCCCTCAGGGGGTTTATGCAGCCACCTTCAGCAATGGATCTGGGCTCCTCCCTGCTTGGGGAGCCCTGGTTTGCTCCTGTCTCTGCTGTTGTCTCCCGAGGGGGCCTGAGTTATGGGGGCACCCCATTCCCCTCTCGACCCGCCAAAGGGCACTCTCACTGACCCCCCCCCGTCACCTGTGGGTGGAGGGATCTGTGTAGCCCTGGAGATCCTTTCCCTGAAGCCCGCTTGGATCTTTTCTGCTCGGATCTTTTCCTCTTGGTGCCGTGGCTGCGGCAGGGCTGCACTCAGCTGCCAGTACCAGCGCCCAGTCCTCGGTGGGATGGACCCTCTGCGAGAGGTCTGCAGGTCCCTCTGGAACAGAAATCTCCCCTACTCCACTGTGCCATGGCCCCACTGCTCCAGAATTCACCGTGAGTTACTTTAAACAGATGTAGTATGGATTGTGGGTTTGGAGCTATGTGTATTTGCGTCTTTCTACTCCACCATCTTGGCTCCGCCCCCACAAGTTCACCTTTTTGGAGGTTTTGGATGTAGAGGGTTTGACTTTGTTGTCTTCCTCTGTGTATATTTTGGTCTTCCTTTTTCACAAAGAAAGATGCTACAGTCTGATTTTTTTCTGTTTTTGCTTATTCCTCAGAGCTAATTACTTGATTTTGAGCACTTTGTCAAAGCAGTTCTCTGGGTCCACGCAATCTGTGGGCATATACTTCCAAAAACAGCCACTGCTCCTGCTCTATTGCTGCTGCCACAGGTTCCGCCACCCCATCTGCTGTCCTGGGGCTGGGACTGGGTCACTCTACTCTCTCACACAAGTCATAAAAGTTTTTTTTCACTGACTTTCCAACTTGTCCTTGGAGTTTTCTGGTTGTGAAGTCTGGAAGGGGTTGTAAAGTCTGGAAGCTGCCACAGATGCCAGACATTCAGTCTCCCTTCAGTCTGCTAGGTCCTGTCTCTGCTTGTACAGCCCATGTTGCACTGAATTTGGCCCCCAGTGTGTTGAGACAGATACTTACTGTCGACCTTCCAGGCTTTCTTGAGCTGGAGATTTGTTTCACTCTGTCATTCTCTGGGTTCTGCAGCTTCAGAATTTGTTTAAAGTCATTTTTATGACTTGGATTTGGGGGAGAGCACTAGCAAGTCCCTGCTTCTGCTCTGCCATTTTGACTCCATCTCCCCTTAATAATTTCTTGAAAGATGATGTCTAGGCTCTTTTTTTTGTGATCATGACTTTCAGGTAATCCAAAAATTTTTAATTATCTCTCCTGGATTCATTTTTCAGGTCAGTTGCTTTTCCACTGAGATACTTCACATTGTCTTCTATTTTTTTCTTTCTTTTGGTTTTGCCTTATAATTTCTTGATTTATCATAAAGTTGTTAGCAACCATTTGTACCACTCTAGTTTTGAAGGAATTATTTCCTCCAGTGAGTTTTTGGATCTCTTTTTCCATTTTTTCCATTCTTATTTTTAATGCATTCTTCTCCTCATTGTTTTTTTTTTTTTGTACCCCTTTTACCATCTAATTTTAAAGGTCTTCCTTTATTCAGCATTATTTTTTGTAGTTTCCATTAATAGGCTCTTGATTTGTTTTTCATAATTTTCTTGCATCACTCTCATTTCTCCTCTCAATTTTTCCTTTACTTCTCTTTCTTGATTATCAAAGTTCTTTTTGAGCTCTTCGATGGCCTGAGACCAATTCATATTTTTTGGAGACTTTGGATGAAGAGCTTTTACTTTGTTGTCACCTTCTGATTGTATGTTTTGTTCTACGAGGTCACGAATGATATAGGAAAACATCTCTCCCCCGAGAAAGTAAGAATCTATAGTCTGTTTCTTTTTCTCCATTTGCCCATTTTCCCAACCCGTTACTTGACTTTTGAGCTTTTTGTTAAGTGGGGGGGCTCCAGAGTCAGCCTTAGTTTCAGCATTGGCTGCTGCCATTCTGGGACTGGGGCTGTGGCAAGTCTGGGGCTGAGTTTGAACCATGCTTCCCTCTCAGTCAGGTGAAAGACCCTTCCCACTGAACTTCGTAGCTGTCTTTTGAATTTGTACGTTGAAAAGTTTGGAAACCTTAGCAGTCACCAGAGATTCACTCATTTATGTCCAGATCCATCTCTGTCCATGCCAGTGTGGTGCACAAGAAACTGCTCCACTCTCAGCCTAGTGCAATAGACCCTTCCCTTCAACCTTCCAGATTGTCTTGGGCTAGAAATCTGCTTCAGTCTGTTGTTCTGTGACTTATGCTGCTCCAAAATTTGCTCAGGGTCATTTTTAAAGGTTTTTTGAGGGATGTGGGGGGAGAACTCTAGAAGTACTCTGCTTATACTTCACTCCTCAAACATTCTTAATGAAATTATAAGTGCTGAACAGAAAATTTAACTTTGAAATATAAGACTCAAAAAAGTAAACAAGAAAGAGAAATCATGAGGGATTCCATAGGATTAAAATGTTTATATCCCTACGTGGGAAGATGATACTTTGTTTCTCCTTAAATATGTATCATTATTAGAATAGGCAGAAAGAGTATACATAGACATAGGGTACAGTTATGATTTGAATATAATGGGATGATTCTCCAATAAAGTAAAATTAAAGGGTGGGAAAGAGTAATACACTAAGAGAAGGGGAAAGGTAGAGGTAGCATGGGGTAAATTGTTTCATATAAAAAAGGCACGAAAGATATTGTACAATGGAGGAGAAGATGTGAGGAGAGGAGAGAACATGGATCTTATTATCATAAGAATATGTTCAAAGAGAGAATAACATAACTACTCAGTTGAGTATAGAAATCTACAAAGTCAGAGGGGAAGAGGGGAAGAGATAGAAAGGATGACAAATTGGAGAAGATAGTAGTCAGAAGCAAAACACTTTTGAAGATGGACAGGGTGAAAGGAGAGAGAGTAGGATAAATCAGGAGGAAAATAGAATGGAAAGAGAAACACATTAATCACAAATGTGAAAAAAAGTTCACACAATATTTCTCTGATATAGGTCTTATTTCTCAAACATTAAGAGAACTGAATCAAATTTATACAAATAAGAAACATTTCTCAGTTGATAAGTAACCAAAGGATATGAACAGGTAGTTTTCAGATGAGTAATCAAATCTATGCATAGTGTATGAAAAAATGTTCTAAATCACTACAGATTAGAGAAAAACCAATTAAAACAACTCTGAGGTATCACTCCACACAAATAAGATTAGCTAATATGACAGAAAAATAAAATATTAAATTCTAGGAGGATGTGGGAAAATTGGGACACTTACGTACTATTGGTAGAGTTGTATACTGATTTAACTATTCTGTAGAACAATTTGGAACTCTGCTTTAGGAATATAAAACTATGCGTCCTTCGATTCAACAATGTCCTTCTGACTTCTTCACTTATCTGTGGACTGAGAAGTCCAGAAGCTGCCACTGCAGCCAATTAATCAGTTGCCTGCAAAGTATGATGCTGGTTTATTGGGGCATGGCCTGCTCCCAGGCAGTACCTATAATGGATGGTGTTTCACACCTCAGTGCCACAGACCTTTCTTGCTGACCTTCTAAGTTTTCTTGGTCTGGAAAATTGTTTCCCTCTATCAGTTTGTAGGTTCTACCTCTCCAGGACCTTGTGGGAGGTGCTATTTAAATATTTTGGAGGAGAATTTGAGAGAACATAGAGAAATCCCTTCCTTTTCTTGGCAGTCTTGGCTCCTCCCCTCTAGGGTGCATTTTAGATTTCTCAATTACAATTGAATTATACTGCCTTGTTCTCTCATGTGGTTTGATATCCCTTTGATAATTATGTAGTGAAGTCCCCAATCTGGAGAATGAGGTCTGGAAAAAAACCTGATTCATCGCCTCCAAAATCACAGAGGGCCTCAGTCAAAGCCATGTTGCTAGGACTTCACTCTTAAACAAAATGTCAATCTTTATTATTGTTAAACCTGAGTCATTTGATATTTCAGTTTAACATTCAATTTATGATCTACTATTCCTCACAATTTCTTATTATTGACCAAAGCAGGATCAAAGTCCTGTGTTCTCTCTAGCTGTGTACTTTGATATGTAATATGGATTAAATGCTAATTATAATTATTGTAAAAAGGGAAAAAATGTACTTTGCTGGTAGAGGCTATTAACACTGCCTGGGCCAATGGTGATAATTTTTCCCAATAGGCTGAAATTCATGTTTTATGCCTCTGAATTCTTAAAAAGTATTTTTTCTCTTTTTACTTCTAAAGTAAATGCTTAAACCTCGATAAATTGCATGATGTTTAACATCATATTAGTTTTGTTAAATTCACAAGCACAGATTCACCACTCTAATTATCTGGAAGGAGTGTCTACTAGCAGTCTTCCTGTAGTTTACTCCAGACCCCAGTAAGTGTAGTTCCCCAGACCACTGGAAATCCATTCACTGGTCTTTACTTTAACCTAGGAAAACAATTCCCATATGTACAGGCTCAGGACTTAGCAAGAGGTATGATTCTCTTTAGAGGGAAATAAAGGAGAATGAAACTTCTGCTCTAGTGGAATTAGCAGAAATAAACATTTTCCTGAATGACGTATTTGGCACATAAATGGACCAATTTTCTTATTTCCCTCTTTGGAAACAAATGATATCTCCAGAATTCATAGCAACTTTCACTGGCATACCAAGAAAGTCTGTGTTTCTATCATATCGGTCAGGTGACAAATTAACATGAGGTGGGTGGGGACGTGAACATTGTGAGTTTCTTTAGAGAATTAATCATCATTCGTTAGAAATTCTTTAAGCAAAATGCTTAGGACCACTGAATCATAAATTGATTTCTGGAAGGAACTCTAAAGGGCATCTAGTCAAAGACCCTCATTTTACATATGAGAAAAGTGAGCCTTACTGAAATTAAATGACTTGATCAGGTTTGCACAGTTACGGTGGAATTAGAGTCAAAATCTGAATCCAAGTCTTCCTGGTTTAAAATCAAATATTATGTCTACTCTTACATGTCAAAATGATTTTTCTCACTATTTTTTTCTGTTTTTCTTATAAAGGACTACTGATTGTTCCAAAATATTTAATTTTGGCTTCCCCATTATTTCTAGTCAGGAAAACAAAGAGGGCAAGAGAATTATCTAAGTGAGAACTTTTGTTTCAAGTAACACTGAAATTTGGAACAGCCTTTATGATTTACATATTGCATCAGTGTATGTTTAACTGGACTACAGAAGTTTTAATAATTTGACATCTTTTAAAACCCTTCACTGTATGTGTGTGTGTGTGTGTGTGTGTGTGTGTGTGTGTGTGTGTGTGTGTGTGTGTACACCATGTAAAATGTCCCAACCTGTCATTGGGTGTTGTGGATATTGTGTAAGGAAAATGCTCTATAAATAGTAAAAGAAAAAATAGTTTATTAGGCCACAACAGACATAGACAGGATTAAAACTGGGAGAAAAAAATAACAGTGGTACTTGTCAGGAGAATGAGATATTAAGTCCTTCTTTCTCCATTTTCCAATGCATATAGAAAAACTTCAGACATAGCCGCAGTGTCTGTCTCTCTTCCTAATTTGAGTACTTCTTTGGAGGTATATTCAACCTACTTATAACAATCTCCTTCAAAGTTAGCCTCTGAGACAGATCTAAACAGCTTGCCGAGGTATGTGTGAGTTTAAACACTCTGGGTCCAGAAACATGCTTGTTGCTTTTTTTTTTTCATTCATCCCCACATTCATTACTTCAGTGGAAATTGCCTCCATCATTGCAGTTTGCAATTCATGCATGCATTCAAATGTGGTGCAACCACACTGTCATCTCCTTTCCTGCAGAGAAAATCTTAATTCAATCCCTTATGTATGTATGTATGCATGTGTGTATGCATATATATATATATATATGTATATGTGTGTATGTATGTATCTATGTATTCTCTTTTGGCATTTAAGTCATTTCAAATTCAAGTTCCAGTTTATCTTCATAGACTAATTTCACATTACTCCTCTTAAGCTGCTCTACTTTCTGTTCTTCATATGTGAAATTCCATCTCTTCCCTCCTTTCTTTGTACAGGTTGTTTTTGTGACTAGAATATTCTCCACGTTCAATTTAAACTCTTGTAAAGTCTAGCTCCTTACAAAAATTAGCTGAAGATCAATCACCTCCTATCTGAGACCTTTTCTACTGTCTCTGCTTGTTAATATCTCCCTTAACACCCCCAAAATTAATTTCTTTAATTTGCACATATATGTATATATATATACATATATATATGCATATATATAATTTATTTATGTGTATACTAATTTCTTCAAGTTGAATGTAAGATGTCTATTGGCATGAACTATTTTGGTATCTTTTTATTTCCAGTGAGTAACACATTTCCTTGCAGGTTGTAGGAGCTCAGTTGCTGCTTATGAATTTGAATGGTGTTCCTCCTGATCAGGAGTTTTTTTCCTCTTCTCTGTCATGAACTCCTTTGAAAACTGGTGAAGTCCATAAGCCTCTTCTCAGAAGAATGTTTCTAAATGTGTAAAACAGAATTTATAGGGTTATAAAAGAAATTAAGCATGAAATTTAGTTATCAAAATATGAAAGAAACATCCTTGGACCCAAACTTAATAACCCCTTTTCTGAGATTTCTTAACATTCGGTGTCTAACAACCTAACACTCAGGCTATCAATTAGTGATCCTTCATTTTGGGTCCTTGTGTAGCCCATCTTCATTTCTGGCTGTCTTCCAAGATAATATTTGCAGTGCTTCTTTTATAGGGGTCATTGTTTTTATAAACTGTAGTATGCTAATACTTCTTATCCTCGTGTGACTTTCCATTTATTTGCCATTCTTTATTTTTCTGAGACACATGCATTTATTCATTTAGTTTTGTCCTTTCCTTAATTATTGAATCCCACCTAATAAAGGCTTAGCAGAAGGAGACACAAAGCAAAATAGTCTCTGCTCCCAAATACACAAGGAAAACATAATTGGGGTAAACATGCACATCAGTCTTTCCACCTGACACATTGTTAAAGTAAGTAGGTGTAAAATTTTGCTAAAGAATAACAGTTTTAATTATATTAGATGTTCAAAATCTCAGCTGAATGTAATATAACTTTACTAGCTCATTTCACCTAAGGCATCAACACCATTTATCACTGCTGCTGCCATCTGGCATGTCTGAGCCATCATGATCAGCAGTTTATGTGGAAATGAAAGCATTCAATGGGTCTCTCTTCAATAATGCTCCGAGGTCAGGGACAATATTGCCAGCAGCAGTGAAGATGCATTTTTATCACACACTTGGGAGGCATCCATTTGACATATTTTATAGTTTTCTGGGTTAGTACCAGCCAAGCTTTTCTTTATTTGCACTGACCTGACACAGAGGTCATTCTGTGTAATAACTATCTAAGAATCATTCAGGGCTCTTGCCTAACTATTGTGTTTCTAAAATCACAGGCAACCACTTGTCTGTAGGCTAAAAGGAATCATCATACTACTTTTAAAATTTATTTTTAAATAATATAGGAACTCAAGAAGTTAACTAGTGACTAGTTAAGAGTAGTTAAGAAGTGACTAGTTAATAATAATGTGCATTTGTATGACACTTTTTTTGGACTTCTAATTCTACTGGTTTAAGGAATGCTCAGTGAGGAAATTTCTTCCATTGTTCTAGACTGCCAACACATCTTTAACATGTCTTAGAGTAGCATTTCTTTACCTGTAGTTTATAAACTTAAAAAAAGAATAAATAGCTTTTTTTCAATATTCTTGGTTTTCATTGCAATCAATTCTATCCATTTTATTTTATTCATTTAAAATATTATTCTGAGAAGGGATACATAGGCTTTGCCAGATTACTAAATAGGTCTATCACATGCATGTGAACAAACACACACTCACACACACACACACACACACACACACATGCAAGTTAAGAATCCTGTATTAAAATGCTGGTTGGGCACTGAATGGCCCATGTTCATATAGCCAACATATTCTTGGGGGAGAAATTATACTCAGGTCTTGCCAATTTTGAGTCCAACCTACTACTCAAGCTGCCTCTCAGCATTTTATAACACTTTGTAATTTAGACAACTCCTCCTCAACAACTCTTAGTGTGTATTTTCACATCAATTTTACAGATGAGGAAAGTTATTTTTTGAAAGTTTAAGAATAACACCACCAACAACAAAAAGCATCATCTTATAGAACTTTAACTTCTGGGCAGCACTTTTAAAATATTACCTTACTTTATCCTTGTAACAACTCTGGGGTTAGGTGCCATAGTTGAAGGAACTTGAGACAAAGAGTGATTAACTAATATGCTCAGGTTCACAAAGCTAGTAGGTGTTTGAGGACATATTCAAACTTACATTGTCCTAACTCCAGATCCATTATTCTATCTACTGCTTCACCTAACCTCCTAGTTAGGCTAAGTGACACTTTTCCATTATTACAAACCTAGTAAATGGTTGAGGAAGTATTGAGCCTAAGTCAACTGACTCCACTTCCATAATTCATCTTCGCAATAACATCACCTCATGGGGAAATAACATATAACATGAAATAGAAGGCTCTCTTAGTTTTGCTCATTTACTCTCCATAAAGAGCCTTACAATGTGACCTCTGTGAAGAAAGCTTATACTTTTGGTTTAGCATGGATCCCTATGAGTGCAGATACAAGGCAACACTTTCTTATATTACAAATTCATGAGTCACTGTCAACTTTCAAGCTGAAATAATTTATCACTTTAAAAGGAATATTAATACAGTATCTTTTATAAATAACTCCTTTTAAAATCTTTTCTGAATTGTCTCAAAGGTAAGGGAGGAATTTCAGAAGGAAATGGGTCTCAGAATCTTTCCTAAGTTCATAGCAACCCTCTGAACTACATCAGAATGCATTATGAGGTACAGAAGTGCTTATTTTATCATTCCATCAACATTCCAGAACATGATAAAATTAAATGATTATAATAATCACAGTTGCATTATTAAATGAATATGAGTGACTCAGTATATATAGCCTGCTTTAAGAGGCAATATCACTAGCCTTTCCTGGACAGATAAAATTTAATCAATACACTAACATAAAGGTGATTATACACATTTAGTGCCATCACAGTAGTACCAACAGTTATATGATTTCATCTCAGTAAATTTCTATATTAAGAAAATGTCCTTCCCCAAAGAAATCTAATTCAAACTAATTCATTTAAATTCAATTCTACAGGAGGTGGAGCCAACATGGTGGAAAGAAACCAGGAAGTTGCTGAAACTCTCTCTAGTTTCCCTCAGAAATATTAAATCAAGTCTTTAAATGGATTCTGGAGCAACAGAACCTACAAAAATATGGTGTGAAACAAGTTCCCACTTTAAGGTGACTTAAAAGGACTTCAGGAACAGCGCATCTCACTTGGGTAAAAAATAATGAGCACAGTCCACCATAAACAGTTTCTGGGCATTCCAGCAGGAAGGTTTCAGCCACAGTATAGATCAGTAATTGAGACCCTGTGGTCCTAGCTCAGCAGACAAAGCATGTGGCAAAGCACGGCAAAGCATGACAGCTGTGAGGTCTCTAGACCCACCATGGGAGGCAAGTTGCCATCAAAAGTAACCAGGTAATAATAGGTATAATTATGCCAGGCCATCTCAGGGCAGTGAGCAAACTACCAGGACCAGAGGTTCCAGTGTACAAAGCCAAGGACTAGGAACCTAGCCCTCAGCACAAGAAACTTAGGACAGTGTCCACTGTGCCACAGAAGGAGAGCTCAATTTTTAAAGCTACAAAATAGGCAAAAAAGAGCAAGAAAGAAAAAAGTACCTAGAACACACAAAATTACTGTAGTAGCAGGGAAGACAAAAATACAAACTCATAAGAGGACAACATTGGTTATAGAATTACATCTGAAATCTCAAAGGAGAAAATAAGTCTGCCTCAAGCCCATAAAGTCTCCTTAGATGAGATCAAAAAGGATTCAAATGGCTCTGGAGGAGAAGTGAGGCTGGTGAGCTGCACAGCCCCCACTCATTCAAAAAACAAACAAACAAATAAAAACAAAATCAAATGCAATTCATGTCATTATTTCTCTGATGGCATGGTCTTCTTTGGCAACAAAGGACTAACACACAGTTAAAGGAAGTGGAGTGATCATAAAGAGAGAAGAGAATAGGAGGAGGCAGAATAAAGTATATTATATCGTAAGAAGAGGCACAAAAGCACATTACAATACAGGGAAAGAGGGCAGGGAGATGAGAATTGTTTCAGCCTTACTCCCATCAGATTTGATTAAAGGACAGAACAACATAGTCAATTAAGTACATAAATCTATCTTGCTCTATAGGGAGTGGAAGAGGGAAAGGGAAAGAAAAGCAAGAGAAGTTAAAAATGAGGGAAGAAATAGTAACCTAATAGGGAAAATAAAGGGAAGAGGCTGATAGAAGGGAAGGAAGACCGAGGAATGTGGTGGCAAAGAGTAAAACTCTTTTGAGAAGGGGAAGGGAGGAAGGAGAAATAAAGGCATAAACAGTAGGAGGAAATGGGATCTAGACAAAGACACAGATAGTAATCATAACAGTGAATGTGAATGGGATGAACTATCCAAATAAAACAGGCAGATAGCATGGATTAAAAGCCATTATCTTAAAATAAGTTGTTTACAAGAAACATACACTAGGGTATAAATAATTCACAGTCCACTGCAGAAAGGCTGAGATAGACAATTCATCCTTTTCAGATCATGATATAATAAAAATTGTACATTATAAATGTCGATGGAAAGATAGATTAAAAACTATTTAGAAACTTAATAATCAAATCTTAAAGAAAGAGTGGTCAAACAACAAATGATAGAAACAATCAATAACTTCACTCAAAAAGAATGACAATAATGATACAACTTACCAAATCCTATGGGATCAGGTGAAAGCAGATCTTATGGGAAATTTTATATCATTGAATGGTTACATGAATAAAAATAGAGAAAGAGGTGATCAGTGAATTGGGCACATAACTGAAAAAGCTAGAAAAAGAACAAAATGAAGATCCACAATTAAGTACCAAATTAGAAATTCTGAAAACCACATGAGAGATTAGTAAAACGAAAATGAAGAAAACTATTGAACTAATAAATAAAACTAAGAGCAGGTTTTATGAAAAAAAATACAGTGGATAAACCTTAGGTCTATTTGATTAAAAAAAAGAAAGAAAAAAATTATCATTATCAAAAATGAAAAGGGTGAAATCATCTTCAGTGAAGAGGAAACTCAAACAATAATTAGAAATCACTTTGCCCAACTATATGCCCAGAAATTAGACAGTCTTAGCAAAATAGAAGAATATTTTATTATATCTTATATATTATATTTATTATATTTTATTATAAATATAAACATCTTTGTGTGTATATGTGTATATGTGTGTATGTGTATATATATGTGTGTGTGTGTGTGTGTGTGTGTGTGTGTGTGTGTGTGTGTGTGTGTGTGTATGAACTGCGCAGATTACTGAAGAGGAAAGAAAAAACTTTAAAAAACCCATTTCTGAAAATGAAATTGAACAAGCCATTAATGAACCCCCTAAGAAAAAAATCTCTAAGGTCAGATGGATTTACAAATGCATTTTATAAAACATTTGAAGACTTTTTCATTCCAATTTTATATAGACTATTTGGGAAAATTGGTGGAGTCCTTTGTACCATATATACATGGTAAACTTTTGGTCTTCCAAACTTGGAAGACCCAAAATAGAGAAAGAAAATGATAGACCAATTTTCCTAATGAATATAGATGCAAAAATTTTGAATAGGATATTAGCAAAAAATTACAGCAACTTATCACAAGAAAATACACTATGATCAGGCTGGATTTATACCAGGAATGCGGGGCTACTTCAATATTAGGAAAACAATCAGCATTATTGATCATATGAACAATAAAACTAATCTCAATATATGCAGAAAACGCGTTTGACAAAATACAACCCTTATTCCAATTGAAAATGCTGGAGGTTTATAAATAGAGTCTTCCTTAAAATAATAAATAGTATCAACCTAAAACCATCAGCAAGCATTATATGTAATGGAGATAAGCTAGATGCATTTCCAGTAAGATCAGGGGTGAAACAAGGATGTGCATTATCACTACTGTCATTCAACATAGTACTAGAAATGTTACATTTAGCAATAAGAGAAGAAAAAGAAAATGAAGAAATTGAAGGAATTAGAACAGGCAAAGAAGAAACGAAGTTATCAGTCTTTGGAGACCATATGATGATATACTTAAGAGAATTCTGGAGAATCAAATAAAAGAACTACTTGAAATAATAAACAACTTTGTTAAAATTGCAGGATATAAAATAAACCCACATAAATCATCTGTATTTCTACACGTTACTAACACAGCCCAATACCAAGAGATCAAAACAAAAATCCCATTTAAATTTGCAGTAAACACTATAAAATATTTGGAGTCTACATGCTAAAACAAACACAGGGACTATGTGAACACAACTGTAAAACACTATTCCCACAAATAAAATCAGATCTGAATAATTGGGGAAAAAATCAGCTGCTTATGGGTAGGCCATGCTAAATATAAGAAAAATTGCAATTCTACTTATATCAATTTACTTACTTAGTGCCATTCCAATCAAACTACCAGAAAATTATTTTCTAGAACCAAAAAAAAATATCAAAATTCATCCGGAAGATCATATATTTCAGAATATCAAGGAAATTAATGAGAGGAAATGCGTGGAAAGGTGGCCTAGCCACAGAAAATTTCAAATGTTATTATAAAGCAGCAATCATCTAAACCACTTGATACTGGCTAAGAAAGGGAGGGGTAGATCAATGGAATAGGTTAGGTATGCAATATACAGTAGTTAATGATTATAGCAGGCTACTATTTGATAAACCAAAGGAAGCCAGATTCTGGGGTAAGAACTTACTGTTTGATAATAACTGCTGGAAAAACTGGAAAATACACCAGTGCCTGACACCAAACACTGGAATAAAGTACAAATGGGTACACGATCTAGACATAAAAACTAATATTTTGAACAAATTAAGGGAGAAAGGATTACTTCACCTCCCAGAGTTATGGAGAATGGAGAAATTTATGACCAAATAATAGATAGAGAACATTATGAAATGCAAAATGGATAATTTTTATTACATGACATTGAAAAGTTTTTTTTCCATGAACAAAGCCAAAATAACCAAGATTAGGAGGGAAGCAGAACACTTTGAAAAAATTTTTACAACTGGTATCTGTGATAAAGGCCTCATTTCTAAAATATGTAGACAACCGAGTCAAATTGACAAGAATAGAGGAATACAATTCCCATTGACAAATGGTCAAAGAATATGAATAGGCAGTTTTCAGAGAAAGAAATTAAAGCTATCTATAGTCATATAAAAATGCTCTAAATCACTATGAGGTAGAGAGATGCAAATCAAAACACCTTTGAGGTATCACATCACATCTATCATGACAAAACAGGAAGATAATAACTGGTGGAGAAGATATAGGAGAGTTGGAACACAATTTCTTTGTTAGTGAAGCTGTGAACTGTTCTTACCTTTCTGAAGAGCAATTTGAAACTATGTCCAAAGGGCTATAAAAATGTGTGTGACATTTGACTCAGCAATTTCACTTCTAAGACTGTATGCCAAAGATCACTAAAATGGGAAAAGGACCTACATTTACAAAAATATTTATCGCAGTTATTCAGCATTTTTAAGGGCCTCCTTTAACAAACTATTGACTCCTTTTTTCATGACTTTCTTACATCACTCTCATTTCTCTTCCCAGTTTTTCCTCTACTTTTCTTACTTGATTTTCAAAGTCCTTTTTGAGCTCTTCTAAGGCCTGAGAACAATTCATATCCAGTGTTCATATCCCAGCCTGGTGTAATAGACCTTTCCTGTTGACCTTCCAAATTGTCTTGGGCTGGAAATGTTTCAGTTTGTCTTTTTATGACTTCTTCTGTTCAAGAATTTGTTTAGCCATTTTTACAGGTATTTTGAGTGGTTTAGTGGAATACTCAAGATCATCTCTGCTTTTATTAAGCCATCTTGGTTCAACCCTCTGGATAACATCTTTTAAGAAATTATCAAGGAAAAATGCCCTGAGTTCCAAGAACCAGAGGATAAAATAGCCATTGAAAGAATTTACCAATCACCTCATGATAGAGATCTCAAAATGAAAACTATAAGGAATGTTGTAGTCAAATTGCAGAATTGTCAGATCAAGGAGAAAATGCTGCTAATAGAAAGAAAGAAATAATTTAATTATTATGGAGCCATAGTTAGAATCACACAATCACACAATAAATGATTCGAGGGTACAGAATATGATATTCTTGAAGGTAAAGGAAGTTTCATTACAAACAATAATCAACTGTCCAATAATTTTAAGCACAATCTTTTAGGGAAAAAAAGATGGACATTGAATGAAATAGGGCACTTTCAATCATTTCTGATGAAAAGAACAGAGCAGAACATTAAATTTAATTTTTGACTAGAAGACTAAAGATTCAATAAGGCCAAACTGTTTCCACCCCTATGTGGGAAGATAATTCTTGTAACTCTTGAGAACTGTATCTTTATTGCAACAATTAGAAGGGGAATCCATAGATAGAGTGTGTGGGTGTAAGTAGATTTTGATTTAATGACAAAAAAAAATTAAGAGGTAAGAAAGGATTGTACTGGGAGAAGAGGAAAGGGGGGCGCAGAATAGGGCAAAATATATCTCATTAAGATGTACAAAATATCTATTAAAGCAAAAGAAGGGAAGAGGTGAACATTGTTTAAGTCTTATTCTCATCAGATATGACTCCAAGAGAGAATAACATACACATTTAGTCAGATATGGAAATCTACCTAACCCTATAGGGAAGTAGGAGGAGAAATGGAAAAGAAAATTGAGGGATTGATAGAAGAGAGAGCAGATTGAGGGAGGAGGTGGTCATAAGCAAAACCCTGGTGAGGAGGTAAAGGGTGAAATGAGATAGAAAAGTATAAATAGCGGGGTAGGACAGAGAGAAAGACACAGTTAGAAATCATAACTGCAAATATGAATGGATGAACTCTCCCACAAAATGGAAGTGGATAGGAAAGTGGTTAAAAAAAAAACAGAATGCTACAATATGTTACTTACAAGAAACACATTTGAAGTAGAGACTAAATGCAGAATAAAGATAAAAGGCTGGAGCAGAATATATTACTCTCCAGTTGAAGTGAAAAAAAATAGTGGTAGTAATCCTCATCTCAGACAAAGCAAAAGCAAAAATACTTATAATTAAAAGAGATGAAGTAAACTTCATCTTGCTAAAGGGGTACCATAGGTCATGAAATAATATCAATAATTCTATCTACCACCCACACTTTTCTTTCTTCTTTCTCCTCTTACTTCAATAAATGATAAAATAGAGTTCTATAACCAGCTAAATGTGTAGGTTATTCCCTCTTGGGCCATATTCAATGAGAGTAACCCCCTGCATTCTTTCACTCTAATAGGTCTTCTATGCCTCTTGTGATGTACTTTTTCTTTTGCTTCCTCCTTTCATCTTCTCACAGAACAATTCATTTATCCACTAAGTAATAGAGAATCCAAATATTTAGAAGAGAAGTTAAATGGGTTACAGGAATAAATAGACAGGAAACTATGCTAATGTTGGATCTCAGCTGCCCCCTCTCAAAACTAGATAAATCTAACTATAAAATAAAAATAATAAAGAATTTAAGAAGTTGAATAGAATTTTAGAAAAATTCAATGTGATAGACCTCTGGAGAAAACAGACTGGGGTTAGAAAGGAATATACATATACAGCAGTACATGACATCTAAACACAAATGAACAATGTATTAGAGCATAAAACCTCACAATTCAGTGAAGAAAGACAAAAATGTTAAATATTAAATGAATACTTTTGAGACCATGATGTAATAAAAGTGAATCAAATAAATCAAAGGAACAATCAATAATTTCATCAAAGAAAATGATAATATCAAAATTTATGGAATGCAGCCAAAGTAAATTTAAGAAAAATTTTGTATCTCTAAAAGCTTACCTGAAGAAAACAGAGAAAGAGGAGATCAATGAATTAGGCATGCAATTAAAAAAAAGCTAGAAAAAGAATCAACTAAAAATCTATACTTAAATACGCAATTCAAAATTTCAAAAATCTAAGAAGAGATTAAGAAAATGGAAACTAAGAACACTATAGAATTAATAACTAAGACTAAGTACTGATTTTATGAAAATAAATAAAATAGATAAAGCTTTGACTAATTAGATTAACAAAAGAATAAAAAAAGAAGACCAAATTACCAATATCAAAAATGAAAAGGGTGGGGGGGCGGAGCCAAGATGGCGGAGTAGAAAGACGCAGATACACATAGCTCCCGAACCCACAATCCATATAACATGTGTATAGAGTAACTCACGGCGAATTCTGGAGCAGTGGGGCCACGGCACAGTGGAGCGAGGGAGATCTCTGTTCCAGAGGGACCTGCAGACCTCTCGTGGAGGGGACATCGCACCAATTCTTAGTAAAAACACTAGAAAGTATAGGAATAAAGGGAGTCTTCCTTAAAATAGTAAGTAGCGTAGATCTAAAACCATCAGTATATGTTACATATAATGGGGAGAAGCTTGAATCCTTCCCAATATCAGGGTAAAACAAGGAAGTCCATTGTCACCACTGATATTCATTATTGCACTAAAATTGTTAGTTTCAGCAATAAAAGTAGAAAAATAAATTGAAGGAATTAAAACAGGCAAAGATAAATAAAACTACCATTCTTTGCAGAATATGTGATGGTATACTTAGAGAAACCTAGAGAATCAACTAAAAAACAACTATTTGAACTCATTACCAACTTTAGCAAAGTTGCAGGATATAAAATAAACTGACAAATTATCAGCATTTCTATATATTACTAACACATTTCAGCAGCATGTGATAGAAAGAGAAATTCCATTTAATATGATTGTACACAATATAAAGTATTTGGGAGTCTACCTGAGAAAACAAACCCAGGAAGACAATTAGAAAATGCTTTTCATAGAAATAAAGCCACATCTAAATAATTGGAAAAGTTATCAGTTGCTCATGGGTAGGTGAAGTGCCAACAGGACATTCAAAGCACCTATGGTATCTATGAATATGCCAGCATAATTTCGAATTGCAAAATATAAAAGACTTCCCATGGAAGACACAGTCCAAACATTTGTTTAAACACCAGAAAGCCAAATCCCCAAACCAGGAAGCCAAATCCATATTAGCAACAAAGAAATCTATACACAATAATAATGCAGTGGCACCATCAACCCTGACTCTTCCCCTTGCTAGGACCTTCCCACAGTCACTCACAGCTTGCTGCTTGCTTCTTCTCTTTTCGTCAGCTCTAACTACTGTGAACAATTTCCTCTTAGCTCTGCTACTCTCTTCCTGCTCCACCCCTTGGGCAAGCTCCTCCCACCACAGACTCGTGTGACTCAACTTTCCATGTTACTCAAGCAGGCCACATGGGTCTATTAATTGATGGGAAAGATCTTCCCATTATGCAAAAAAAAAAAAAAACAAAACAAAACATTAACAATACAGTAGGCTAAGCCAATATAGGGAAAATTAAAATTCTACCAAAATTTTTTATTTATTCAGTGTCATACTAATCAAGCTAGTAAAAAAAAAATATGTTTTATTGAGCTAGGAAAAGCAATAACAAAATTCATCTGGAAAAAAAGGTCCCTAATATCAAAGGAACTGATGAGAACACAAAAAGTTTTCTTTCCCCTATCAGATTTAAAACTGTATTATAAAGTAATAATTATCAAAATTATTTGATACTGCCTAACAAATAGAGTGGTGTGTCACTGTTACAGGCTAGGTACACAAGACACAGTAGTCAATGACTATAGTAATCTATTTGTTGATAAACCCAGAGTTTTAGCTTCTTTCTAAGAATTCACTATTTGGCAAACCTGCTGGGGAAACTAAAAAAAATAATATGGCAGTAACTAGGTATAGACCAACATGTTGCACCAAATACCTAGATAAGGTAAAAAAATTTTAGATACAAATTGTGATACAATAAGTAAATTAGGAGAGCAAGGAGCAATTTGCCTGTCAGATCTATTGAAAAGAGAAGAATTTATCACCAAAAAGTGATAGAGAATATTATGAAATGCAAAATGGATCATTAAATCCAGAAGGTTTTGCACATACAAAATCAATTCAATCCAGATTAGAAGGAAAACTGGGAAACAATTTTTACAAACAGTATCTCTGACAAAGGTCTCATTTCTAATATATATATATACATATATATATTATATATACATGTATATAATATATATAGAGAGAGATAGAGAGAGAAAGAGAGAGAGAGAGAGAGAGAGAGAGAGAGAACTGAATTGAATTTATAGGAATATAAACCATTCCCCAATTTATAAATGGTCAAAGAATATGAATAGACAATTTTCAGAGGAAGAAATTAAAGCTATGTATTGTCATATGAAAAAGTGTTCTAAGTCATTATTGATTAGAGAAACGCAGAATAAAAGAATTCTAAGGTACCATCTCACATCTATCAGATTGGCTAATACGATAGAAAAGGAAAATAATAGTTGTTGGAGAAGGTGTGGGAAAATTGGAACACTAATGCATTGTTTTTGGAGTTATGAAGTGATTCAGCCATTCTGGAGAGTAATTTGAAACTATGTCCAAGGGCAATGAAACTATGCATACCCTTTGATCCAGCAATACCACTACTAGGTCTGTGTTACAAAGAGATCATGAAAAGGGAAAAGTATACACATACACAAAAATATTTCTAGCATCTGTTTTTATGATGGCAGAGTATTGGAAACCGAAGGGATGGCCATCATTTAGGCAGTTGCTGAACAAGTTGAGGTATATGAATGTAACAGAATACTATTGTGTTATAATAATTGATGACCAAGCAGACTTCAGAAAAACCAGGAAAGTCTTACATAAACTGATTCAGAGTGAAGTGAGTAGAACCAGAACACTGTACATCGTAACTGCAGCATTGTATCATCTTTGATAGATTTGGCTCTTTTCAGTAATACAAGGATCTAACACAACTCCAAAAGACTCACAAAAGAAAATGCTATCCACTTTCAGGGAAAGAGCTGTAGAATACGAATACAGATCAAAACATATTATTTTCACTTTTGGTTTTGTTTTTTCATCCCCGTGATTTTCCCCTTTTGCTCTGATTCTCTTTCACAACATGAGTAATGTGGAAATATGTTTAACCTGATCTTACATATATAACCTATATCAGACTGCTTACTGACTTGGGGAGTGGGGAGAGAAAGGAAGGATGGAGAAAATATTCAGAACTCAAAATCTTACAAAAATCAATGTTGAAATCTAGCTTTAATTGTGAAAAATACTATTAAATGGAAAAAATAAGTCTGCACTTATTTATTCACCTCTCTACTATTTGGAAAAGGATGGGGAACCTGGAGCCTGGAGGCCACATGTGGCCTTCTTCGTCCTCAGGTGTGGTCCTTTGATTAAATCCAAACGTTACAGAACAAATTTCCTTAGTTAAAGAATTTGTTCTCTAACATTTGGATTTAATCAAATGGCTGCATCCAAGGACCTAGAAGGCCACCTGTGGCCTCAAGGTGCAGCCTTTTCACTCCTTGTATAGAAGATAGACAGTATGTCTTTTAGCAAAGAAAATCCTACTTCATACCTTGCTTCTGCCATATATTGCCTGTGTGACCCTGAGCAAGACAATTAAGCTCTCAGTGTTTCAGGTGAGTCTCAGAATACAGCACAGAGAATGTCCATAAATAGAAAGAGCCCTTCAACAAGGGTGCCCAGGAAAACAATGAAATCGCAGGTTAACTCCCTATCCCTGTCCCTTCCTCTTTCTCTCTCTACTGTATGCAAGCTCATTTGGTTGGCACTGTGGATTGAGAAGAGTAAAATATAGTTCCTCCTTAAAAGAAGTGTGTTGTTTGATCTTAAAACTACCCTGGTATAACTCAACCAAATGAAGCATAATAGCAAGCTGCCTCCACAAAAGCACACTCTACCAGGTTATTTTTTCCTATAAAGTAGATAAACAACGTCATTTATTGCCAGTTAATGCTGCCCATTCCCATTTTCTTGACATTTTTCTGATAGAAATTTTCGTTTCTTAATGATGAACCTTGTGTCTCCAAAATGGGCACTACACTCCTGAGAAGGTGGGACTTTATAAGGGGGTAGAGCAGACCTGGACAACTTCATCTGTATGTAGGTGCCAAAATTAAAATAGCCTAAACTTCTTTGGGTCACAGATGGGTTAGATTGGAAACAAATGGACCATGGTTGGTTGCTCCAGGTCATGTGACAAACAGGAGAGCGTGTGCAGTGCCAACCCTACATTTTTCAGGTTCACTGGAAATCCTTTGGTGAGCTGCAAGCAAGCTGCATGTTGTGCAGACCTAGGGTAGAGACATAACTCCAAAGGTTGTTTTATCATTCAATTGGAGGATGAAAATATGAATAAACTAATCAATGAACATTTATTAAATTTCTCCTATTTACTTTCTTCCCTCTTTCAGTTTTGCAATATTATCAATGGTGTGCTAAAGCTAGTGCTAATCAAGGAGAGCTGTTAGTTAAATTTTCTATGTGAGTATTTACACACCAAAACTTGGCAATCTCTATCTTTTAAAAAAGCCTATTTTACTCAGGTTTGTTTTTGCTGTTTAAATTCAATAAAGTGTTAATAAAGTACATTAAAGTTAAAAGACGTCATGCATATGTCCTTCATCTCATCCCCTTGTCGCTCCCTCCACCACAGTTCCCAAGACTAGTTAATAAACATTTGCCAGCTCAGGCTTGAATACTATGCTCGAGTTTTCCTCCTTCTTGTTATCCTCTCTGCTGCTATAGGTTCAATCATGTCTGTACAGACGATTTCTAGATCTACATATTCAATAATAGACTCTTGTCTAGGTGCTCAAATTGTTTTTTGGTTAGATTGAACTAGATGTACTGTAGACAACTCAATTACAATGTGTCCAAAATAAGACATTATCTTTGTTGCCTGCTCTCAAGAAAACCAAACAACCAAAGACATCAAAAGCCAAACAAACAAACAAACAAAACCTTCCGCTTTTTGAACTTCTTTATTATTGTCCAGGGCACTATTAGACTCCCATTCAGCCAAGCTTAAAATCTCAATGTCATTGTGGAGTTTCCATTTCACACAATTCCCCATAACTAAACTCGTGCCAAATCCTGACATTCCTTCATTCAACCCATTATCTTATATATTCTCCCTTCTCTTCATTCTTTCAGCCACCACTCTAGTTAAAACCCTCCTCCCCTCTAACCTGGACTATTATAATTGCCTACTAATTGGATTGCCAGACTCAAGTCTCTCCTTATTGCAACTCATCCTCCACATACCTGTGAAGATTCCATTCCAAAGAACAAATTTGACCATCTCACTCTAACATCCAACGAAATCCAGTGAGTTCCAAATGATCTGAACACCAAATATGATTTCAAAATTTACAAACTTTTTAAAGCATCAAAATTCAGCACTTTTTTCTAGTTTTGCATAAATTTGACTATTAGCACTGTTATACATGTATATATTTTGAACATAAAATACGCATTTAGGGTACATGGGGAAATATCCTTTTTTAATATTGAAATGGGTGAGTGATCAAAAAGCTTAGAGAGAGATCATTGGTCTAGAAAAGACAGTTACTGACCTTGGTTTTGCCTTCATTTATTTTGTTAAGATTCTGAAAATTTTACCATCTGGTTTATTTCTTAGGGAAGAGATAATTTGCATTTATTAAGAAGACAGAAAAAAAAAAGTGCCTTTCAAGTGCTCTACAAATGTTTCCTTCAATACATAAAGAAATGAAGCTTTCCAATTGTGAGATAGAAAAGCTGAACTCCTCACAATATACCCAAAACATTTTCTTTCGAGGTAATAAAATTAGGAAAGCCAAACTCATTAGCACCCAAAAGTATTTTAAAGTAGAGGGACACACTTCTCCATTATTTATGTTTATTTGTTTTCAGTTTTCAATCATCACTTCCATAAGTCTTAATTTTCTGCCAAATCATTCCCTCTCCTTCCCCAAGAAATGCAATATTAAATGGGTTCTACATATATATTTTTATTAAACACATTTTCAAATTAGTGATGTTACAAAGAAGAAATAAAATAAATGGGAGAAACGATGAGAAATATGAAACAAAAACAAAACACAAGACAAGAGAAAGTGGTCAGCTTCCTTCTACATCCCAATTTTATAGTTCTTTCTCTGGATGTGGATGGCATTTTCCCTGAAGAGTGTTTTGGGAACGTTTTAGGTTCTTGCAATGCATCAAAGTGCTAAGTCTATGAGAAACAGTTCTCGTACACTGTAGCTGTTACTGTTCTGCTCCTTTCACTCAGCATCAGCTCGTATAACTCCATTCAGGCCTCCCTGAAGTCTTCCTGTTCACCATTTATTACAGCAAACAGTATTCTGTTAGATTCATATACCACAACTTGTTCAGCCATTTCCCAATTGAAGGACATTGCCTAGGTTTCCTGCTCTTAGTCACCACAAAGAGAGCTGCTATAAATATTTTTCTACATGTGGGGCTTTTTCCCATTTTTATCATCCCTTTAGGATACAGTTCCAAGAGTGACATTGCTGGGTCCAAAGGTATACACACACACACACACACACACACACACACACACACATATATATATATATATATATATATATATATAGTCCTTTGGGCATATTTCCAATTTGCTCTCCAGAATAGTTGGATCAGCTCACAGCTCCACCAACAATGAATTAGTTTCAACTCTCCCATATATTCTCCAACATTTAACATTATCCTGTTTTGTCATGTTAGCCAATGTGAGAGGTGTGACATAGAAACTGAGAGTTGTTTTGAGTGGCATCTCTCTAATCAATAATGATTTAGAGCATTTTTATACGACTATAGATAGTTTTAATTTCTTCGTCTGAAAATTATGTGTTCATGTCCTTTGACCATTTATCATTTGGAGAATGACGTATTCTTGTACACTTGACTTAGTTCTCTATATATTTTGGAAATGAGGCCTTTATCACAGACACTAGCAGCAAAACTTCTTTCCCAATTTTCTGCTTACCTCTTAACCTTGGTTGCATTGGATATGTTTGTGCAAAAACTTTTCAATTTAATGTAATCAAAATTATCAATTTTGCACTTCATAATATTTTCTGTCTCTTGTTAATCAAGAATTTCTCCATAAGTTTGATAAATACAGTATTCTTTGCTCCACTAATTTGTTTATAGTATCAATCGTTATACCTAGATTATGTACCCATTTGGACTTCATTCTTGTGTATGGTGTCAGACATAGGTTTATGACCAGTTTCCCGCACACTGTTATCCAATTTTCCCAGCAATTTTTGTGAAACAGTATGTTCTTATCCCAGTAGCTGGGGTCCTTGTATTCATTAACTACTGTGTCTTGAGTATCTAACCTATTTCATTAATCTACTCCTCTGTTTCTTAGCCACTTCCAAGTGGTTTTCATAATTGCTGCTTTATAATATCATTTGAGATCTGGTAGGGCTAGGCCACCTTCCCTAGGATTTCTTTTCATTACTTGCCTTGATATTCTGGATTTCTTGTTCTTCCAGATGAATTTTGATATTGTTTTTACTAGTTCTAGAAATAATTACCTGATAGTTTGATTCATGTGGCACTGAAAAAGTAAATTATTTTAGATATGATTGTCATTTTTATTATCTTGGCTCATTCTACCCATGAGCAGCTGATGTTTTTTCACTTAAATAGATCTGACTTTATTTGTGCAAAATGTGTTTTGTAATTGTGCTCATATAGTACCTGAGTTTGTTTTGGCAGGCAGAATCCCAAATATTTTATAGTATCTACCTTAGCTTTAAATGGGATTTCTCCTTCTATCTCTTGCTGTTGGGCTTTGTTAGTACTATATAGGAACGCAGATAATTTGTGTGGGTTTATTTTGTAACCTGCAACTTTGCCAAAGTTGTTTTTTATTTCAAGTAGTTTTTTTTTTACTTGATTCTCTGAGATTCTCAAAATATAGCATCATATCATCTGCAAAGAGTGATAACTTTGTTTCTTCTTTGCCTGTTCTAATTCCTTCAATTTCTTTTTCTTCTGTTACTGCTACAGCTAACATGTCTAGTACCATATTGAATAACAGTGGTGATAATGGACATCCTTGTTTCACCCGTGATCTTATTGGAAAGGCATCTAGCTTATCCCCACTGCATATATTACTTGATGAGTGTTTTAGGTAGATACTGCTTATTATTTTAGGGAAAGTTCCATTGATTCCTACGTTCTCCAGTGTTTTCAATAGGAATGGGTGTTGTGTTTTGTCAAAGGTTTTTCTGCATCTATTCAGATATCGTATGGTTTCTGTTAGTTTGGCTGCTGCTATCATCAATAATGCTAATAGTTTTCCTAAAATTGAACAAACCTTGCATTCCTGGTAAAAGTCCTACCTGATCATAATGTATTATTTTCGTGATAAGTTGCTGTATTCTTTTAGATAAAATCTTACTTAAAATTATTTTCATCTATATTCGCTGGAGAAATCGGTCTATAATTTTCTTTCTTTGTTTTAGTTATTCCTGGTTTAGGTATCTCAACCATATTTATATCATAAAAAGAATTTGGGAGGACTCTTTCTTCCTCAATTTTCCCAAATAGTTTACATAATACTATTAGAATTAACTTCACCAAATGTTTGACTGAATTGACTTGTAAATTCATCCAGCCCTGGAGATTTTTTCCTAGGGAGTTCATTGATGGCTTGTTCAGTTTCTTTTTCTGATAGGGTTATTGAAGTATTCAATTTCCTCTTCTGTCAATCTAGGCAATTTATATATTTTTAAAGTAATCATCCATCTCATTTAGATTGTTGGATTTATGGGTATACACTTGGGCAAAGCAATTTCCAATGATTGTTTTAATTTCTTCTTCCCTGGAAGTGAGTTCACCCTTTTCACTTTTGATTTTGGTAATTTGATTTTCTTCTTTTTTTAAATCAAATTGACCAAAGGTTTATCAATTTTATGGACTTTTTCATAAAACCAGCTCTTAGTTTTATTAATTAGTTCAACAGTTTTCTTAATTTCAGTGTTTTTGATCTCTCCTTTGGCTTTCAGTATTTGTAATTTGTTATTTACATAGGGGTTTTCAATTTACTTTTGTCAGGTTTTTTCAGATGCATACCCTAATCATTGATCTCCTCTTTCTCTGTTTTATTCATGTAGACATTCAAAGATAGAAAACTTCCTCTAAGAACTACATTTGCAGTATCCCATAAGATTTGGTAGCTTGTCTAATTATTGTCATTCTCTTGAATAAAGTTGCTGATTGTTTCTGTGATTGCTGTTTAACCCACTCATTCTTTAGAATTAGCTTATTTAGTGTTCAAATAATTTTGGTCTATCTCTCTATGGCTTTTTATTAAATATAATTTTTATTGCATTATGGTCTGAGAAAGATGCATTCACTATCTGTGCATATCTGTACGGAATTGTGAGATTTTATGCCCTAGCACACTACCAATTTTTGTATGTGTGTCATTTACTGATGAAAAAATGTACATTCCTTTCAATCCGCATTCAGTTTTCTCCAGAGATCTATCATATCTATCTTATTCAGAGTTTTATTCATCTTCTTAACTTCTTTCTTGCTTATTTTGAGGTTAGATTTATCACGTTCAGAGAGGGGGAAGTTGAAGTCCCCCACTCGTATGGTTTTGCTCTCTATTTCTTCCTTTAACTTCCTTTAACTTCTTCTCTAAGAATTTGGATGCTATACCTCTTGGAGCATATATGTTTAGTAATGATATTGCTTCGTTGTCTATGGTGACTTTTACCAGGATATCATTTCCTTCCTTATCTCTTTTGATTTGATCTATATCTGCTTTTGCTTTGGCTGTGATTAGGATTGCTACCTCTCCTTTTTTACATCAGAGGAAGCACGGTATATTCTGCTCCATACTTTTGCCTTTACCCTGTGTGTATCCCCCCATTTCAAATGTGTTTCTTGTAAACAATATATTGTTACATTATGATTTTTAATGCATTCTGCTATCCATCTCTGTTTTATGCGAGAGTTCATCCCATTCACATTCACAGTTATGATTACTATCTTTATCTTTCCCTCCATCCTATCTCCCACCATTTGTGCTTTTAGTTCTCGCTTCCCCTCTACAATAGAATTTTAATTTGTGACGACCACCTCCCTCAATCTTCCCTTCCTTCTTTAATCTCTCTTCTCTTTTATTCCCCTTTAATATTACTACTTCTTCCCTCCCTTTAGCCTCCCTTCCATTTTCTTTCCACCTTACCCTCCTACTGCCTATAGAGCTAGTCAAATTTCTGTACTTAACTGAGTTTGCTGTTCCCTCCTTGAACCAAACTGAATGAGATTATATATCAAACAATGCTTACCACCTCCTCTCTTTTCCTCTACTGTAAAATAATTTTGTGCCTCTTCCTCTGATGTAATTTAGTATTTTCTGCCTCCTACTTATCACAACTCCTGTTACAATCCCTTCTCACCTTTAAATCACATTTTTATCATCACATCATTTACTTTACACCCATTCCCCCTATCTATGTATATCTCTTTTAGATATCATGACAAATATACAATTCTCAAGATTAATAAGTACCATCTTCCCTAATAGGGATGTAAACAGTCTGCCCATATTGAATAACAAACTTTTCCCCCTTTTTAGCTTTTTATGCTGTTCTTGAGACTTGTTTTTGAAGATCAAATTTTCTATTGAGCTCTGGCCTTTTCATCAGGAACGTCTGGAAATCCCTTATTTCATGGAATGTCCATCTCCTTGCCTGAAATATTATGCTCAACCTTTCTGGGTTGTAGTCCCTTTGTAGTACCAGCTCCTTTGCCTTATGGAATGTCATATTCCAATTCCTTCAGTATTTTAACGTAGAAGCTGCAAGTTCCTGTGTGATCCTGACTATAGCTCCTTAATGTTCGCATGATTTCTTTTTTCCTGCCTGTAGTATTTTCTCCTTCACTTGATAGTTCTGGAATTTGGCAATTGTAGTCCTTGGTGTTTTTAGTTTCAGATCCCTTTACGAAGGTGGATGGTGGTTTCATTCAATGATTACTTATTTCTCTGGATCTAGGACTTCTGGGAAGTTTTCCTTGATGATATTATCTAGACTCTTTTTTTCATCATGGTTTTCTGGTAGACCAATAATTATTAGATTTTTTTCTTCTGGATATATTTCCCAAGTCAATTTTTTTTTCTAAATAGATATTTTGCATTTTCTTCTATCCTTTCATTCTTTAGATTCTGTTTGACTGATTCTTGATGTCTCATAGAGTCATTAGTTTCTACTTGCCCAATTCTAATTTTTATCAAATTGTTTTCTTCAGTTAACTTTTACATTACTTTCTCCATCTGTCCAATTGTTTCTTTTAAGGTGTCATTTTCTCCAGTTGGTTTTTGTACTTCCTTTTCCGTTTGTCCAATTTTCCTTTTAAATTTTCCTTTATTTATTATTTTTTAATGTTTAACAATCACTGCCATACAATTGAGATTTTATTCCCCCCACACCTACCCCCCACTACCCCCCTCCCTCCCCACAACTGTATACAATTCTGTATAGGTTCTACATATACTTTCCTAATGAGTACATTTTCACTATAGTCATGCTATGTAGTCGGACTAAAATAAATGGAAGAAATCATATAACAAATCAAAACATGATACACAAAAACATACACATACACGAACATGATCTGCTACATTCTGAGAATGACTTCCATATTTCTTTCTCTGAGTGTGGAAGGCATTTTGCCTTAGAGAACCACCATTGGGATTTTATTTTTTTTTTTTTTGGAAGAAGTTCTTGCGTTATTACAAAATTCCAAGTCTACCAGAAAAAACTCTTGCACACTGTGGTCGTTGCTGTGCACAAAGTTCTTCAGGTTCTGCTCTTTTCACTCAGCATCAAGTCATATAAGTCCTTCCACGACTCTCTGAAGTCTTCTTGTTCATCATAATTTATTTTTTAATATGTAAAAATTATTGGCCAGTTTTTCTTCTATTTCTCTAACTTGACTTTAAAAATTCTTCTTCAGCTCTTCTAACAATTGTCTCTGTTCATGCAACAAGTTCATATTCCTTCTGATGTCTCAGATGAGAATATTGTCTCACTGCTGACCACTTTGGTATTCATGCTTTGGGCCTTATCTCCATAGAAAGATTCAATCATCTTCTCTTTTCTCCTTTGGTTCTTACTCATGATATTGCTGATCATCTTTTTCCTGGCTTTTAAAATAGATCTCTGCTTCTAGGGCACAGATCTGGTGCCATGAACTTAAATCTTTGTGAGTTTTGACCTTTTGTTCTTTCAGCTAGAAGCTAACATGCTGCAGCTTACCTGGTGCTCAATTGGTTGGTGTTGGAAAGGAGAGTAGGTGAGGTCTTTTTGGGTTTCCCCGCAGTTACCCTGGAGCTAGGTTGTTAAGTGTGGGGAAGGGGTGGTATGGCTGCAATAGGTCTTCCCTTCTTATCTAGAGCATAGGCAAGCTAAGTGGTTGGTGATCTTGGCTGTCCTAGTACCTTTATGAGTCCCCTGGGCTTCTGAAGCATGCCTGGGTTCCTCATGTTGGCGATTGGGTGTTCCACCCCATGGGTCTCCAGATCTCCTCCTGCTTTCATGAGGTGGGGCTGTCTGGGACAGCTCAGGTCCTGCACTGATCCCCTTCAGCCACAGAAAGAGGGACCCTGCTTAGCGATTTTCGTAACCTCTAAGGATAAGAAACAGTTTATCTTTAGGCTGATCTCACTGATTCAGGATTTTCCTGGGGAAATATTTCATGAGTCTTTCAATGTCATCAAGGGAAAGGGAGAGCATTTACAGTCACTCTGACATCTTGGCTCCTGGTAGGTGGCTTACAAACATTTAATCTGAGGACTGATAACCTCAGGAGCTGCTGCTGCAGATACCTGGGTCTGTGCAACTTTCACTCGTTCAGTTCCCCTGGGCTTTGTTCCTCAGTTTTCAGGATTTAAAATTTTGTATTTACTTGGGGATTTTCAATTTGTTCATTTTCTAGCTTTTTCACCTGCATGTCCAATTCGTTGATTTCCTCTTTCTCTATTTTATTCATGTAGTCTTTGAATGATATAAAACTTCCCCTACAAACCACTTTTGCAATATCACATACATTTTGGTAGGTTGTCCCATTATTGCCATTCTCTTGAATGAAGTTATTTTTCTGTGATTTGTTGTTTAACCCACTCATTCTTTAGGATTAGATTATTTAGGTTCCAGTTAATTTTTGGTCTGTCTTTCCATTGCCTTTTATTACATACAATTGCTATTGAATTATGATTTAAGAAGGATACATTGACTATTGCTGACTTTCAAAATTGGATTGTGAGATTCTTACGCCCTAGAACATGGCCAATTTTTGTGTGTTTGCCAAATACGGCTGATAAAAAGGTATATTCCTTTCTTTCCTCATTCAGTTTTCTACAGATATCTGTCATATCTACTTTATTCAGTTCTATTTACCTCCTTAATTTCTTTCTTGTTTAATTTGAAGTTAGATGTATCAAGTTCAGAGAGTGGGAAGTTGATGTCCTCCATTAGTATAGTTTTGCTATCTATTTCTTCCTCTAACTCCTTTAACTTCTTCTCTAAGAGTGTGGATACTGGGGGGAAGCCAAGATGATGGAGTAGAAGGACACACTTCTCATAGCTCTCTTGAAAAATTCCATAAAATATCTACAAAATAACTCTAAACAAATTCTAGAGCAGCAGAAGACACAAGACGACAGAGTGAAAGAGATTTCCAGCCCAAGACAGCCTGAAAGGCCAACAGGAAAGGTCTATCTCACAGGGCCCAAAGCAGATAATATTGTGGCAGGGACAGTACTGGAGCAGGGCATGAAATCTTGGATAGCAACTGCAGTTCCCAGATTCTTTAATTCACAAACACCAGAGACAGCTTCAAAATCTGTGAGAAAGTGCTTTCACATAAGTGAGAAGGGAGTAGAGCCCTGCCCTAGGTCCAGCCCCAGGTGACTGCGGTGTCCATTTTTTGAGCCCTCAGCATCAAGATCTCTTACTTGATTGTGCCACACTGGAGGAACTGAGAACTTACAGGTCCCTTGACTATGCCCTCCTCTTGACAAAGGCCTCAAAAGTCAAACAACTGGTTGGGAAAATGCCCAAAAGAGGGGAGAAAGTAAGACAACCGAAGGATACTTTTTTGGTGAACGGATATTTTCCTCCATCCTTTCAGAAGAGGAAGAACAAAGTATACCATTAGAGGAAGACATAAAAGTCAAGACTTCTTCATCCAAAACCTACAAAATAAATTTGCAATTGTCTCAGGCCATTGAAGAGCTCAAAAAAGATTTTAAAAATCAATTAAGAGAAGTGGAAGAAAAAATGGAAAGAGAAATTAAAGTAAAGCAAGAAAATCTTGAAATGCAAATCAATAGCTTTCTAAAGGAGACTCAAAAAATGCTGGGAAAAAATAGCGCCTTTAAAAATAGACTAGCCCAAATGGCAAAAGAGGTCCCAAAATCCAATAGGGAGAAAATTCTTTAAAAAGCAGAATTAGCTAAATGCAAAAGGAGATTCAACAGCCCACTGAAGAAAATAGTCCTTTAAGAATTAAAATGGAACAGATAGAAGCTAATGACTTTATGAGAAACCAAGAAATTATGAAACCAAAGAAGGTAAAAAATGAAGACAATGTGAAATATCTCATTAGAAAGACAATTGTCCTGGAAAATAGATCCAGGAGAGACAATTTAATAATTATGGGGCTTCTTGAAAGCCATGATGAAAAAGAGAGCCTAGACATCATCTTTCATGAATTTATCAAGGGAAACTACCCTAGAGTCAGAGGGTAAACTAAATACTGAAAGAATCCCCTGATCAGTTCCTGAAAAAGAAGTAAAAAGAAAAGAAAGAGTTCCAAGATCAAAGAGAAAATACTGTAAGCAGCCAGAAAGAAACAATTTGAGTATTGTGGAAATGCAATCAGAATAGCACAAGATCTAGCAGCTTCTACATTAAGGTACTGAAGGGTTTGGAATACAATATTCCAGATGTCAAAGGAACTAAGATTAAAACCAAGAATCATCTATCCAGCAAAACTGAGTATAATACTTGAGGGGGGAAAATGATCATTCCATTAGATAGAGTGCTTTCAAGTATTGTTGATGGAAAAACCAGAGCTGAATAGAAAATATGATTTTAAACACAAGAATCAAGAGACGCATGAAAAGGTAAACAGGAAAGAGAATTTACTGGTTGAACTGTTTACATTCCTACAAGGAAAGGCTATATTTGTAATTCCTGAAAATTTTCTCAGTATTTGAGTAGTTGGAGGGATTATATACATATAGACAGAGGGTATGAGATGAGTTGAATAGGAAAGGATGATATCTAAACAAAATGAAATTAAGGGGTTAGAGAGGAATATATTGGGAGGAGAAAGGGAAAAACTGAATGACGCAAATTATCTCTCATTGAAGAGGCAAGGAAAATCATTTTCATTGGAGGGACAAAGTGAAAGATGAGAGGGAAAGAGTGAAGTTTCCCCTTTCAAATTTGTCTTAAGTAGGGAATAACATGCACATTCAAGTTGGTATGAAAACCAATCTTGCTGTACATGAAAGTAGGGGAGAAGGGGATAAGTGGGGTGTGGGCAGTATGGTAGAAGGGAGGGCAAATGGGAGGAGGGTTTAATTAAAATAAACACTTTTGGGGAAGTACAAGAACAAAAGAGAGAATAAAACAAATGAGGGATAGGGTAGGATGGAGGGAAATATAGTTAGTGTTTCACAACATGGTTATTATGAAAGTCTTTTGCAAAACTACACATCTATAGCCTATATTGAATTGCTTGCCTTCACAGTAGGAATATGTGGGGAAGGAGGAAAGTAGAGAAGTTGGAACTCAAAAATTTAGGAAGGAATAATGAGAATTGTTTTTGCATGCAAGTAGGAAATAAAATATACAGGTAATAAATAGGGTATATAGAATTCTATCTTGCCCTACATGAAAGAGAGAAGATGGAGATAATGAAAGTGAGGGGTGTCATAGTACAGAGGACAGATTGGGGAAGTGGTAATCCCACTGCTCAGTGTCTTGGGGTGGGGGGAGGGGAGAGATGGGGAGAAAATTTGGAACTCAAAATCTTGTGGAAGCGAATGTTGAAAACTAAAAATAAATAATATTTTAAAAAAGAAATCTGGATGCTATTCCACGTGGTTCATATATATTTGATAATGATATTGTTCCATTGTCTATGATGTCTCTTATCAGGATATAGTTTATTTCCTTATCTTTTTTCATTAGATATATTTCTACTTTTGCTTTGTCTCAGATTAGAATTGCTGTCCTGCTTTTTTTTACATCAGCTGAAGCATAACAAACTCTTCTCCAAGTTTATACCTTTACCCTGTATCCCCCTATTTCAAATATGTTTCTTGTATGCAACATATTGTTGAATTATGGTTTTTAATCCATTCTGCTCTCTGCCTCCATTTTATGGGGAAAGTTCATCCCATTCACATTTACAGTTATTATTACTATGTTCTCTCCATCCTATTTCCCCCCTTTATTATTTTAGTTCACACTTCTCCCTTCCCCTGAACAAGAGAGTTTTAAGTTTTGGCCAGCACCTCCTTCATTCTTCCAACCCTTCTTTCAAGCCCTTTCCTTTTATTCCCTTTTCTCTAAATACTTCTCTCCCTTTTAGCCTCCCCTCCATTTTCTTTTCCCTTTGCCTTTAGAGCAAGTTAGATTTCTATACTTAACTAATATTCTTATTCCTTCCTTGAAGCAAGTCAGAGGAGAGTACATCTCAAACAGACCTCATTTTCCTGCCCACTTTCCCTCTACTATAATTTGTTTTTGTTGATTTTCCTGTGATGTAATTTACCTTTTGCTGCTTCCTTCTTTTCATATTTCACATTACAATCACTTTGAACACTTAAGTCACATTTTTTATCATCACATCATTTAATTTGTTCCCATTCTCTCTATGTATATTCTTTTTTATTGTCATAATAAATATAAAATTCTCAATATTAACAAGTATCAACCTCCCTTTTAGGGATGTAAACAATTTGTCCAAATTGAATAACAAGGTTTTTTTCTCCCATTTATTACTTCTTAATGCCTCTCACGTCTTGTGTTTAAAGATCAAATTTTCTACTTAGGTTGGGGCTGTTCATCAGGAAGTTCTGAAAATCCCTTATTTCATTAAATGTCCACCTCCTTGCCTGGAATATTATGCTCAATTTTCCTGGGAAATTGATCCTTAGTTGTAGTGCAAACTCCTTTGCCTTACAGAAGATCATATTCCAATTCCTCCATTTTTTTAATGTAGAAACTGCAAGTGTTTGTGTTATCCTGACTGTGGTTCCTCCATTTTTGAATTTTTGTTATGGCTGCTTGCAGTATTTTATCTTTAATTGATATTACTGGAATTTGGATAAAATATTCCTTGCTGTTTTCAGTTTTCACTTCATCTCTTTCAGGAGGTAATACGTGAATTCTTTCGATGACTATTTTGCTCTAGGACCTTGAGACAGTTTTCCTTGATGACTTCTTGGAAGAAATTATCGAGGATCTTTTTTTTGTCCTCATGACTTTCTGGTAGAACAATAATTCTTATAGTTTCTCTCCTTTATCTATTTTCCAGGTCAGTTGATTTTCAATGAGATATTTTACATTTTCTTCTATTTTTTCATTCTTCTGGTTTTTTTTCATCCTTTAGATTCTTTTTGACTGATTCTTGATGGCTCAAAGAGTCATTAACTTCTACTTGCCCAATTGTAATTTTAATGGATTGTTTTCTTCAGTTAACTTTTGCATCTCCTTTTCTATTTGTCCAATTGTTCCTTTTTAGGTGCTATTTTCTCCAGTTAGGTTTTGTCCTTGTCCATTTGCCTAATTTTCCTTTCTAAGGAAATGTTCTCTTCAGTGAATTATTTTTTCATAATTTTAAAATCATTGGGCAATTTCTTCTTCTACAACTCTAATTTGACTTTTAAAATCCTTCTTGAGCTCTTGCACTAATGCTCTTTGGGCTTGAGACCTGTTCATATTCCTGCTGAGGTTTCAGATGGGAGTACACTCTCAATGCTGACCTCTTCTCTATTTATATTTTGGTCTTTGTCTCCATAGTAAAATTCTATGGTCTTTTTGTTTTTTGTTTTCTCCTTGCTAATGATGCTTTCTTTTCCCCTTGCTTTTTAAAGTGAATCTCTGTTTCTGGGGCACAGGGATCTCTGTACCACAGTTAATGTCCTGACAACTTGGGGCTTTGTATATTGTGACCTCTGGCTGTTTCAACTGGAAGCTAGAATGCCATAGCTTGCCTAGTGCTGAGGTGGCTGGCGTGTAAAGGCAGAGGACAGCTGAAGTTCTTCTGATTTTCCCCTGACTTACCTTGAAGCTCATTGCATGTGGTGTGGGGAAGGGTTGTTCTGGAAGCAGGCAGTCTCCTCCCCTGAGTTAGAGCACAGGCAGGCTCAGCAGTTGGTGAAAACTACTCTGTGCTGATGTCTTCCCAATTACTGTGGCTGTGCTCAGGCATGCCTGGCATCTTTCTGTTTGTGCTTATGGGCTCATCTCCCCTGGGGTTCAGGATCTTGCCCTAGTTCACTGAGTTGAGACTGTCTTGGATAGCTCCAGTCCTGTACTAGTTCCCTTCAGCCACAGCAAGAAGGTGTCTCTACGATTTTCCTAGCTCCTGGAGCCGAGAGACTGCTTGCTTCTTTGGCTGATTCCACTTTTCCAGGATTTTTCCTGGGGAAATATTCTCTGCATTTTTCAAGGTTAACAAAAGGAGGGTATGAGCACTTGTGGATCACTCCACTATCTTGGCTCCTAGAAGTTCAAGTTGGTGACTTAAAAACATTTAATCTGGGGCCACATAGATAGTCTCAGGAGGAGCAGCTGCTGTTGCAGGAGGTCTTGTGCTTCTCTCTCACTCAGCCACTGGACTTTCATCCTGTGCTGATGTGTATGAGAATCTGCACTGCTGCTTCTGATTCAGTCTGTCTGGTGTTTCCTGCTTGGCTTTGCTATGGTGGGGTCTGCACTGGTACAACCTGTGTTCTCTGCACTTCCCCAGCCCCATGTAACAGATCCTTCCCATTGACCTTTTGAGCTGTCCAGGGCTGGAAATCTGACATACACTGTCTCCTGGTAGATTTTGCCACTCTAAAATTTGTTTGGACTCTCTTTTTAAGGTATCCGAAGGGAATTGTCATAGTGCATAGGTGAGTACCTGTGCTCACTCTGCCATCTTGACTCCACCACCTCCATTTTTTTCCATTATTATACAGATTTTTCATTCAGATATATTCAGAAATCATTGTCTCCTGCTCCCTTCTTTGGTTCTTCTGCTTCTCTAATTGGAAATCCCCAGTAAATGAAGTAACAATTGAATTCCTAGAGGAAAGAACACTCCTCCAGTCCCCTTCAAATCATATACTGTTGCCTAATGGATTGGAGGAGTTCATAATATCAAAAAATCATGGTATCACAGACTTAAGAACTGGATGGAACCTCTGAAGTGATCTAGTCTAACATCTACTTTTTACAAATGAGGAAACAGGCTCAGAGATTTTAAGTGAATTGCATAAGGTCATAAAAGGAAGAAATTTCAGAATGAGAATATGAACCAAAATCCTTTGACTAGAAATTTAACCCATGTTTTTCTTTTGATAATAGGAAGCAATAACTTCACTTTCAAGGAGAAAGGATAGTGAAGATGTCCCAGTCAGGGAAGAGGACTATGCTCAGGATTCAAAATGGGTGATACATATTGTTCATACTGTAGTTTTGAAATATTCTGCATGAGTACCCTGAGAAGCCAGTTATGTCTAAATATACCTTTTCACAGTGACTGCCTATGCTATGACAGTGATGACAATGATAATATTGAGGCTTCTGAGCTCTAGTAGGCAGCAGTCAGTATCCAAGTTTGTAGAGTAGGGCCAGTGTAGCCCTCCTAGACACTTATTCTCTCAATTATGGGTTTATTGTTGAAATGATTTTTCTATATTGGTTCTTGTCTCTTCACAGCAATATTTCTCTACAAAAACAAGTAGCCATTGTGATTTCAACAGACTCAGGAAAGGCTAGATTCTTTAAGTTTTGAGCAGCAGATGGTTTATATAAATAGTGCAAAGATCAGATGAAATCTACCCAGAGACTGTGCATCTTTTCTTTAGACTTTGTTGATAAGTAGATCAGCATGTAGGCATTCACCATTTCATGCCTTTAACATTACCAGTTACAATAATTCAAAGTTCAAGTAACACTATAGGTGTTCGTGTGAACCAGGAAACATTTCACTATATCAGTCAAGGTAAAGTGATTTTCTGAGGGGCAGAGTCAGGATGGTGGAAATAAAAGCAGGGACTTCTAGAGCTCCCCCCACCACACTCAGCCAAATACCTGTAAAAATGACTTTAAACGAATCTGGAGCTGAAGAATCCACAGAATGATGGAGTGAAGCAAATCTCTAGTCAAAGACACCCTGGAAATTTGACAGGAAGCACCTATAGCTCCAGGGTGGGATCAGAGCACGGTCCAACAAGGGCTATGCCAGGACAAATGGAACCCCAAGGCACTAAATCTCTGGTACCTGCGGTGGTTTGCAGACTTCACAACCCCAAAATACCACAGACAAATTGGATGGTAAATAGAAAATATCTATTTAACCTGTGTGATCTGATCCCAGTGCCAGTTTGAGGGAGAGGTAGAGGAACATGCAGCAGACACAGCAGAAGCAGGGGAAGCAGCAACGGCTGTTTTTGGAGCTCTAGGCCCACAGAATGTGCAGGGATCAAATAGCTGACAGTATACGGCCCACCACCACTGGAAGAAGAGAACTGCTTTAACAAAGGGCTCAAAAGTAAAATTAATATCTATGAAAATGATAAAAAAAAACCTGAAAAAGAATCATACTATAGAATCTTGCCATGGTGACAAGGAAGATCAAAACACACAAACAGAAGAAGACAAGAAAGCCAAAGCTCCTATATTCAAAGCTTCCAAGAAAAATATGAATTGGTCTCAGGCCATGGAAGAGCTCAGAAAGGTTTTTGAAAATCAAATAAGAGAAGTAAAGGAAAAATTTGGAAGAGACATGAGTGATGCAAGAAAATCGTGAAAAATGAGTCAACTGCTTGCTAAAGGGGACCCAAAAAATGCTGAAGAAAATAACACCATAAAAGAAACTAACCCAAATGACAAAAGAGATCTAAAAAGTCAATGAGGAGAAGAATTCCTTAAAAAGCAGAATTGACCAAATGGAATAGGAGGTCCAAAAGTTTACTGAAGAAAATAATTCCTAAACAATTAGAATGGAGGAGGTGGAAGCTATTGACTTCATGAAAAATCAATAAATTATAAAGCAAAGCCAGAAGTATGAAAAAATAGCAGACATTGTGAAATAACTCATTGGAAAATAAATTACTTGGAAAATAGATCCAGGAGAGAAAATTTAGAATTTAAGGCACTATCTGAAAGCCATGATAAAAAAAGAGCCTAGACATCATCTTTCATGAAATTATCAAGGAAAAGTGCCCTGATATTCTAGCACCAGAGGGTAAAATAGGTATTGAAAGAATCCACCGATCACCTCCTCAAAGAGATCCCCAAAATAAAATGCTTAGGAAAATAGTAAGTCAAATTCCAGAGACCCCAGGTCAAGGAGAAAACATTGCAAGCAGTTAAAAAGAAACAATTGGAGCATTGTGGAAATAAAATCAGAATAACACAAGATCTAGCAGCGTCTACATTAAGGGATCACACACCTTGGAATATGATATTCCGGAGGTCAAAGGAGCTTGAGTTAAAACCAAGAATCACCTATCCAGAAAAACTTAGTATAATTACTCAGGGGAAAAGCTGATCATTCACTGAAATGGAGGATGTTCAAACATTTTTGGTGAAAAGATCAGAACTGAGTGGAAAATTTTACTTTCAAACACAAGACTGAAAGAAAGCATGAAAAGGTAAACAGGAAAGAGAAATTCTAAGGGACTTACTAAAGTTAAACTGCTTACATTCCTACATGGAAAGATCATATTTGTAACTCTTAAGACTTATCTCAGTACTGACGTACTGGGAGGGATTATATACATATAGACAGAGGGCACAGGGTGAGTTGAATATAAGGCATGATATCTAAAAAAAATAAAATTAAACAGTGAGAGAGGAATATGTTGGGAGAAGGAAAATAGAAGAAATAGAATGTAGTAAATTATCTCTGAAATACAAGAGGCAAGAAAAAGCTTTTTCAATGGAGGGGAAGAGGGTTGAGGTGAGAGGGAAAGACTGAACCTTCCTTTCATCTAATGTCTTACGGAGGAAATAACATGCACACTCAATTTGGTATGAAAATCTAACTTACTCTACAGGAAACTAGGGGAGAAGAGGATAAGTGGGGACATAGAGGGATGATAGCAGTGAGGGCAAAAGGCAGTAAGGGGTATTTAGATGTAAACACTTTTGAGGAGGGACAGGGTCAAAGGAGAAAATAGAATAAGGGGGGGCAGGATAGGATGGACAGAAATATAATTAGTCTTTCACAACATGACTGTTATGGAAGTGTTTTGCACCACATTACATGTATAATCTATATCAAAGTGCTTGTTTCTCAATGGGAATGAGTGGCCAGAGAGGAAGGGAGAGAAGTTGGAACTCAAAGTTTTGAAACCAAATGTTTAAAAATTGTTTTTACATCCAACAGGGAAATAAGACATACAGGCAATGAGGTATAGAAATCTATCTTGCCCTACAAGAGAAAAGAAAGAAAAAGAAAAAGAGAAGGGGGATATCATAGCAGGGAGGGCAGACTCGGGGAAGGAGTAATCAGAATTCATGCTGTTTTGGGGTGAGTAGAGGGAGAGATGGGGAGAAAATTTGGAACTCAAAATCTTGTGGAAGTCAGTGTTGAAAACTAAAAATAAATAAATTAGTGGAAAAAAGTGAGTTTCCTTAAGAAGAGTCATTCACTTCCTTAGTAAACTTCAGTGGCTCACTATAAACTCTAGAATAAAATGGACTTCTGTTTTTTAGTTTTCAAAGCCCTTCCAAACTTACCCTAACCTATCTTTTCAACTTCATTAGACATTACTTCTTGTGCTCTGTGATCCATCTCCTGCAATACTTTTATATCTTTGCACTAATTTTCTCACCATCTTGTGCCTTGAGTAATACTACCTGTTCAACATTGTCTCCCAGAATTTTTCTTTTTCTTTAATATGTAGCTCAAGCACTACATTCTGAATGAAATCTTTCTTCATCCCTCCAAGTGCTGAAATCCTTCCTCTCAATTACCATGTATTTACCCACTTTGAATTTATCTTTAATGTATCTATTCTTTATATAGTTGCTTATGTTCTTGTTATTTCTTTTGTTAGAATTTAAAAATTCCTTGACAATAGGCATTATTTCATTCTTTGTAATTTTATTTCAGTACTTAGCAGAGAGTTTCCCATATAGGAGGTGCTTAATGAATGCTTGGTGATTGATTTATAAATGTAGGAACCCAGGAAACCATAATATCCATGTAATAGTTCTGTTTATTGGCCTCTCGTGGTATTTTTCCTGATGAATATTGCTGGCAACATTTATTTCCACTTATCCAGATTTCACTACTGCTGAACCTGAGTTAGCATAATCTTCCAAAATTGCATAGAGTTATGCACCCAAAACTTAAACTGTTTCCCTTCTTTGATTATGGCAGTATGCTTTGGCTATATTTAGGCCCTAATCCATGTCTCCAGGCCAGTGAAACTGCCAAGAGAACAAAGAGGTAGATTGTCCTGGTTCAATTTTCATCCCATACCCTCTGCCTTTATTTTCAATTTACCCACTTGGAGTTTGTTTGGTCCTTTAACCTTCAGGTTCAGTTACTGACAATCTGACAACCAATCCCAGGAACCATTTGCTTTGGCAACTACTACTTTATAGTTAGGTTGGATTTCTATTTACCTAATGGAATCTCAATTTGCATCAGTTCATATTTCCTCCCTTTTCAAATTTTCAAATTCTTCCACCATGATTTCTGCTACTGGATGTGTGTCAATTGCTGCTAGTATTTGTAATGCATCAGTGCCCATTCTTTTATCCCTCCCTTTATGGAGAATCTGATATTATTTAGTAAAGAACATGAAAAGAAACATCTGTAATCCAAGGTAATAAGTAACATGTACCAAAATTGAAGTGCAAAGTGTTCTGAAATCTCAGAGGAAAGAGGAATGAGCAAACACTGGTTTGGATTCAGGAAGGATTCAGGAAGAGTGACATTTAATAAATTTGTTTAGTGCTTTTATATTTTTAAGCTACTTTATAGATATGATCTCATTTGATCATGACAGCCTTCTAGGTTGACATATTTTATTATCCCTGTTTACAAATGAAGTAGGTTAGAGTGCTTTGTCCATGATAATACTGCTCGCAAATACCAGAAGCCTTCATGTTCTGCATTATTTCTACTTCACCCATTGAAAAAGGCATAGATATTCGAAACAAAGAGTCTTAATGGGAAAGACATTGAGTCAAGTAACAAAGATGGGAAAACAAATGACAGGAGAGAGGAAAGATAAGGTGTCTACATTATCAAAAGAATGGAATACAACTGAGAATAAATGGAGAAAACTTTTAAAAGATTAGTTGAGATCAAGCAATAAAAGCTTTTGAATGTCAGGTGAAGAAAGTTGACCTATAAGTAACACTCTCATAAGATAAGATGCCCCTCAAACATGGTAAAATAATCTAAGCTAACACAACAGTCTTTGCTTTAAAGATACTATTTTTCAAAATTCCACAAAAATTAACACCAAAAAAGTATATTATAAGATGTATGTTCAACATGAAAGACCACTTTCCCAAGGGTGAAAGAACACCATGGTCAATTTTTTTTGAATATTTTTAAAATGCTCAAAATTCATGGATGAAATTATATTACTTGCATTGAGTTTCAGAACATCTTCATGGTAAAATTTGTAATAATGTGGACAATCCAGAATTACCCTTTCAAACTAGAAAAAAAAAGTGAATGAAAAACACATATTGCTGAGATTATGGCGTGCAGCTGCCTGGACAGCACATCAAATGAATCGATTGTTGGGCATATCTTGGTTAAGCATTGCAGATGGCCAATGAATGGATTTTGAAGTGTGTAGGAGGAGGATATCAAGCTGGATCACATTAAGGAAGCTGCAGTTATTCTATTTTAATGATCCCAAAATTCTGGCTGTCTCTTAAACCCTAACATTTAAAAAAAAAATTAAAATTCAAAGTAACTAACCCAATATGTCATGTAAGACCCATAATGTACACCAAACCCTCTAGTATATTGCAAATAGAGACTTGTTTCAGAGCAGTGGCATACAAAGTCTTACACAATATGTGGAGGACCAGGAAAGGGACTATATTTGTCAAGCAGGAAGAATGAGAGATAGACTGAATGATTCATTAATACTTCGGTCAATACAATGAAAATATTAGTATTTCTAACGGGTTAGGTAGATCATCCAAGTAGTATTTATAGGAAAAGGAAAAATCATAAATAATTAGAGAGTATTGAGGCATTGCAACACACATGGAAATGTCACATAGAAGTTATACATATTGATAAAATCATGGATACATTACTGAAATTGGTAAGTAACAGTTAGCTAATGTTGAGTAGTGGAGCAGAGTTGCTTTTGTACTTTATCCACAACATAAAGAATAAATATGTTTAATACAAAGTATACCTGTGATACATAAAAGTTTATACTAAAACCATAGGAAAGCTATTTACATATATATAAATATATATGTATGTACATATATATGCATATATATACATATATGTGTGTATGCATATACTTACCTATATGTAGATTTATTTGTATTAGTACATTATATATACATGTGTATATATATATATTACATGTGCATATATGCATATATAACATATTACTATACAGATGTGTATATGCATAAGCATGTATTATATGTATGTGTCTATATATGCATGTGTGTATATGTATGTATAGATGTATATATGTATGTGTATATGTGCATGTGTGTGTGTCTGTAAAACTTATAGTCTTGGTCTTTCCATTTATACTATTTCTTTTCTATTCATTATCTTCCAGCTAGTCAGGCAAGAATGCTTCTTACATACCTTATTATTTGAGGGCAATTTTATATTTATAACTGCTTTATGGCTGAAATTTTAAAAAATCCTTATCTACTCACAGGTTATTAATCTTTACACACATAGTTGCTCTAGATGTTGGAGAGAACACTTTGTTTTTGTTGTTGTTGTTGTTGTGCGTTTGTTTTTTGTTTTTACAAGGGTAATATCCGAAGTCTTTCCACCTCAGTAGTGCCTGTGAAGTCTCTATTCCATTTGCTTTGGAACCTAGGGCCACCTCTATACTTGGCTGAGGGAGGTAAGTAGCAATCTCAGGAAGTCCTGTGTGTGTTGTCCTTCCATCTTACATTGAGAGTAATAGACTTGGAAGTGGGGGGGAAAGATGTAGGGGAAGAAGATGCTAATAATTTCATGATCTCTCTTGTATTTTGTAATGTACACAAACTCATTCTGAAATATATTTTATTTAATGTATAATCAATTAATATACTTCCAAAGGAACAGAATCATATTCTTAATGACACTATTGCTACAAACGAAGTCAAAGTATTTTTTTGAAAGTTTAGCTAAATTAAAGGAAGGAAGGCATAACAGAAGAAGGTTCAGAATGCTGAATTACTAGAATTAGTCTCATCATGCACCCAAACATTGGTAAAACAGAGTTTGGTGATCACAAGTACTGATTTTTATTCTGTTACTTCTGTCATCCTAGCAAAAACCATTACTTTCTTTTACACATGTTCTTGGTAAATACACAACATGGATTTAAAAGATGATGGTTTTATTATTCCATGTTTTCTGTTCTATGAGAAACATGACATTTGTTGAAGGGGATCACAGATTTTTTTTCTTTTAAACCCATTTAAGATTGTTCCCAGGGTGTGAAATGCTCAGGAAGGCTTCAGCTATGTTTATGAATTTTATCCTGAAAAGTCCGATGATGCACTCTGCTATCTGTTTAAATTTTTATTATATTAAAGGTGTCATTAGTCAGAACTAAGCTCAACTAGAACTTTTCTGTAATTGGAATTTTTTTCTATATTTTGCTCTTAATAGAAAGAGGGTGAGTACAAGAAAATGAGGTCGTGTAAGAGGTTTATTACTTCTATGGTTACTTTGAGTGATCAATGTTCAGGGTTCTCTTACTGATACTTATTTTAATCTTATATGTATTCTTAGCTTCTTTGAGCAATATGCATGTGTTCTTATGGAATTCTTTATAAATAATCTAATTGTGAAGCTAGAGTGCTGCAAACTGAAGTAAATATTTAACATATTGGAAGAAAGCTAAATTATGAATAACTTTCCCTGAAGCTTTTACTAAATATTATTTCTAAGCTTCAGACAATGACTTTGTTGAATAAAGTAAGGTATCTTTCATTCACATAATTATGTAGCCGTGATATTTGTTAAATTTTAATAACGTAAGAAAATCTTTACACTTGGGGGTTGGTTCCTTTTATCACTCTCATGGTATCAAATTTTCTAGTCTTTTCAATTTCTTTACGTACTGAATTAAAACATATTATTTATCTATCGATGATTTTATGCTATTGGACTATCTGAGATTTAATTACAAAAAAGTCTAAAAAATTGGCATAAAATTATTTTTTAATAGAACGAGAGGGATTATGTTTCACATATTTTTCAAGATCCTACCATCCCTCTCTGAAAACGTTCAGTCTGGTAAGCACATGGCTGATTTTTGCCAGGATTTCAAAGAGCTGCTATGGATGCTGCTCTTTTTGTTAGACTTCGTATTTTTAAAAAAATTATGTAGAATGTTGTCATATTTTCCCGTATAAGCTGCCAAAGTCAGGGTACTTTATCACCACAAACCAACATATTGAAAGGATATTGGCTAGGTCATTATTTGCCAAATTTATTTTTGAGTTGGTCATATCAATATATAAATTGTATTATCTCTGAGGCACCATAACCAGAATGAAGCTGGCAGAGGGGAATAATATTGGTTGCGCTTGGTCATTCCTCCCACTCATCCTTCTACTGCCACTTGCCAAACAGATGGGTAATGATAACAATGGATATAGGATTCTGATGATGTCTTTATTATTCTGGCGTATTGACACCAACCCCTACTTTTGAGATACTCTATTGGATTTTGCATGTACATGTACATTCATAACTTCTTTAAATGTATCTTCTTTACTTCTCACTGACCCTTGCCTGATCTCCTATATATCTTACTGATATAGTATAAGGGAGAGGCTAATTTTATTATATTCAACTGACAGTTATTATGCCCCTTCTTCCTGCAAGAAACTATGCTAGATGCTAATGGATTACCATTTTCTGGTTGAAACCTACATTTTCAATTTTTGCTCACTTTTTTGCCTCTCATTTTTAAGTTCTTTTCTTCATGAAACCACTCAAAGGAAATTCCACTTGAGTAAAACATGCTCCTTCCTGTATTGTTAATGTACTTTAATGTAATTAATGTATTTTAATGAAATAGGAAGATATTTCCCATTCATTAATAGGCCTATGTGACCTGCTTAAGTCACATGGAAGCCTAAGTCACATGAGTTTGAGTTATAGGAAGTCTGTGGTGGTAGGAGTTTTCTAAAAGGGTGGAACTGGAACTAGAAAGTGTGGAGTTAGGAAGGAAAGAACAGGAAAAGGCAGAGCTGGAGCAGAGCTGAAAGGAAATTGATCAGACTAGTCAAAGCTGGGAAGCACAGAAAAAGCAGGCAGCTAGAATTTTAAGTGTTTGTAGGAAGATCTAATAATGTGTATAGAATTCTTGGTTACTATGATGGATTTCTTTGTTGCTATAATGGATTTGGCTTTCTAGTGTTTGAATAAATGTTTTGAGTCTGTCTTCCATGTGGCCAGTCTCTTTTATTTCACAATTCAGAACTGTGCCAGCATATTCATGGTCACTATGGGAACTGTGAATATCATGTTGATACTATACTTCCCCATTTCTGTGTTCATGAGATACATATTTTTCCTCTGTGCAGAGGTCAAGTGTTTTCTCCTCCATGAAGTTTTCCCCACCACTCCTGAATTAAAACAATTTCTTTTTCCTCAGATTTTTTTTTTGATTCTTCTTTGTCACGATCACATTGTACATCATAGAATTATTGTTTTTAAGTACTCCATATTGCATTGTTATAGTAGAGATTCCTCAAGATCAGGAGTTGTGTCATCTTTCATGTTTGTATCCGTTGCAGAGCCTAGTATTTGAATGGTACAACCTCACTTGTAAATGATGTGTGAAGAGATCACCTCCCAGTAGTAACTAGCAGCTCACACCTCTCACTTGAGCATACGACCCCCACTTACTCTCTTGACTATTCTGTTCATTGTAACTTGCTCTTGCACTCATAGATCTATCTAACAACAAAAGTGATTTCATTCAGACTCTGTTTAGTAGCATAAGATTCCATTTACATAAAGGGCCACTCATAATAATAGACTTTTTGATCTTAAACATAATCATTTCCTTTATCAATTAGTCAATGAATACTAATAACATAACAGGTGCTTGTATATATGAAAGAAAATATATACATTGCCATTCACATGTAAACTTCTGTTGTATTTTCTATCCAGTATCTATGGGTTACAGTGGGGAAAGAAACCTGACAATGGAGGCACAAAAGTAAAAAAAATGATATGATTTTCACGGTTACTTAACTGTGGAACTAAAAACAACAGAACCCTCTTTTTTTTCCTCAGGATCTCTTCATAAAACTTTCTTTATAAAACGTGTTTCTATGTTAAAAGGATGTTTCTGTGTTTGAGTAATACATGATGTCTCAGGCAAGCTAGTTGATTGAATGAGTGACCTCCGATTTTCTGTTTCTAATTTGTTGCTTTACTTAGCTAGATTTTCTTAGTAGAAACTACAGAATCCATCACTTACAATTTTACATTTAATTGATGCAGTCTTGAAGTGTCTCATCTCTCAAAGTCTCTCTGTGTCTCTGCTTCTATTTTATTTTTGTCTCTCTGTCTCTTTGTCTGTCTCTGTCACTGTTTCTGCATGTCCATCTGTCTCTGTCTCTCCATCTCTCTGTCTCTGTTTCTGTCTCTCTCTCCTCTCTCTGTTTCTGTTTCTGTCTCTCTCTCTTCTTATATTTCTTTCTTTAAACTCAGCATCATCTCTGTGAACAAACACACCTTAGTATATGATTCATAATCAAATTCCTATACTTTGCCTATAATCAGAGAAATTACATTTGAACAAATATCATAAGAGAGTTTTGATATCTATGTTTCTCCAAGAAATGATAGAACATGTGTGATCATTAACACTACTAAAGGAGTCTTCTGTAGATTTTTTTTTTAATGTCAAACTCCCCAAAATTGCCATTTCACTCTTAGGCACAGAGAAATCAATGGGGAAGTGCATAAGTGAGCTAACCAATAAGAGAAAAAAAAAGAAAGAAGTAATTCAAATTTAGAAACAACTATCCCGGGTCCTGAGGAATAAAGTAGCTGCTCAAATAATTATTGCTCTTAGATTTCTGAGCATGTCGAAATTGGCAATAAATCTTAAAGTGACAGTACTTGAAATTTGAATTTTGGTTCTACTGCTCTAAATAGACAACCAGGGAATTTGTGGCTGATGTCAAATTAACAGAAGATTTAAACTGAGAACAATGGTAGACTTGGAATCAGAAAAAAAAATAGATTTAAATTTCATCTTTCCCAGTACTACTTACCTGACCTTAGGCAAGTCATTAGAACTCTCTGGGTCCCTCTTCTCAGATCCATAAAATTAAGAGACTGTACAATATGATGACTTTCAGAATCTTACTCATCTCTAAATCTATGCTCATTTGAAACCTTGTAGCTAAAAAACAAAAACAATGTTCCAAGAGACTCTGACAACATGAAGATTTACATAATTTTACAGCTGTTATGTTTAAATCAATCATACCATAAGACTAAGTTATACACACGATTGTTCAAATTTTGGATCTCCTTAGTAACATGTCACAAGAGACCCCAAGGGAAGCCCAATAAGACTATTTTCCTGTGTTCTCATTCAGTGTTTCCTTTCTTTTGTACAATATTTTAAAACTATTATGCGATGCATGACTAGAGACAGAAGACATGAAGTTATTATACTTCAAGATGTATTTACAGTTGCAAGATCCCAAAAGGAACATATTATTACTGCAAGCTCTCTTTAATTTTTAATAATTTTCCTGTGAAAAAATGAGGGAAGAGTTTAGTATACATTTTGTTCTTTTTGCAAATGCAAGACAAAACGCATTTTATGTATCCCCCATTTTAAGAATTCAAACCAAGTTTTAAACTAAGAAAAATACAGTCCCTGTTGTGAAGGAGATCACATTTTAATGGCGAAAAGAACTAGGTACATATAAGATATAGTCAGAATAAATGGGAGGTAATCTTAGGGGGAAGGCATTAACAGTTATAAAATCAAAAAAGTAAGCCTACAGAAGATGGAATTTGAGCTGAGATTTGGAAACAAAAAGCAACAGGGAAGTTAAGGAGCAGCATTGAGGAGGGAGAGCATTGGCATAGATGGAGTACTGTTCATGAGAAGTAGTAGGTAGGACAGTATGGCTGAAACAGAGTATGTGAAAGGATATAATAGCATAATATCAGTTGAATATTCTTATTATTGTAATGATAAAACATATGTGATCATTCACATTACTAAAAAGTCCTCTGTGGATTTTAGATTTTTTTTGGGGGGGGGCAATAACAAACTCTCCAAACTGGCCATTTAACTCTTAGACTAGGTGAAATCAATGAGGGGAAGATAGGGAGAGTTAACCAATAAGAGAAAAAAGAAAGTCATTTTAATATTCAGTCATGGAGAATGGGGGAGGGGTCAAACCAATTTGAGATTGCATCCAATGAAATCTATCTCATATACTTTCATCAGTGAATCCAAAATCATTTAATAAACGCCTACTCACTAATGTATTTGATAGTAGGGATACAAATAAAAAAGACAAAAAGGAAGACAGAGACAGACAGAAAGAAAGAAAGACAGGGAAGGGAAAGAGGAGGGAAGTAAAGAGAGAGGGGAGAAAGAGAGAGAGAGAGAGAGAGAGAGAGAGAGAGAGAGAGAGAGAGAGAGAGAGAGAGAATTCTTGATCTCAAGGAGCTTACGTTATATCAAGAGAGACACATATATGCTCATTTATTAGTAAAATGTGCAGACTAGTCAAGTAAAATCCAGTCCTTAACATTTCTCATCATCTACTAATACAAAAAGCAAATGGAAAGTTATTGAATATAGGGAAAACCTTAGTAGATAAAGTGATCAGGAAACACTTCGATTGGTTATTCATACATTATTCTCTCATCCTTTCCTTCATTTTCATTAGACAGCATTTTACTCCTTTATTCTAGATCTACCTCTTTTATTTCTTATCTGGATCTCATTTTCTCCTATGTCATATGGAACCACATTCCAATAAGAATTCTCCTTATTTAAGTAATTTTATTTTATTTTCTTTCTTGTCTATGGTCTTCTTGGTTCTCACCTTCAAATACATTTAAGTCTCTCTTTCTTAAGTAAAATAAGCAAAACAAATAGAAAAATATTTCCTTCAAAATGGGCCTCACATTCCCATCCACAAAATGATATTGCTTTGAAATAATACACACATTTAAATATATGTTTAATCATATAGGAATTATACCTATACATTCACATATGCATACATACATGTATGAATATACACAAAGATAAATGATAGTGAAATCATGCACATTATAAAATTGAATTGTTCTGTTAGTCATATTTTAGGTCTCCTTAGTAATACATTCACACGATGCCTCAGATGAAGTCAGCTAAGATAATTTTCCAACGTTCTTATTCAGCATTTGACTTCTGTAGAGTATTTTACAATTTTCATGAACTTATAACTACAATTATACCACATGGTTATATCCTGGATATAGATCTCACAGTGACTGATTTTTCAGTGATCATCTTTTCCCTGCCTATGATGAAGACTAGACAAAGGGACCAGTCAATTCCTAGGCCCCACACTAAAATCTTTTAGATTGGTAGGATCTACCAAAATCCATTACCCATTGCCAAAGCCTTTGAGAGCCCATAGTTACCTTCATACCATAATGAAGTATTGAAGCATTTGAAGAGAATTTTGGTAAACAAGTATAACCCTTACTAACTTGAAAGGTTATTTCAACATATATATATACATACATGTATATATATATATATATATATACACACACACATATATTTATATATAAACACATATATATATGTGTGTGTGTGTGTGTGTGTGTGTGTGTGTGTGTGTGTGTGTGTATTATTATCAGTGAAACCTTTTCTTTTCATTGTTGTGGGCTATTTATTTCCTATGAAAAGAGGCATTGCTTAGCAAAGGTTATAAAAAGAAAAGGTCCCTCCTTGCAATTTAATTCAGAAGATTAATTTTCTGGGCCTTGCTTGCAATTGATAATTTGTTTATGATGGGGAGTTGCTTATATCATCAGAGTCTTTCTCCTACATCTTTATAATGAAGGAAGTCATTCTCAACCAATTTATTTTTTATCCTTGTCATTGGAAATAATCCAATTTTGCCAGTTTTGCCAAGGATTATGATTTGTTTGAAGCAGTTATAGGAGAGTGTTAAAATGAATGGATTTTCCCCCTGGTTCCTTCATCTTTTAGACATATTCATTTAAAAAATAGATTGGTAAATGAAATGATAGTTGATCTATGTTAAAATAACATGACTGAGGAGTGTGGTGAAGTACAGATGTTCACCTCTGAGAGCTCATTATTTAAAGTGCCCTACCATGTACAAGTGACAAAATAAAGACTAATCATCATGAGTCAATCTAACTGGAACCAACGACAGAATAAATAAAATTACCTTAGTTGAACCAAAGTGTAACTTATTTTAACTTGCTTCAGGGATTTCTCTTCTACTTCCTGTCATCCATCCGATTTTTAGTCTTAAGTCCAATACTTGTTTACTGTTAATTCACGCATTAATTTTTAAGAAACAATTTTTCTAAAAGGTGTTTGGTTGCTGATTGCACAAAGTCTGGAGTATATAATGAAGGGTAGTGGGGAATGATTCTCTTCAGAAAGAGAGAGGGATATTAACACCATAATACGGAGCAAATAAAGCATGCAGTTCCCATTAAAAGTAATGACTATTGTGTAGCTTGCTCTCTTACTAAATGCACTTAGAATATATCACATGGAAGTCCTCGTAATCACTAAGAGCTGGCCTAGTTTATTTCAAGTGGGTTATTATTGTCTTTATCCTCAATGCCATTTATTAACTACATATTCGGTCACATTGAGAGTGAAGCATTCTTGGGAATGATGAGGACTTTCAGAATATATGTATGTATGTGTGTATGGATCTCTCCACACACGTACACACATCTATGTGGATTATTTTCCTCTCTAACTCACACCATCGCCACGTTTTTGACTCTTTATCTCCACTGCTAAACACAGTGTCTCACAGACACTAAATACTTGTAACACCAATGTGATACCCACAATAGCCACCATAGATATGCATGAGTATTTCCAGGATAAATTTCCAAAATATAAATTCTTTTTCTCAAAAATGAAAAAGAGATATTTATTCAGATACCGGAAAGCCAATTTCACCGTGGTAAAAATGAAGCTTGTACACATTACCAATAAAAGGAGCACCACTATCTTCAATCCTTCCCTCTGTTAAGCCTCCCCACAAACAAACTCCCCTAGGCAAAATTTCACCCTCTCTCACACTAGCTGCTCTGCCTTAGCTCTACCCTGCTCTCTCCCAGCTCTGCCTTACTCTCTCAGCTCCACCTTTCCTGATCCACCTATTTGGCAAGCTCATTCCACTATCAACTCCTTGTGACTCAGGCTGTGCTGGGCCAAAGGTTAAAGCAGGTGACACGGGCCTATTAAGGGAAAGCAAGATCTTCAAATTCCTTTACCATTGCAAAACTTAATAAAAAATAGTTGATAACAAAAAAATGTCTGAAGTAGCTTTATGTGGTATAACTGCTTTCTTCTATATTTTCTGGATCTTTAGGCACCAAAGAGAGATGAAAGTATAAAGCTGAATAGTACCATGGAAGTGAGATAATATCACAGAAGGCACCCTTCCTTTTGTTATTTTCCCTGGTAGGATTTGAGGGGAGAAGAGATGTAGTGACTAGCTTTTCCAGTGTCTCTTCTATTTTGTTGACTGGTACTCACAGGGTTGCAACACCAGAAGAAGACACAGAAAAACTGATTAAATGGATAAAGCAGAAGTACCCACATCCAGCACATGGAAGTAAAATAGGCTGACTTCTGTGAATTGCAGATGTGTTGTCCAAACCTCTGGATGGCACAATGATAAAAGAACCTGGCAGTGTGGGCAATCTAAGTGGCAGTGCCAGGTAGGTGTATCTTGGTTCACCTCATTCCAGTCTGAAGTATTGATCATTCTAGGAGGGATTCCTCTGCTATCTAGCAGAGTGAGTAGCAAAAAAGAGTGAGCTGGAGCATGGTGAAACCTTTTTTCCTTCTTTTTACATTGATATAAAGAAAGCTAGGCAAAATATGCTTTTGAGGTCATCAGGATAATATTTGCAAATGACACAAAAGAAGTATGGTGGCAGAAGTGGTTAGGTCAGAAATTTCACTCCAATAACAGACAATCTTGGCCACTTCAGAACTTGAACCGACTGTTATCCTTTAAGCTCGTTTTTACTACCATTAATACATTTCACCTGTATACTAATTGAGTAACAGCTTTGGATCTATGGTGAAGAGGGAAGAGAGGACAAAATGATGAATAAAGGTGCATGAGTTAAGAGAATTAGGAGATAGTACAGAAATATAGGATAACTCTTGATAGGAGTTAAAAGATTAGAAGTTATTGGTATGTGTAGCATGAATTAAAAGCTGCACATGTATAGTTGGAAGTAAACTGGCATATCACCTGTTTATGTGCATCTAAGTAGCTTCTGTAGATATTGCGTCCTGAGAGGTATCATCCAATGCATTGGACAATCCAAAACTTTAGTCCCTTTTAGTCCCTTTGGCTCCACCAAAGGATTTTGAACTGTCTCTCAAAAAATATAGAGGAAAACATCCTTTACATTTTGTTGTGGGTCAGCCCAAAATTCTTTGGCATGTAGGTGATCTGTAAGCAGTCCATGAGAAGGCAGATTGTGTAGGCCTGCCCTATGGGATCCCAACTTCACTTGTTGTAGAAGGGAATGAATTGAGCAAACATGAAGACAACTCTGTCTTTCCAGAGTGCTAAAGGGTCTATCATACATACAGACAAACAGACATAAAATTAAGAACGCCCACCCTAGAGATATACCCAAGATTCACCAGTAAAGTCCCTTCTCTTCCCAATTGACATTGATCAATAACAAAAACATCTACTAGGAAATTTTGATGTGATACTCAATGTGATAATAACATTTGTGCTGCCAATACAATATTCACAATGCCTACCAGGGCCATGGACATCCCAGTGCAATTTTGAATCTCAAAATACCACAAACTCTTGTGTGGAATACAGAGATCCTTATCAATGAATCAGAGATTCTGAGATATTAGCAAAAGGCATAGTTCATTTATTGATTTCCTCTAGAAAGGGCTCTCTCAGAGTACCCAAAAGATGGCACTGACCAAAGACAGTGGAGGTGTGTTCAGCTCAGCAGATTATATAGGTCCTAACCTCAATCTGCTCCTCACTAGCTCCCTTCCTCAGTATTCACTGGTGCAAGCCCTGAGGGTACAATCTATTCCTTGCAATCTACCCGAGTAACAGAGAACCAAGACCATTTCACAAACTTGTCTGGAGACAGGGAGAGGTGGGAAGTTTTTGCAAGAGTAAACAGTTAAAAAAAAAAAAGACAGAGGTGTTATTCCTCCCTGTAATATATCTACAAGAAAGAAGTTGGGGGGGGGGGTCTGGTCAAGTACAAGATGTGTTGAAATATTTCTACAAGGTCAACCTGTTGCAAATGTTTCAACAGGATAAGAAACAATTAACTTTTTAAGGGGGCTTCATTCATGAGAGATCCTCAGAGGTCATCTCTCACAATCCTTCCTCTCTCTTGTCTTTCACCCTTGGAAGACTCCTCACACTATTCTTGATATGCTTCGTCCATCAAATTGCCTTTTCCTTCCCCCCAACCCCCTCCCAGGTTCATCTCTATCTCCAGGATCCACCAGTGTCCACCCTTGACTTTTTAAAATCATCAGACACATGGACCCCTCCACCTTTCCTTCAAATCTGATCATTTTAGACAGGGAGTCTTGAACAGTTCAGGTAATTAGCTGCATCAGGCAGGGGAGATACACAGGGAGTAATATTATGCCACAAATTGCAATTAGCACAAACAATAGAATTTGTTTCCATCAACTACCTCCAAACCAGGACCACCATGACATATTAAGAGGAGAAGACCAAATCTGGATGAGTACATGGGCAATTTTCCTGATATTGTCCACTATATTTTTCACAATGTGGCCATTGTCTTCTATCTTCATACAACAGATGGAGAGATTCAACTTCCCACAAACTCTACCTTCTTCAGCCATCAAGTAATCTAATACTACCCTATGTTGCATAATACCCTCTCTACTTTGAATTAATTGGTCCGCCAACAAATGGAGAGCTTTGGAAATCTAGTTAATTATTATTTCAACTGCAACTTGGAGGCAGATAATCCTATTTAGCATATAGATAGGGGTTCTATATTCCCAACTCCTCTCCTGTACTCATGTTACTGGTCCACACTCTTTAATGATTCTTTCAGGTGGCCAAGTATCACCCCATCCATTAGCATTCCCTGTGTTAGTAATGGATGTGTCTATAGTCTTCCTTGATCTCCCTGGATCATTGCACAACTTTATCCCTAAGGGATCTGCTTCTTGACTTTGTAGGAAAAAGAATTTGTGTCTAATTAGGCCTACATAACAGATCCCAATCCAGTCTGTCAGGAGGTGGATGTAAGCAGTAAGCCCACAAATCCAATAGTGTCTTTTCAAAGCAGGATTCTTACCTTAAAATAGCTTTTGCCCATAAGCAGGTGGATAATACTGCAAGTCCTCCAGTCCCAGCAGTCCTCCTCTTATAAATGTTGAGTTACACATACACAATCTCTGCTTTCCTTTATAAGTACAATTATATAGCTTCCTAGTTTTATTTCCTGCACTCCAGAACTCATTAAACAACATTCTTATCCCATTCCTTTCCCATCTCCATTTTAGTCTCTTAACTTCTGTATTTTTCTTAGTACTATTAGCCTCCATACCATGTCACATCTCTGGCTCTGCACATGTTGATTTTAATCCCTTAGCAGTAGTTCTGAATCTACAACTACTATCTTTATGAGGTTGGTACATGGTATAGTGAGTGCATTTTGCTACAGTACCATTTGTACAAATCACCCATCTTCCCTTATACTTAGCACAATGAAGAATACATGGTGATGAGCTTTCGAGTTGACACTCTGTAAATGTCCATTCACAATTACTTTCCTCAAGCCATTTCCCTTCTCCTGTTTGGTTCAAACAATATGTTCCCTGGACAGATTCTGCCAGAGGCCAGCGATGTTTCTTATATTCTGCCCAAAAGCTAGTACCCTTTTGTAATTCAGATCTGTTGCTGAGGAGCCACTGAAGTTTCAAAGGTCCTGGGACCCAGGGCCAAGATTCTAATTGTTGAGGCCCCCCACATATCCAACAACAGGTGAGGTTAAAACTACTCTCTATCACCTCAATTAGCTGTTCAAATTTGTTCCCTTCCACTGGCCAGGGTGCTCAGATAGGGACAGGGTCTCTATGAGATAAGAGAGAAACTAATAGGATCAATATTAAGGGAAGCCCCATGGTGTTACACTATTATTACAAGTAAAGCAGCTATGTAGAGGAATGGAGAAGCAAGCAAAAATACCTGTGACTAGAGCCAGCAACAACATGGCTGGGATTAATAAAGTAAATAATATAAAGAGTCTCATAGGAAGGGATACATGTGTCCATGTGTCCAGCCTGTGAATGGCCCCCTCCTGAGGTGTATCTTTAGTCCTTCCAGCCCCTCAGTGCCTGCAAAGTCAACTGTCCACTCTGCTGAAGGAGTTAGAATTAGAATGGAACAAATGGAAGCTACTGATTTTTTGAGATATGATGAGTTCAACCCCACTCCTTAGTTCAGAAGGCTGTGTCAGAAGTCAATAGGACTTGAAACGGTCCTCCCAGGAAAAAGCAAGCTTCTCCTCATTCCAGGGCTGAATCAGTACCTAGTCACCAGGTTGGTATCAGTGAACAAGGAAAGAAATCCCAAAGCTGCAGTCTGGGCAATCAAACCCTTTTTCTGTAACGAAAGTAAAGTTCTGGCCAAAGATTGTACATGTTGTCTCAGAAATCTGTTCTTATTGGGAACAGTGGGGAAATCAGTTAGAGTAGTTGGGTAGGGGTACTCGTATAAAAGTTCATGCAGGTACAGTCCAATATCCCTTCAAGGTTTAATTCTAATCCTTAACAAGTGTAAGGGAAGACATTTGGTCCATGGAAGCTGAGTTTCTAAGGCTAATTTAGACAGCTTATTCTTAATTTCTTGATTCATCCTTTCTACCTCGCCTAAGGTTGGGGGATGCCAGTGAGTACAGAAGTTCCAAGATATCTCAAAGGCTGTCATAATAAACTGGAGGATCTTTGAAGTAAAATGCATTCCCTGATCTCTATCTATTCTATCCATCTGGCCATATCTGGGAATGATTTGTTCTAAAATAATCTTGTTTACCACTGAAGCAGTGGCCTGTGCCATGGGATAGGCTTCCACCCAAAAGGTTCAGTGATCTACTATTATGAGGAGGTATTTGAATCTTCTGACAGGCAGTAGCTTGGTGAAATCCACCTGGATGCTTTGAGATGGTCAAATACTCAGAAGTCTGCCTCCTCCCAGTGCCCAGCATTGAGCAATCTTATTCATCTTTTGACAAATAATGCAGCCATCCACCATCTGAAGGGCCAGGGTGTAAATTCCAGGAGACACAAATCGGGTCAAAATTGCATTCCACAGGTTTTGGACATCCTGGTGACTCCCCTGATGTGGGTGTAGTAAAACCTACCTCATACTGGTCTTATTGATCACCTCTCTCTCATCTGGTAGGGGCCACTTTCCTTTGGCATTTTATACAATTGAACTTTTGGTACCTTCTTGTTGTATCATCCTTGGCAATATGATTAACTACTCGATGGATGCAGGAAAGCTTATATTACTATAGGTTGGAGACCAAATGCAGATCTGCATTGGCATGGCAGAGGAAATTCCCCAGTGAAATTAAAAGGAAAAATGAGCCAAGTTTGTGCTACATGCTGGGAATACAAATGCAAACTAAAGCAATGATAAATAGCCCCTACCCTTTAAGAGTCTGAAGTGAGTAAAATTTTCAAAGGAGGAAATAGGTTCAGAAAAGTTAAGAAACATGCAAATAATCAAAGTTAGTAAATGCTATGTAAATGGAGGCTATGAAGTTGATAATGATATTAGTAATAAAATATAATTATATAATATTATTTATATGATAACATAATTATATATTCACACAAGTTTTGTGGACTAGATGGCTTTTCTTTATTACTGATTCTCTCCTACTATATGATGCCATATCATGCTCCATTGTTTTGACTGGTGAAAAGCCCAGAAGTTTAAGCTATGGAGCTGCCACTCTTGCACTTCATAGGAGAACAACCTCAGTCAATCCAAAGGTAGAGCATTAGTGGATGATATTCTGAAACCTGCATACTGAGGAATAAAAATATGCTTGTTTAATTGTCACACTTTACCAGACATGTGCAAAATGCTAAAAGTTTTTTTTTTCTTTCAAGGAATTTATTATTAAAAAAAAAAATCCAAGTGATGTTACTCAGCACCAATGATTAGATTGGTTGGTAGGTCATCACATCTTTGAAAACCACATCATGGGGACAGAGCCAAGATGGTGGAAGGAACCAGGGACTTCCCTGTAATCTCCCCCAAAGTCCTCCAAATACCTGTAAAAAATTTCTCCAAATTCTTGAACCCACAAAATGACAGAGTGAAAGAAATTTCCAGCACAAGAAAACCTGTAAAGTCAACAGGAAGGATCTTTCACACCAGACAGGGAGCAGAGCACAGCTTGTTGTGGGCTACACCAGCACAGACAGGCCAAAGCAGTTCTCAGTGTACTGAATCATTGGCAGCTGTGGAAGTTTCCAAGTTTCTCAACCCACAAACTGTGATCAGGGGAAAAACTTTGTGGAATCTGAGTGAAAGAGGAGGACATGGTCTGTCTAGGTCCAGCCCCAGTCCCAGGGCACTAGAGGTGGTGATAGAGGTGGCCACTGGCAGCAACAGCAGTGGCAGAGGTGACTTATGGAACTCTGGAACCACAGACAGTGGAGGATAGAGTAGCTGATACAAAATCTCTGAAGCCTGGGACAGTACACCCTCTGCCATCCCACCCCCACTGTAAGTGGAGTCCTACCTTGACAAAGAGCTAAAAGAAAAGTATTTGACTGAGAAGATGAGTAAACATCATAAAAGAACTCAGACTATAGAATGTTATTTTAATGACAAGGAAGATCAGGACATAAAGCCAGAGGAGGACAGCAAGTCAAAGCTCCTACAACAAAGGCCTCCAAGAGGAATATGAATTGATCACAGGCCATGGTGGAGCTCAAAAGATATTTTCAAAAGCCACAAGAGAAATAAAGGGAATATTGGGGAGAGAAATGAGAACAATGCAAGAAAATCATGAAAATCCAGTCAATAGCTTGCCAATAGAGACCTAAAAATATACTGAAGGAAATAACACCTAGGAGGCAGAACCAAGATGACAGAGTAGAAGGAAAGATCTGTAGAAACTCCCCTTCATAGTCCATAAAATACCTATAAAAATTACTCTAAACAAATTCTAGAGGAGCAAAAGACATAAAACCAAAGAATGAAATTTCCAACCCAAGACAGCCTGGAAGGCCAACAGGAAAGGTCTATCACACCACATGCAAAGCTGAGTGTGGCTCATGTGTCATGGCAGACAGGACCTAGAAGAGGATTCAGGGAGTCACTAGCAGCAGCTGCAGTTCCCAGATTCCTCAACCAATAAACACCAAAGATAGTGCAAAGGTCAGTGAGAAAGATCTTACACTCAGGAGAAGGGATGTGGTTGTGACCACCAGCAGCAGCCACTATTAGCTGCAGCATCCATTTTTGTAGCCTTAGCGTAAAGTTCCTGGAGCAATTGAGCAGCTGCTCTGAATCTCAGCCTGAGTGCAGACCTGGCATGAAGACAAGTGTTGGCATGCTGGAGCTGGAGGTGGTTGTGGAGAGGGAATTCTAGACACAGATTCTGGGTAGAAAGGTTTTTGGCTATTCCCAGAGCAGTGCACAGGCCAGAAGAGGAGTAAACTCCTCTCCTTTGGTTGTGCCACCTTGGAAGAATGGAGAACATAGAAGTCCCCAGAGTATACCCTCATCATTACAAAGGACTCAAAAGTCAAGCAACTGGCTGAGAAAAGGCCCAAAAATGGATGAAAAAAATAAGACTATAGAAGTTTACAATCTTGGCGAACAGGTATTTTCTTCCAAGCTTTCAGCTGAGGATGAGCAATCCATACTATCAGAGGAAGTGAAGACTTCTGCATCCAAAACCTCCAAAATAAATATGCTGTGGTCTCAGGCCATGAAAGAGCTCATAAAGGACTTTGAAAATCAAGTTAAGAGAGGTAGGGGAAAAATTTGGAACAGAAGTTAGAGTGATGCAAGAAAATCATGAAAAGCCAGTCAACAGCTTGCTAAACCCTCCAAAAAAACACTGAAGAAAACACCTTTAAAAATAATCTAACTCAACTGGGAAGAGGTGCAAAAGGCCAATAAGGAGAAAAATGCTTTAAAAAACAGAATTAGCAAATGGAAAAGGAGGTTCAAAAGCTCACTGAAGAAAACAGTTCTTTAAAAATTAGAATGGAGCAGATGGAAGTTAATGACTTCATGAGAAACCAAGAAATTACAAAACAAAGCCAACAGAATGAAAAAATAGAAGATAATTTGAAATATCTCATTGGATAAACAACTGACCTGGAAAATAGATCCAGCAGAGACAATTTAAAAATTATAGGACTACCTGAAAGCCATGATAAAAACAAGAGTCTAGATATCTTCTTTAATGAAATTATTAAGGAAAACTGCCCTGACAATCTAGAACCAGAGGGTAAAATAGATATTGAAAGAATCCACCAATCACCTACTGAAAGTGATCTGAAAAGAGAAACTCCTGGGAATATTGTAGCCAAATTCTACAGTTTCCAGGTCAAAGAGAAAATATTGCAAGAAGTTAGAAAGAAACAATGCTAATATTGTGGTAATACAATTAGGATAACACAAGATCTAGCAGCTTTTACATTAATGGATCAAAGGGTTTGAAATATGACATTCCAAAAGTCAAAGGAACTAGGACTAAAACTGAGAATCATCTAGCCAAAAAAACTGAGTATAATACCTCAAGGGAAAAAATGAAATAGAGGACTTTCAAGCTTTCTGGATGAAAAGGCCAAAACTGAACAGAAAATTTGACTTTCAAACACATAAATCAAGAGAAGCATGAAATGGTAAACAGGAAAGAGAAATCATAAGGGACTTACTAAAGTTGAACTGTTTACATTCCTACATGGAAAGATAATATTTGTAACTCTTGAAACTTTTCTCTGTGTTTGGATAGTTGAAGGGATTATAAACACATGTACATATACATACATACATATACATATACATATATACATACATATATGTGTGTATGTACTTATATATATGTTTTACTTTCTTAATATATATTTACATATTATATTATATTATAATAATTATAATTATATTATATAATTATATTATTATATAATATTATATATTATATATATTTTTATATATTGTATTTTTAAAATATCATTCCTTCAAGGAATGATACCTAAAAAAATAAAATCAAAGGATGAGATAGAAATATATTGGGAGGAGAAAGGGAGAAATGGAACAGGACAGGTTATCTCTCACAAAAAAGGATAGAAAAAGCTTTTTCAATGGAGGGGAAAAGTGGGGAGGTGAGAGGGAAAAAGTAAAACTTGCTCTCATCACATTGTTTTTAAGAATGGAATAACATGCTCACTCGATTTGGTATGAAAATCTATCTTACACTACAGGAAAGTAGGAGAGAAGGGAATAAGTGATGTGGATGATGATAGAAGGAAGACAAATGGGAGGAGGGAGTAATTTGAAGTAAACACTTTTGGGGAGGCACAAGGTAAAAAGAGAGGACAGAATAAATGAGGTACAGGATAGGATGGAAGGAAATATAATTAGTCTTACACTAAATGACTATTATGGAAGTCTTTTGCAAAACTACAAATATATAGCCTATATTGAATTGCTTGCCTTCTCAGTGGGGATATGTGGGGAGGGAGGGAGGGAGGGAGAGAAGTTGAAACTCAAAATTTTAGGAACTAACATTGAGAACTGCTTTTGCATGCAATCTGGAAATAAGAAATACAGGCAATGGGGTGTAGAATTCTATCTTGTCTTACAATAAAAGAGAGAAGATGAGGATAATGGAAGGCAAGGGTATGAGAGAAAGAAGGGCAGACTAGGGGAAGGAACAATCAGAATGAAAGATATTTTGGGGTGGTGGGAGGGGAGAGATGGGGAGAAGATTTGGAACTCATAATTTTGTGGATATGAATGTTGAAAAGTAAAAATACACAAATAAATAAATATTTAAAAAGTAAAATATTAAAAAAAAAAAGAAAAGAACATCTTAAAAATAGACTAACCTAAATGGCAAAAAAGTCCAAAAAGTCAATGAGGAGAGGAATGCATTGAAAAGCAGAATTGGTGAAATGGAAAAGGAAGTCCAAAAGTTCACTAAAAAAAATGATTCCTTCAACATCAGAATGGAACAAATGGAAGCTACCAACTTTATGAGAAATCATGTCATCATAAGACAGAGCCAAAAGAAAAAAAACATAGAAGACAATGTGAAATATCTCATTGGAAACATGACTGACCTGTAAAATGGATCCAGGAGAGATAACTTAAAAATTATTAGACTAACTGAAGGCCATAATTTAAAGAAAGAGTCTAGACATCATCTCTCAAGAAATTATCAAAGAAAACCACCCTACTATTCTAGAACCTGAGGATAAAATAGAAATTGAAATAATCCATTTATTACCCCTGAAAAAATATACTGAAAATAAAATTCTTAGGAATATTTTAGCTAAATATCATATTTCATAGATCAAAGAGAAAATAATGCAAGCAGCCAGAAAGAAACAATTCAAATATTGTGGAAATACAATCAGGATAATATGAGATCTAGCAGCTTCAACATTAAGGGATTGAAGGGATTGAAATGTGATATTTCAGAGGTCAGAGGAGTTAGGATTAAACCAAGAATCACCTACCCAACAAAACTCTGTATAATCCTTCAGGTGAAAAAATGATCATTCGATCAAATAGAGGACTTTCAAGAATTCTTGATGAAAAGACAAGAAATGAGTAGAAAATTTGAATTTCAAATACAATAATCAGGAAACAGTAAACAGGAAAGAGAAATCATAAGATGCTTATTAAAGTTGAACTGTTTACATGGAAAGATGATATTTGTAACACATGAGACCTTTCTCAGTATTAGGGTAGTTGGAGGAAATAGATAGATAGATAGATAGATAGATAGATAGATAGATAGATAGATAGATAGATAGATGATAGGTAGGTAGGCAGTTGGAACAGGGAGATTTGAATACAAGAGGGTGTTATCTAAAAGATAAAATTAAGGTGTGAGAGAGGAATATATTGGAAAAAGGAGAAAGCGGGAGATAGAATGGTGTAAATTATCTCACATTGAAGAGACATTGAAAATGCTTCACATTGGAAGGGAAAAGGGGAGAGGTGAGAAAGAATGAATGAATCTCACTTCTATCAGATTTGGCTTAAGGAGGGAATAATATTCACACTCAATTGGTTATTTTTCCTATAGGAAACTCAGGAGGGAAGAGGACAAGAGTGGGGTATGATAGAAGGGTAGCCAGATTGGGGGAGTGGGTAGTCAGAAGCAAACACTCTAGAAAAGGGACAGGATCAAGGCTGGAAATAGAATAATAGGGGGGGCGGGACAGGATGCAGGGAAATATAGTTAGTCTTTCACAGCATAACTCTTATGGGGGTGTTTTGTATATAGCCTATATGGAATTGCTTGCATTCCAAATGGTTGTGGGTGGGGTTGGAAGAAGGAAGAAAATTTGAAACTTAAAGTTTTAAAACCAAATGTTAAAAAAATGCTTTTTCATGGAAATGGAAAATAAGATTTGCAGACAATGGGGTATAGAAATCTGTCTTGTCTTCCAATAAAGTAAAGGGAATGGGGTTAAGAGGGGAAAGATGAAGGGGAGGGCAGATGAGGGAAAGGGGCAATCAGAATGCATTTCATCTCAGGGTGGCGAGAGGGGAAAGATGGGGAGAAAATTCGAACCTCAAAATCTTGGGGAAGTTAATGAAAATAAGTAAATTTAAATCTTAAATTTAAAATTTAAATCATATAAAAATGGAAATCACATTGCAAAATTGTCTCCTTTGGAAGAATGTATTCTTTGTCACCATTTTATTCAGCAACATGAATCATAGTGTATCTCTCTCTGTGTTTCTCTGTGTCTATCTCTGTCTGTATCTGTCTCTGTCTCTCTGTCTCTCTCTGCCTATCTCTCTCTCCTTTTCTCTGCATTTCTTTGTTCCAGTTCTAAGCTTGACTGGATGGAGCCAGATTTTCCCTTTACATTTAACCCACAGCTGCACAAATCTGCTACCCAATGTAACACTCTCTGGTTAAAGTGTCATATTCTAGCCATAAAAACAGTGAGGTCTAAAAATAGAACTATGTATACCTTAGGCTTAGTTTACTATCACACACCAGCAGAGTAATATGAGTAAAACAAACCCTCATTCATGCAATATGTGTGCCTGTAATAGAATCTATCAATCGTTCAACAACAGGATGCTAAGAATGCAATACTTTTACTTTCCAAGAAACCCAATTTATCACTCCTCATTCCTTCATATTAATTTTGATGTACTATTCATTTAAAAGTAAATATAATTTAAAGCATTTAAGAATCAGCATCTTTTATTTATTTTATCTTATTCTGTTTTTTTTTCCAGTTAAAATATCTAAAATATGTTGGATTGATTTTCATGATAGGTATATAGCAATAGATTGAGCCCTAATGTTACAAAGTCATTGAAAATAAAAGGGAAAAAGTGTCATCTTCACTCTATTAGGAATTAATCATTTAAAACTATCTGCTTTGCTTACTCTTAAAGTAACTCTTTAAGATACTCAGTATCTGAAAATCAGATTTCTGACTGAAGTGGCTTTAGAGACCATCCAATGCAATCTTTTCACTTAAAAGTTGAGGAAACTGAGGCCCCTTGAGATTAAATTCAATGCTGAAAAGATAGTAAACATCATAGGCAAAATTTGAACCAAGTTCCTCTGGTTCTGGAGTCAGGACTCTTGCTACTCTACCAAACTGTGTTCTAAAGATACATCTCTCACCAATTTATTGAAAATATATTGTTTTTTCATTCCTACTTTATGGAAAAGTCTCTCTCTTGTTAGGTGGATTATTTTCCCCAAAATTTATTAATTTATTTGTTTTCAGTTTTCACCAATCACTTTCACAAGTTCCAAATTTTCTCCCCCCAACCCCCAAGACGGCACTCAATCCTATATGGGGTCTACACATACATTCCTACTAACAAATTTTCATATTTCATATTGCATAGAAGAATTAAAATGAATAGGAGAAACCATGAGAAAAACAAAAGAAAACAAAAGAGAAAATAGTCTTCTTCATTCTGCATTCGAGCTCCACAGTTCTTTCTCTGTATATGGATGACATTTTGCATCGAGTCATTTGGCAATATTTTAGGTTCTTGCATTGTTGTGAAAACCTAAGTCTATGAGAATCAGTTCTCACACAGTGTGACTGTTACTGTGTATAATGTTCTCCTGGTTCTGCTCACTTCACTCAGCATCAGTTCTTATAAGTCCTTCCAGGTTTTTCCAAAGTCGACCTGTTCATCATTTTCTTATAGCAAAACAGTACTCCATTACATTCATATACCACAACTTCTCCAGTCATTCCCCAATTGATGGGCATCCCTTCGAATTCCAGTTCTTAACCACCACAAAAGACCTGTATAAATAATTTTGTACATATGGATCCTTCTCTCATTTCTGTGATCTTATTGGGATACAGGCCTAGAAGTGAAATTGCTGGGTCAAAGTGCATGCACAATTTTATAATGCTTTGGGCATAGTTCCAAAGTGCTCTTAAGAATGGTTGGATCAGCTCACAGCTCTACCAACAATGAATTTGTGCTCCAACTCTCCCACATCTTCAACATATATCATTTTCTTGTTTTGTCATGTTAGCCAATCTGATAGGTGGGGTATCTCAGAGTTACTTGAGCAGGCAGATGCTGCAGTACCTAGTTTACCAGATCCATAATCAGGAAGAGGGGTTATTTTTAATCTCAGATATACTTACAGGATATAGGAAACTTAGATCATCTGTTTTCACATCCCATAGTGTGAAATAAATAATACCAGGACAATTAAATGTTTACTTACCACTCAAAGTTATATTTTTGTTGACAAGAGATTTCATGTCCCCAGATTCTAAAATTTTAAGAAGGCAAGTAGAGAGGCAGTATGGCATATTTAGATAGAGAGATGGTCGTAGAGTTAGAAAGATATGACCTCATACGGACTTTTGACCTTAGGCAAGTCACTTAAATTATTGTTATGCCAGACATCCTTCAACTAATTAAGCTACAGAAAAGTTTACTGACCTTCATGAATAGGAAGATGAAGTAGCTTAAAAGTTAACATGAAGTTTCCCATACTTAGGAAACAATAGATCTGAAGCTGGGGGAGGGAAAAGAGAAAAGTTCAAAAAATTGGGGGGATTTTTTTAATGTGAGCTAAATGAAATTATGGTGAGATTTCAACATGAGTAGTCATAAATTGTAAACCAGATTAATGTATTTGTGCTAATGGTGGAGATCTCAGTGACCACTGAGGCAACTGATGAATAAGAAAGTCTTTGACATTTCATTCCTTTTTATTTTGGTCTAACTGCATTAGGGTTAAAAGTGTGAAGAAAGCAATTTGATATAAAAAGGTTTACTTGCCTCTTTTTAGATTAGAAAGTTAAATTTTCCTTTTTTCATGTCCTACTCATATAGTAAAAACAAAAATAAATATACTTGTCCATGGGTGTGTGGTTTCAAAGAATTTGGCAAAGAACATGAAATTGAATCCTGCCACTGGATTAGGTTATTAGAATAAGGATCTTTGTTTTTTTCCTGCATCCCTTTAATATTTTGCGAAGTAAGCACAGAACTTTTTGTAGGAGTAAACTTCTAACCTACATGATGAAAATTATTGATTCTACACCACCCAGGTACTATTTAGTAGCTCTTCCATGTGAATGGGATTTTATTTCTCAGAGAGTTACTTAGAACTGCAATAATAAAATTAAACGTTTCAAAAGTCACCTACAGAAGTAGCAAATTTTTCTCTTTTAAAAATAATTTACTATAGCTTCTAGTTAAACAAAGACACCCTCAAATTATTCTTTTAAATGATATACATTTCTTGCCAGACTACTACACTCTGAGGAGACCCTCTGTGGTGGGTGTATGGAAGAACATGGACAGCAAAATGGACTGTGATCTTCATTAGAGAAAATGACTACACTGTGAAATCATGTCTGTGACATTTTCTAGTAGATACTAAGTTGTTTAGTGTATTAAATGATTTATCAAATATCAATATAAGAGGATCAAATATCACTATAGGAGGAGAATTGCCACACCAATGGCAATGGAAATATCTTATCCCCTAGTCACTAATTCACAACTGCCTCTCAGAAAACTTTTTCTTGTTACTTATTTCACAGGTTTAGGGAATTCATAGTTTGAAAACTGCTACCACTGATCAGCCCAGAAATTCATCTTTTATATTAGAAAAGGAACCCAATATACCAGAAACCATCTCTTAGAGACTTCACTCAATGCTGATTTGCAGGGGAATTACTCTACTTCTCCCCTCTGGAAATATCTGGAAATACCACATGGAAATATCTTGGGGCATGACAGGGGACACAGTTCCTGAAATATCAATGAGAATAGAGGAGATGAGACAGTAGGTATAATAACAATGATAACAAGAAGTAGCATTTCTATACCACTTTAAGATTTGCAAAACATTTTGTAAATATGTTCCTTGGTCCTAAGAAGAATCCTGGGAAGTAGGTGCTATTATCTCACATATTTGACACCTTCAGAAACTTGACATCAGGAAGATTTAAGTTCAAATCCAGTCATAGACATTTTCTAGTAATATGATTTTGGACTTGTCACCTATGTTGCCTCAGTTTCCTAAGCAGTCCTGATAGTGACCAAAAATTCCAAGTGTTACCTATGAAAAGGTTAATGACAATGTTTTTTAGAAGAAGTAAAAAAAAGGGAGTTTTACTATAATTTAAGAGTTGGGACAGGATTTAGTAGAATATTTGGACATGGAAGAGTTTGGAAAGAAAAGAAAGAAAACATGTCAGAGCACTGAGTGTTAAAGGTTGTATTAAAGAGGAAAAATGATGAGAATGGAGGAAACATTTCAGTGTTTATTAGAGTTGTAATGGTAGAAAGAGCACAGTATATAAGAAGGTTAATTTTTGTAGTTGAAGCCAGAGCTCCTGAGTTTATTATTCTGATTAGCAATTATTGGCAATTTACCTCTCTGGATTTCCTTATTTGTTAAAGGGAGTAAAGTTATATAGTGTGGAGGCCCTCTTTAGCACTTGAACTCGATGGAAACGGAATTAGATTTTGATGCCTTGGTTTATTCCTCAAAGTATAAAAGGCACATTCTAGTGTTACTATTATCTTTTTGTTTCTATTCATAGAGCAACGCTGAAATGTCATTACTAGAAGGAGATGTTCGTGTTCTCTGATCCTAGCAAGAGAAAAAAAGAAGTCATAAATAAAATCCTTAAAGTACGTATCTCAATATGTATGTTTATGTATATTGTTTTGTTTTTAAATTTAAATATATCATTTTGTTCCAGTTAATTTACACACCACTGTAGTTAATGTGAGTAGTGATGAGGCAATATTTAACTTAGATCAATGTTATTATTTCTGATCAGTAGACTTTCCATTGTTAGATTTTATTTTCTATTATTTTCTCAGGTTTATAGTAATGTCTATGTATACCAATGGTTGAATTACTGGGGCAATGTAAAATTATTAAATGCATTTATTTACAACAGGAACCTTAAAACTTTCCAAATCCTTAAAAGTATTTTAAAATGCAAACTATGCTTCTTTAGCTACAATCGTTTTTTTTCTATCTGGCCTTGAATGAACAAGATATGTGTCTATGTGTGTGTGTATGTATATATATATATATATATATATATATATATATATATATATATATATATATGTCTCTGTGTGTATACATATATATATATGTGTGTGTGTGTATATATAATGTGTATTATATTATATGCAATCTATTATATATGATATATTATATATATTATGTGTATATATTATAATGTAATATTAGTCAGAAAAGACAAACAATCCATTTTTTTGAGGTCTAGCTTAAAATGCTGTCTAGACTTTCAATGCACTTTGAATTAGCCAGATTCTCAGGCCCTTGAAGAATGTTTATCTACATCTTTTGGGCAAATTCATGCTCTTTCATAATATGCTAAAAGTTGAAGTAGTCCATTTCCAGCTGAGAATATTTGTTGCAGTAATTTTAGCAAAATTTCAGTATATTAATATATTTATCAGAGTTTCTCATTCCATTAAAGGGAACAATATTTATAGCCCCACTAGAAGTAAATCATCACCCAAACATTTTGGGGTGGATGTTTTACAGTCTGGATAAGATGCTCAGATTTTTTAGGTTCAACTAAATCCTAAGGCTTTTGGTATACCTTAAAGTTAACCTTGTAATGTCTGAGCATCTCAATCCTCCAGTTTTAGTATTGTCAAGTTCAGGGGAAAATACTTAAAAAAACAAATAGTTAACATCTGTGGCATTCTCAATATTCTTTCACCTTGAAGAAGCTTTGCTATACTATAAAGATACCAATAATAACCCCATTGGCTGTCAAGTGTCACTGAATGTTTTTGCTTATTTAATGAGGATTATATAGGATATTTTCAGAAATAGTTTGTCATTTATTAAATGTGTTTTTCATTTTTGACTATTTTATTTCAAGCCTTATTACAAATGATGTTGATTCAATGTAGAATTGAATAATTCTTTAACAACTTGATTTTCCCCACCAACCAACCAAAAGGCAGGCAATATCTCTAAAAGTAGATAAAGTACGCTTTCTAAGCACACAATTTTTTTCATGTTTGCTTGAAGTATAAAGCTTTCTTAAAAATATCGAAATTACAAAAACAAAGAAAATAAATAGTGGTATACAAGTGTGTGACATGAAATCCAGGAAACTAAAGAAAAACTAACAGAAAAGTAACTAAATCTGGGATAACTAGTTCAATATGGTTTCATTTGGTCAAGGTCAGAGTCTGCAATTTAGCTTAGTACAGAGGAACATCTGACTATTGCTATTACAAAACGAATCCATATTAAATTATCAATTGAACCAAGTAATTCACATACCATTATATCTACAATCCTTGCTGCTTTATCATTTATGAGTTCTGGGAAATGTACTTCTTTCATTTAACATCAATGGAAGATTTATGGGAGACTCACAGAATCACATTGTTGGAAAGGATCTCAAAGACCATCGAAAGTTGACATTTTATTTGAATGTCCTTTATTTAAATTTGAAGTTGTTTCTACTGATCAGTTGCAGGATTTGTTTCTGAAATGATGTTTTAGATTTAACCACTGTATGTTTTGGAGTTTTATTTTATTTTTGAAACAATCTCTAAATTTTATTTTCTTTTTTTAGAAGTTGTGGAAAATTCTCTTCCACTATTTTCTTCTATATGATGTTAAGGTGTTTTTGTTGTTTTGTTTTGTTTTTGTGTCCTTTTGGGAGAGCTATGATTCTTAGGTTGTTTCTACACATTCTTCCTTGACATAAGTATGTTTTGATATTTGAGAGCATATTTTCTTTTCATAGAGAGCACATTTTCTTTTCATGCTATTGTTTTTCCTCTCTTCTAGATTATCCTTCACTTCTGTGTATTTGTATTCTCAATCTATTTTTCTCTCTTTTATTTCACTGGTGAAACTTACCATTGTAGATTTAAATTTTCTGTTCTGCTCATTAGTTTTGTAGTACAAGACATACTTTCTGTTCTCACAATTTTAATTTCTCTTTTAAACCACTCAGGAGCAATATGTCGTGGTTCCAGGTTTTTCTCAAATTCTACAAGGTTTTCTATCTCATCAAGTGTTAAATATTTTTCCTTATGTTCACAGTGTTTATTAATAGATTCTTAAAATCATTTATTAAATTTGGAGGTCAGTTTTTCTTCTGTTGTTATGGTTTCTCCTGTTGATTTATCTTTTTATGTGCAAGGAATCTGAGTTTTCTTCTTCTTGAAATCATTGGTAATATCACTCTCCTCCCACCCCTTTTAATTTTCCTATCATTTACTTTCTGATTCCTTCCCCCACTGATTGTGATTTTCCTGGGGATTTGAAGCATAAAGCATCTTAGCCTCCTCTCACCCTGGATAATTGATGGTTTATCATCTTAGTTTTCTTTCCCAACTGATGTTTGAGTAGTCAGAGCTGGCTCCAACTGGATAGTATCTCAGGCTTGGTGTAGCACTGTCCAGATCTTACCCCCATTTCCCCCTCCAGCCCCCCACCACACACACTGAGTGTGTTAACCTAATGAGTTGTCTCACTCCTTTTCTTCCTCAAATCTCTGATCCAGCAGCAGAAGTTCAGACGCTGTATTCTCAGTATTAGCAGTCCAGTGTTTTACAACACTGGTACTTCTGGATTACATAATTGGGTAGACTTTTGCCTAAAGGACTGTTGCCATGATGGCTATTGAGGGCCAAGTATAATCCCGTAGACTGGAACCATGATCCTCTCCATGACACTGGAAAGATGAAGAGGGTACAAGAGGGAGGAATGAATTGTGTTGTAAACCTGTGTCATGCCCTTGGGTCTTCTAGAACAGTTTCACTTTCTGTAGTACATGAAGGCTAGGAAGAGTGCTGAGTGTGCTCAAGGTCAAGAAACATCATTTCACGTTTCTTTTTTTTTTGTCATTGATTTTCCCTTCTTTTGCATTCTGTGTGTCCTAGATCATGGATACTTTTAAAGTTTCTTTGTCCTTATTGGATAATTTTTGTTTTGAAGAGGTTTGAAAGGTGGTGCTGATCAAAGAAAAATCTAGTCCTCTGTCTTGTGAGTTATATAATCTGGAATTCAACAAAGCTTTCATTGTATTGCTGAGGCAACAGGTGTAGGGAATAAGAATTACTTCTCCAAGTTCATACAAGCAAAAAAATATCACCAGAGGCAGGATTGGAATCTAAGTTCCTTTACCCTGGAGACAGCTCTTCCCCCACTCTACCATGCTCTCATAAAGAAGAGTTGTACAGATAACAGAGTTGGAAGATATACTCACAGAGTAACTGGGGGGAGGGGGAAGAAAATATTATTAAAATATAGTGTCCTCATCAATGAAATTATTTTTTCAGTTATATAATCTCCATAGGACTGTATCAGCAAGGACCCCAGCATACACAGGAGGGCCTCCTGAACAGGTTCTTACATCTACTTTTGGAAAAAGAAAGCAACTTTTGAGGGGTCAGCAATCTGCTTTAATGAAGCACATATATCATTCACATAGTTCAGAGGGGAAAGTCACCACCCTGAACTTCAGAAAAAATACAGAGAAATAAAGAGCAACAGATAGAGTTTCCAACTGTCTAACAGTAAGCATACATAATTACCAGAGAGAGAAACACCAGCATCTGGGGTTTCAAAGGTGGATGCTCTTTAGCAACTACCCAGAGTCTCCTCTGGCCAAACAAGCACTCACTTCCAATGAGTAAACCCCAATATAAAATCTCACCTCATGGTATTTATATGCTTTTTAGAGCCAGAGCTCTGACTCAGTGCCTCAATAAAAATTACAAAAAGGTGTGGGCCTTCCAACAACAAAAACAAAATCTCCCCTAATCAAGCTTCTCTTAATGGGTAGGCCCATTAGTGGATGGAGATTTTGAACTCTCATTAGCATTACAAGAAGAAGAGTCAAGGTAGTGTCAAGGAGGGCCCTAAGTTTATTTATGAGTCAAAGATTCATTCTGAGTAGGACAAGCATTTTAAAGAAATGCTAAATTGGCAGGAGACAGAAATAAAGCTACTGATGAATAAGGATTTTTGACAATTAGAACCACTAATAAACCTGTAAGCTTTCTCCCTGAGATCAGAGAAAGCATCTATAAAAGTTAAGATAAAACTGAGAAAACACAGCTGAAAATTTTTAAATGATTTATTTCCCAAAGTAGTTTATGAAACTTAGATGGGTGGTGAGTAGTATTTAATGAAATACCTAATATTTAATGAAATAGATAAAACATATTGTCAAAAATATCTAAATCTATGATGTAAAAGTGAGGATATTTACCCACTACATTATGTAGTATATGTGTGTGTATGTGTGTATAATATATGTATGTGTATATGTACAAATACATGTATATGTATATACACATATACATATATGTTTATTTATGTTTGTATACTTATATGTATGTGTATACATGTGTGTATATAGGTATACACATATATGGGGGTGTATATATATGTATGTGTGTATACATATATATATATATATATATCCCATTACCCATTACAATAATAAGAATTACGTCACATGTGCATAGAGCACTACAGTTGTAGAAGATTTACTTGTCTTAATTTCTCAGGAAAATCTGTGAGATCAGAATCATAAATAGGTTTCATGATAACTATAGAGTATTATAAATGAATGTGGATGTCAGGTTGGGTGACTTTGCAAGGTCATATAGCCATAAATTGCAGGACCAGAAATTAAACTCTTAAGTTAAGCCTCCAATTATAGTACTTTCACTGAAAATATCTAACCAGATTTGTCCTCTCTTCTTTGCTCCTACATGAATCCAAATCTGCCCTGTAAGGAGTTAAGGGCATTAAGATTATTTTACAGTAAGGTACCATGGCAAGCATTATATGAATTGGACATGGAACAATTAATGGAAAACCAAGGGCACTGGCATTTTACTTTTTAAACTATTTTTCCCCACCAGGAATATATCATGACCAAATTATAGTCTCAGTGACAATGGAAATGTCATAGATAATTGGTCAAGTAACCATGCCTATTCTTGTGGGAACTAGAAGTATTATTAGGACAGAGTGAACATTTGCAGTCAAATATTTTGGGGTCCAAAATCTTATGAAGAATCTAAGTTTTAGCCTCTGTATTTACCAAGTCTATTCATTTGGAATCAGGAAGACTTACATTCAAAATCTATAGCAGACAAATATTAGCTTTTTGATCTCAGTACTCACGCTGAGTTCTCTCTTTCAAAGTTACAGATGAGTTGCTAGTCTGCAAAAGGGGAAGGATTTTTGATACTTAGGGTTTCCCACAATGATGAAATTTCATCCTGTCAACTAGCATTTCTTAAGGATCTACTGTGTTTCAGTAAAATGCACACACACACACACAAAATATATATAGCAAAAATAATGGGTAAAACTATATTAGTACATTTGAATATGCAGTGCTTGCAGATTTTGAAATACTATTTTACCAATCTTTTTGTTTCTTCTGAAATAAATTATTTTGGAGCTATGCTTAAACTCACCTAAGTGATGAAATCCTCCTTACGTTACTGAAGGAATACATAAAAAGTCGTTTGACTTTGAAGAGTCATTTGACTTCTGACTTTTGAAATCACTGAAGGTCATTGTGAAGGACACTATAAAATAAAGATAATTGCTGGCAATTAAATAATGGATTTTTTAAGGTGATTGAAAGGATTCAGATCAAAGGGCATCAGATCAAATCTGTATATAAAAGATCATACACTATATTTACTATTTGTGAGTATATTTTGATTTATGAATGTATTTAGAATTAATGGCAATAATAACTAATTTTAACACTCTAAGGTTCGTAAAGCACTTTTTGAAGATTATTTTACTTTATTCACATTGCAACCCTGAAAGGTGATTGCTGATATTATGTCCATTTTACAGATAATGATACTGACGTACACAGAGGTCAGATGAGTTGCCTAAAACTTAAACAACTACTAAGTATTTAAGGCAGAATTGTAACTCAGTCTTCCTAATGCCAATCTTTTTACTTTAATATGTATATGCATGTGTGAATGTGCTTGTATAGAGGAAGAACATAGCTTATGTAAAGGGAATGTCCTTCCCATATTTGTCACATGTGCAGTAACCATCATATCATCTGAGGGAATGAAAACTGTAGAGGTTCAGAGACTTGTATCCATGACCACTTAAAAAACAGTATTTAAAAAAGTATATTTTAGCTTGATTGGTTTCCTTTTAAATCAGCTATATTTTATTATTCTGAGAAGCAGTTCATCTATCCATAGGCTTTATCTGACTGCCAAAGTGATCCATGGGATAAAAAAGAAAAAGAACTCCTGCCTTTGGGAGATTCCTTCAGGCTCATAAGAGATGATAAAGGAGGAATTGGTATGCTTTATTAGATCCTGAAAAGAAAAAAATCGGGGCTCATTTAGTATGAAACACCATTGCTGGATGTTTGAGGGAGAGAAGACATTAAGCTTTGTAGTTGTGTCGTTAAGCTTTGTAGTTGCCATAGCTAAATTTCATATTGGTAACTACAATTCACTTAAAACCCCAAGTGGCTTCATGCACATATTTTGAAGCCATTTTCCGCTTGGGAAATAGCTTTAAAAAAAAAAGAAGAAGAAGAAGAAGCTTTTAATGTCCCACTGGAATTGTGATGCAGGGAGGACTGTACCTTGTCAGAGGGACAACATTCTCAAATATCTCTTTCCACAGTGCAGAAAAAGTTCTTAAGGACAGAGAAATATTTATTTAAGGAGAGCACGCCCTATCTCTGCCTGAATGTCATTGACTGCCAGGTGCTGAGAAGTATTAAGAAGGTCTCCAGGAAACACACACGACAAACAGAAGCTTCTGAGGAACTACAAAAGAATAAAAGTAAACCTTTCCCATCACTCCTGCACGGCATTTTAACTGAGACTGTGTGTCTTCACCAGAATTATTCAATGGATGATATATTTATTGTTTAAAGACTGGTTTGAGTTCTGTTTTTATTTCCTTAGTAATTCAGTAAAACTTCCCTTTGGCAGTTTTTGTCTTGTATACATAGAAAATGAATTTGGCATCAGAATGAATAATAAAACCAGACAGTAATTTGACCATGATTTCTGGGTAGAGTTTATGGTTCACAGAGGTTAAAATGCCCCCAAATCAACTCCATCTTTTGCATTATGAGGTCCTTTGCTACAAGTCTTACAAAACGAGTATTGGGCTCAGTCAGAAAACCATGCAATGAAACCAGATTCAATGCATTCTTTTCAAAAGATAATATCTTTAAAAATTAAACCTTCTCATAAAAATACCATTCTATATGGACTATTATTGGCATCTCATTAACTTATTTTCCTTCCTCTTATGTTCATTATCACTGGATGCTTGTTTTAAGTTTATATGATCAGAATCACAGAACCGACCCACTTCATTAAAAGAAAATGAATGAATGAATGAATGAAAGATAAAGGAAAAGAAAGAAGGAAAGAAAAGACAGACAGATTAATTATCCTAAGGACATTTAAGTGTCTATAAGGTCCTTGTCTAATGCATCAGCCCTTGATTTCATGGCCATGCAGTATTGACCCACATTTTGGAACAGGTGAAATATAAATATGTGTCTCTAACAAAGACAATGAGACGCATATGCTTAATCACAGACCTCCTCATATATAATTTTACATGTCGTCTGCTACCCACAGAAATGTTCCAATGACAAAAATACACTAGCGCAATGCATTGGACAAAATTGCATAGAGTCACTGCAAAAGCCCTACATATGTTACCATAAAAAATGAAAAGAACAAAAAGTAGTATATGTATTTCCCAAGGTCTTCCTCCTAGTATTATAGTATTCCAGTCCTGGAAAATGAAATCTAGCTATTTTGAGAGGCTGAATTTGAATTGAAAGTATATTTTGTGTACCTCTTAGGCACCTGATTGATGATGTCCTTGGGAAATATTCCTTATCAAAATGATTTTGACAGAATTGGGTAACACTTGTATCTAATTTAGTCACTTGATTTTTTTTTTTAATCCATAGCACCTTTAAGTGCTATGGTGATAAAGGGAGGGAAAAAAATACAGAAAATCGAAGCAAGCAATCAATTTAGATCAGTTTCAAACCCCCAAAACAAATTAAATTATTCTCTAGAATGCTCTGAAATGATATTTTAGTGCTTAAAATAATTCATCAATTGCTATTGCCACTTCCTCATGACTACCAATACCTCATATTTGGGTACTGGTTACATGTTAACCTATTTGACTTTATCTCCTAACCATACTCATTTTTCTCCTTTGCTTACAAAAGGATGATGTTTTAATTGCAAAATTAACATAACTTCCTGATTAGGAGCTTGCCCTCCTACAGATCCCCATATAAAGTGGAGAAAATGCTGGGTGGATCGATTTACTGAAGAACTCTTTATGAAAGAAAGACATTATAAAAACAAATTGCACATTTAAAAAGCCTTGGTAGGCAAGATCATAAAAGGACACAATCCATTACTATAACATGCAAGTTTGATGCCTTAATGTCCAATCAGGGAAAATTAAAGACATGCTGATACAAGAAATTTTAGGAACAATCTCTAGTAAACCTAAGAACAAGCAAGAATGAGAACTAATCAAAAACTTCTGTGTATTCAGATTTCTCAGGTGCTTCTAGCTATTTGAAAATCTAACCTTGCCTTTCTGGTGCACATACCCAGGCACACACTATCCGATTTCTCTTCCTCTGTGTTGATGGCAGACTTCATTTTCCAGATCATTTTGTTTCTATTAATATGCACTGTTTATTAATTAATTTATTTATTAAATTATTTATTTATTAATAAAATGTTCTCTCTTGTATTCCTTCAACAAATATCTATTTAGAACCTCCTATTTACTAATAATACATGAACCTATAATATTTGGACTTATAGAGTCCAAGTAAGAAACCTTAATCAATACCCTCATGAAACTCTTGACTTTCATATTGCCTCTGAAAGTCCTTCAGGGAGAGAATACCCTAAATCTAATTAGACTGTGCCAGTATTACTGACAACATAAGCAAACTACTTTATAAGCCTGAAAAGTCTGAATGTAAACTCCTTCTGACAAACAATGTGTGTCTATGTGCATATATGTTACACACACACACACACACACACACACACACACACACACACATATAATATGTATTTAACTACCTATCACATTGTGACCCTTGCATCTAGGTAGTTTTAATAATTTCATAAAATTAGCTTGCAGAAAGTTGACAGGAAGCTAATAGAAATGGTTAATATGCTGTGTGACAGAATCTGCACAGGCCAGAACTAATCTAATAAAATGGAAACTTAAAAGGGACAGATGTAAATTCTTGTATTGAGTTTCAGAAAATTAGAGTGGAGACAGGGATAGAGAGAAAGTGAAATGAGTTAGGGGATTTAGCTGAATATAAGACAGATACACAAATAGTATGACGTAACTAGAAGCCTATACACAAAAGAGACAAAAGTAAAATATCATATATGACAATAATATTTGCAGTAGATATATTTTTGTGATGTCAAAGAACTGGAAAGTAGGGGAGGCCCATAAAATAGGAAATGACTGGTATATTTATATGACAGAATACTGTTCTACTTAAGGAAATGATTCAGTTCAGAGAAACCCTGGAAGATTTAAATGAACTAATATAGAACATAATGAGCAGAACTAGGAGAATAATTTGTATTGTAGCAACAGCATTATAAAAATTAATAATTTTGAGATATTTAAGAACTTTTTAACACAATGATCAACCATGATTCAGAAGGATAAACAAAGTATATTACCTACAACTTGACAGAAATTTTTGTCCATTCATTCAGTAATGTCTGACCCTGTGATGCTGCAGACTGTAGCATGCCAGGACCTTCTATCCTCCAACGTCTCTTGAAGTCTGTTCAAATTCACATTTACTTGTCCTCTGTCATTTCCTTCTCCTTTTTCCTTCAAACTTTTACAGTACAGGGTCTTTTCCAGTGAGTCCCATCTTCTCAATATGTGCTCAAGTATTTAAGCTTCGGCTTCAGAATTTGATTTTCCAGTGAATAGTTTGAATTCACTTAGATATTGACTAATTTGATCTCTTTGCTGTCCAAAGGACTCTAAAAAGTCTTCTCCAACACCACAATTTGAAAAGGCCAATCCTGCAGCATTCAGCTTTCCTTATAATCTGACTCTCATAATCACAGATTGCTACTGAAAAAAAGTAGAGCTTTGAAAATACAGATCTTTGTAGGCAAGGTGACATCTCTACTTTTTCATATACTGTCCAGTTTTGCCATAACTTTCCTTCCAAGAAGCAAGCATTTGTTTTTAAATTTCATGGCAACAGTGATCTTTGAGCACAAGAATATAACATTTGACTTTGCTTCCATTTCTTTTCCCTTTTTTCACCAGGAAATGATGGAACCAGTTGCCAAGATTTTAGTTTTTATTTCGTTGTTATGTTAATTTTAAGCCATTTTTACACTCTCTTCACTCATCTTCATCAAGAAATTTCTTAATTCTTCTTCACTTTCTGCCATCTTTGCGGTATCATCTGAATATTTGAGACTGTTGATATTTCTCCAGGCAACCTTAATTCCAGCTTTTGATTCATCCACTTGAGAATTTTGCATAATGCACTCTGTATAGAAGTTGATAAATAAGGTAACAATATACAACCTTGTAATAATCTTTTTTCCAATCTTAAATTAATTACTTGTTTGGTATTCAGTTCTAACTATTGCTTCTTGACCCACATACAGGTTCCTGAGGAGACAATTTTGTACAAAATGACTGATAGAGAAATGTTTATGTTATATCTGATTATTTCCTCTCTCAACGCGGCTAGGAGGAAGGGAGAGAGGAATAGAATTTGGAACTCAAAGTATTTAAAAAAACAAATATTTGAAAATTGTTTGAATGTATGGTTGAGGAAATTATAGATAGGTAGATAGATAGATAGATAGATAGATAGATAGATAGATAGATAGATAGATAGATAGATAGGTGATAGAGTACTCCTATGTCTTGGGGACTTGCCACATTTTGTTGAGATCCACAGAGTCAAAGGCTTTAGTGTAATCAATGAAGCAGAAGGAGAATACTTTTGCTGGAACTCCGCTTTCTCCATAATCCAGTGAATGTTGATAATTTGGCCTCTAGTTCCTCTACTTCTTCAAAAAAAACTATTCTTCTAATAATTCTTGGCTCAAATATTGCTGAAGTCTAGCTTGTGTAATTTTAAACATAATCTTGCTGGCATATGAAAATGAGCACACTTATTTGGTATTTGAACATTCCTTCACATTATCTTTCCTTAGGACTGAGACATGAAATGATCTTTTTTCATCCAGTGACCACTCTTGAGTTTTTCAAATTTGCTGGCATATTGAGAACAGCTCTTTAGTATCATCATCTTTTAGGATTTTAAATAGCTGAGCTCAAAGTTGGTGGTCTAAATATGAAGAATGAGATTTTTCAAATATCCAATAGTATATGCTTTTTTGATTATGCAGATTTGTTACTAACACTTTTCTATTTTTTTTCCTTTCCCTTCTCCCCCAGAGTGTGAGATGATAGAAGTTGGAGAGAAAATAAATTCTTGTTCACTGGAAAAACAAAACAAAACAAAATAAAGTATGATGTAGCTTCTAAGAAGCTAATACTATCTTAGTCTAAGAACAAAGTAGTAGTCCTATTTTACTCTGCTCTGGTCAGAGCACATTTAGATAATAGTAATGTTCTAAACCATATTTTAAAGAAAATCTTTTGTCAAGTTGGAGTGTGTTCAGAGCAATGTAACTTAGTTGATGAAGGAATTTAAAATAACTTTATGTGGGAGTCAGTAGAAGGGGCTTTTTAACCTGAATAAGAGGCTACTGAGAAAACATGTTAAGTGTAATCAGAAAGGGCTATCATGTAGAAGAAACACTAGATTTATTCTTGCTGTTCCCAAGGGATAAAACTAGGATGCATGACCAAGGATACAAACTTTACAGAATTATAAATTGTTAATTTGGTATAAAAAAGGACTGAATGATGAAGTATCTCAAAAGAAAATAGGTTGTTTCAAAGAGTAGTCATAAGTAGTCAAAGAGTAGTCAGAAACTGTATGGATTCTTCTGAATTGTATCACAGAAAGTAGTAAAGTACATGAAGGGGATTTGCATTTTATGATTTCTAAGATCCTCTCATCTCTGGTATGCCATGGTCACTAGTTAGTAGGTGAAGTTTTCAGAAGAAGTAAAGAAAGGATATTCATTCCTTGAACCTGAAAAATAAATAAAAACTTGAAAAGTGCAGTTGCTAGAGGCAGTCAGACCAACGTTTGCTTACCCTTTGTCGTCACTGGAATTTTCATATGGGCAATACAACATGAAGTATAAATTACTAATGAGCTGCTGCTGAAAAAGTATAACATACTAATCTTTTTGAAATGTGTGCAGAAGAAGATAATCACAGCATTATATGAACTAGAAGCCAGGACCTGTGAGGATAGGTTAAAGGAACTTATTTTAGCCTGAAAAGTTTTATGGGAAAAGATACAGACATTATCAAATATTGAAAGCTGTTCTGTTTAAACATTATGTCATAAAATTGCCCCAAACCTGAGCTTATTCAACTTAAGAACTTGGCACTACGAAGTCCAACATTCACCCCTTAAATTACCTGTTCATTCTAATATCAAAAACAGCTTCTGGAGTTAGCATGCTGATTCTACAGTAGAGAGAGGTCTGGTTCTGGAATCAGGAAGACCTAAGTCCAAATCTAACCTCATATACTCTCTTGTTGTGGGACTCTGAGCAGCAAGTCATTCCACCTTTGTTGCCCTCAGTTTCATAATTTGTAAAATGAGGGGAAAATAGCATCTACCTCTCAGGGTTATTGTGAGGATCAAATGAAAGAGCAATTGTAAAGTTTTTAGCATAATGCTTAGTCCATAGTCGTCTCTTAATAAATACTTATTCCCTTTCCTTTGAGGAAGTGTCATGCTCTCTGTGACTCTTTCTACCTCAGCAGCTGTCTTTTACTTCTTCTCTGAGTCTTTGGCTGACTTGGTTGTACCCCTTCCATTTGGCATTTGTGTTTTCTCACTCTTTCTGCCTGTCAGCCAAAGCCTGGAGCTAAAATGCTGAGAGATGCATTACCTATAGAAAAATTATTTTCTTTGTTTTGCTAAGCCTCAGGGAATAAAACAAGGAGAAATAGGTATAGGTTAGAGAAACACAAATGACAGCTGGCTATACGGAAGAAAAAAAAAACCCTAACTTTTGGAGCATTTCATAAGTACAAGGGGCTACCTGTGGTGGTGAAAGATTACCACCCTGATTGTACATGTCTAAGCAAAGATTATGATACTTCTTGATAGTGGGGTCATGTTGCTTAAGTACAATTTGGGTTACACAGCTTCCAAGGTCTCTTCCAAGAATGTAATTCTATGGCTTCATCTGATTGCCTACTCACAACTCCCTAGTCATAAGAAAGTAAACTCATTTTAATGAAGACTTTAAAAATTATATTTCAATTGCTATAAACACTTTCCACTTCAAACTTGAAACAGAAAGATGTTCCTAGCTATAACAAGGCTCAAGACAAATTAGGAACAGTAGAAGAATTAAGATATTTTGAGTTATAGGCTTTCATACTGATTAGCTGCATATTTGACAAATCATTTGAGTTCCAGATAGCGATGAAGTGGGAGAATTAGTTAGATAATACTTATAAAGATGTTTTGGATACAAGGAGAAGGTGTTGCTTTCATATGTCATAGATTTTTATTATATATAAATATATAATGTGAGCAATTTACATATTTGGAAACTTGTAGACATTATAAATACTTGGTGAAGATATTTTTCAAGTCCTCACTTGAGGCCAAACTACTTTCCACAGAAAATAGAAACTTAGATCAAAACTGAATTAGACTTATTTATTTTCAATTCTTTATGGAGAAAATAAACTGGCTCTGGCTTAAATAAATAGTAAGCAATCAGAAAGTGGTCTTGCTAAATAGATGCAAAGGCATTGGTGGAATATTTCTTTGAATCAAGTTCTATTTACTCTTTTTTAGAATTAGTGATAACATCTCTGGGCTACTATTGGTACGGGATGAAGTAGAAGAGTATTGTGGAGGTGAATAAAGGAGGACACAAGACTGAGGCCCACGCTAGAGGTACTGCAGAGAAACTGAAGGCAGTCAGTACATTTTCCAAACCACTTAAGATATATTTTCCTATTACATTGAGACTGCCACAAAAAGCAAAGGAAATATAGAATGGGATAAACTAACAAGATGTGAATGAATAAAAGAAAGGGTGATAAAGGATAACTAGAAAATGAAATGGAAGTAGTGAGATACAGAATGAATAAATCTGTTATACACAGGACCACTATCACCAGGAGAAAGAGTAGCATAACTGTCTGCTTGTGAAAATCACTACTTGTGAAAATCCCTTTGGACATTTTCTCTCTTCACTGTGAGTAAATATCAAAGACTCACTATCTGCACCAACCTATTTGTTCTGGTTCTACTGGTACAGTGTTGCAGGTCTAGTCAGTGCTGTCATTACTGCATGAGCTTCTGTCAAGGATCCATAGTCTGGGATATTAGTTTTTTTCACCTTTGCAACTTTGCCGGGACCAGAAACATGCCTGCCAGACCTCTTGCTTTCAGATAAGAAGTGTAGTTCTCCTCGCAAGTCTAATCTTTCTTCTCTGTGGGTACTTGAGAGAGAAGTATTTTATACTCCTGCCAAACATCATTGGACCTTCACAGAAAGTGAACTCCAAATTGTACTATACTTCCATTCCATGGTTAACAAACTTACTCCTCTTTCTCTTTTAATATCTGGGATTCTATGACAATCTTGGCAAAGATGTCATTCTCTGACTACTTCCCTTGCTCTCTTCCTTATCTATCACAGAACTTCATGGTGACATGTTTTCATGATCTTAATCTGTGGTCAATGAGATGTTTCTACCTGTACCTTCCAAGAACTAAGGGGATCTGGTCATCCTATATAATTAGCAGCCAATTTGAACAGGAATCTCATGGATTAGACATGCAATAGTAATAAATAGCAAAAAACAAACACATCAAATTCCAACTCAAATTGCAATAAATTTGTCTAAGGAAGAACCTAGGAGAGAGGGAAATATTTAAAGTTTGAGAAAGATAGATAATATGATAAAAATGGAAAGCACCATACTTTAGCCACTTGTTTTTTGAGACTAGAGCAAAAGAAGAAGGAATGGAGAGTGAAGTTAGGGTTCCTTTGTGGGGAGGTGTATAACCAATGCAATATTCACAGCAATTATGGTGGCTATGAATATGCCAGCACAGTTTTGAATCACAAAATACAACAGAATCTCCACATGGAAGACAGAAACAGAAGTTGTTCAAACACTAGAAAGTTGAATTTCAACACCAGAAAACCAAATCCATCATAGCAACAAAGAAATCCATATAAATAACCATGGAGGGGGCACCACAATCCCCAAGCCTTCCCTCTGTTAAGCATCTCACAAATCAATTCCCTTAAACAAATCATAAATAGGTTCCCTTAAACAAAATTACAGCCAAGGTCTCCTACTCCCATTAGTTGCTGCCCCAACTGCCTGCTTTCTCAGTCATTTTCAGGTCTGTCTAGTCTGACCAACTTCCTCTCATCTCTGCTCCAGCTCCTTCTCTTCCTGTTCCATACTCCCTGCTCCACCTTTTCAGCAAGCTCCTCCTACAACATATGACTTAAACTTCCATGTGATTTAAGCAAGTCAAGTCACATGGACCTATTAATGAATGGGAAAGATTTTCCCATTTAAATTAACATTGAGGAGGATGATAGAAAATTGAAGGTTTAAAAAGATAAACTATTACTTTGTAGCACTAACCGTTCAGTTGAGATCAGATAACATGAATTGGTATTGAATCTAGATATCACAATTTGGGAACTTAGTCCATGAATAGCAACGGAAAAGGTTAATTCGCAAGTCAATATGAACACATTAAGGGCTTGCTATGTTCCAGGTACTTTTTTAAATGCTGAGGTACTCCTGCCCCCTTGCAAAAAAAAAGAAAAAAAGAAAAAAAAAGAAGTAAAAACAGTCACTACTTTTCAATGAGGGATACAACCTGCAAACAGGTATGTAGAGCCAAGACACATGAAGGGTAAATCGGAAGTGATCTCAAGGGAAAGGCATCAGAATATGGGATGAATGGGGTGGGAAATGTCTCTTGTAAAAGGAAGGATTTGAGCTGAGAATTGAGACTGGAAGAAAGGGAGAGGTTTCTGTAGGTGGAGATGAGGAGTGATAATAAGGATGGGTATAAGCAGTGAAAATGCCTAGGGTGGAGAAATGAAGTGTCTTTTGTGAGAAAAGCAAAGAAGTCAGTGCATTTGGGCCATAAAGTGCCCAGTAGAGGGTAGCAAAGTGCAAGAAAATTGAAAAAAAATATTACAGAGTCAGGCTGTAATAGTCTTCAAAAACCAGAGGATTTTACATTGATCCTGCCCATTATAAGGAAACACTGGAATTTTTTGAATACGGGTTAGCAAGGTCAGACCTGCACTTTAGAGTGGGATGAGGTAGGAAAATTACCAGATGTGGTAATTTTGCAATGGTTCAGATGTGAGGTAATAAAAGTTTGTTGTGGTTTGTCAGATGTATCAGGGGAATATAAAATATGTAAAACATGTTGCACTGATAGAAACAAGACTTGTAAATAGATCAGAGAATATGTGAGTAAATGTGAATGAGAAGCTGAGGATATCACATTAATTGCGATTCTGGATAATGGACAGGATGATAGTATTCCCAATTTCAAAAGGATCTTTGGAAGAGGGGAGGTTTGAAGGGAAAGATAATGATTTGTGTATTAGACATCCTGGGTTTGAAGTGTCTAAACCTAAAAAGGAGAAAATATTAAGAAGAGATTGATCAGTGGTACTGAAACCTGCAATGAGGTCAGAAGGTATGAAGACTGAGAAAAGACCATAATTTAGTAATTAAGAGATCACTGGTAAATCTGGAGAGAAAAAAATTCAATTGAATGAAGAGATAAATAAAATGACAGCTAACTGGCAAATCAAGTGAAGGTTTTTGTTTGTTTCTATTTTTTAAGGAAGCAAGAGACATTGGTGTTTTTGTAGGCTATGGGGAATTAACAAGTAATAAGGGAGAGATTCTAGATTGATGAGATTCAAGATTGGTGAGAAACTCTATTGGAACAACTAAAATGTAATAGAATGAAGGGTACATGTAGAAAACTTCTCATGTTAAGAAGATGGTTGCCTGTATACCATGAAAAGGTCAAAATGGGTATGTGACACAGACATAAAGGGTGATGATATAAACAAATTAGATAAGCACAAAAAAAAAGTTACTTGAAGTCACTATGAATAAGAGAAGAATTCATGACCAAACAAGAGATAGAGAGCATCACAGGAGGTAAAATGGATAATTTGGATTGCATTACATTAAAACAAAAGTTTTGCACAAACAAAATCATTGAGGCCAAAATAAGAAGGAACTCAATAAACTGGAGGAAAAGTTTTTCAACAAACTTTTCTGATCAAGGTCTCATTTCTCAAATATATAAAGAACTGAACCAAATTTGTAAAACTAAGAGTTATTCTCCAATTGATAAGTTATCAAATGATATGAACAAGCAATTTTTAGAATAAATGTATGTTACCAAGAATGATATAAAAAATGTTCTGAATTGCTGAGAATAAGAAAACTGCAAATTCAAATAACTCTGAAGTATTACCTCACATACATTAGATTGGCTAAGATGACAGAAACAGAAAATACCAAATGCCAGAAGAGATGTGGGAAAATAGACCATTAATGGAGGAGCTGTGGAGTTGGTGGGGTTGTGAAATAGTTCAATTAGTCTGAAGATCAATTTGGAACTATCCCCAAGGGACACAATATAACTTTTGACCAAGCATTATTACTATACCCCTAAGAGATCAAATATAAAGAAAAAGGACCCAGATGTAGCATATACATGTGGGGGTCAGGGCTCACTGAACAAGTTATACTATACGATTTTGATCAAACTTTCAGAAAAACCTAGGAAGACCCATATGAAGTGATGCAAAGAGAAGTGAGCAGAAAAAAGAGAAAATTGTGCAATATAATAACAATATTTTAACAAAAATTCAGTGTCGATTAGCTACTCTCATCAATACAATAATCTATGATAATTCCAAGCATTAAAAAATTTGCTATGCGCTTTCATAGGGGGAACTGATGATGCCTGGGTGCAATCTGAATTACATATATATATATATATATTACATATATATATATAATTTTTTTTTCTTTTACTATTTTTTCTTGTTTCAATCTAGAGAAGTCAGGACAGAAAGGAGTAACTAGTAATTTAAAGTAGATCTGATCTGAAATGCCTACTCAACTCTGTAGAAGATCCTAGGGATCTTATCCTATCCTATCTTATCCTAGGGATAGGAGACAGAGGCCTGAGGCCTGAATTTGGGACTGATACAAAGCACTCTGGGAAGATTCAGTATCAAAGAGGCCAAAGACAGGCAGACTGGATCCAGGAATATTGTGGGAACAAAGACAGAGACTAGCGGATTTTATCCAGAGTCGGGAGATCTCAGGAGAGACCTAATTCAGCAGAAGGACTGGATTAGAGTGATGCAGTGCTAACTGAAATTGTGAAACTAGAGACAGAGTTTAAAGATGGAGGGGCTGGAAAGGATTTGAGCAGTCACAACCTAAATGGCAAATATTTCAGAGATACTTTTTAAAAAATAGGCATGGATTGAGAAAAACAACAAATTTGGCACTTAACTTCCAGCTCTATATTTATCATCCTGTGTCTATTTATGAATGTGAAAATGACTAAGTAGGGGCAGTTCAATCATGAATAAATGATTGAAAAAATGCATTGAAGTCTCACTCTATTCTTGCTACTCTGATAAATATTAAGCACACAAAGATAAGCTAGCAAGAGAGTTCTGCCTTTTGGAAGCTTTTGTTGCAATAGGGGAAAACAACAAATTTTAAATTCAACATGTTTAGCACAGTTTCTAGAATACAGTAAGAATTTACTACATATTTTTCAGTCATTCATTCATGACTCAGCCTACCACCAGAACCTCCCTCTTCCTAATTTTCCTATTACTCTCAAAGGCACCACTAGTCAGGTGTCATCCTCAACTTCTCACTCTCTCTTTCCCCTTGAATATGATCTATTGTCATATCCCCCTATTTCTACCTTCATATCAACTCTTGTATATGTTCCCTTCTCTCCTTTGAGAGAACTTCCTGCCTAGTCCAAGTTCTCATCATCTCATGCCTGGACAAGTTCAATAGTCTATTAGTTGATATTCCTGCCTCAAATCTATCCTAAATCCAACCCACTTTCCACTTATCTGTTAAAACTGATTTTCCTGAAGCAGAGGTCTGAGCATGTCACCTTCCATTCAATAAACTCCAGTGGCTTTCTGTCAATTTCAGGATTAAATACAAAAACCTTTCCCTGGCAGTAAAAATGCTTTATAAACTTCCCAATGCCTACCTTTCTAGTCTTTCTATTTTAGAACATTATTCACTTTCACATACCTTGAGATCTAGTGATACTGATCTTCTTGCTTTTCTTCTCAAAAGACCCTCCATTTCTTGAATTTGAATATTGTCATTCATTGTTTCCCGTGTCTGGAATTCTTTCCCTCCTCATCTTTATCTCCCAGGCTTCCGTCAAGTTCCAGCTAAAATCCTAACTTCCATAACAAGTATTTTTCCAATTTCTGTATTGCCACCCCTCCATTGGTTATCTCCAGTTTATCGTGTATATGACTTATTTGCATATAGTTGTATGCTGCCTCCCTCCATTAGAAAGAAAGCAGAAATTATTTTTTGTTTGCTTTTCTTTCTTTATATCCCTATAGCTTAACCCAGTGCATGGCACATAATAGATTCTTAACAAGGTCTTGTTGACTGACTAACTAACATATGTATACATATATATTTATATATATATGTATATCAGTTTCATATATCAGTTTATATGTGTCAGTTTATATATATATCAACTTTTTATATTTGAATATACATGTGTGCATGTATATATACACACACATATATATGCATATATATATACATATATATATATATATATATACATACATACATACATATGAGAGTAATAGTTGGGAGTCAGTGCAACTGATTCTATGCATTATGACAGTATTGTTGAAGATAGTGAGGAAATGTTCTGGTAGCCTGGTTCTGAGCAAGGTAAGGCAAAAGCTCATGTCTCTGAATTCAGGATCCCAGAGACAGTAGTTATGTGTTTAATCTGCCTCCACATATGTCCAAGTATGTCCATTCTTATAAAAAAAATGCTTTATCTGACCTTGACCATATCACAAGCAATTGTCCAGTATTTCTTCTCTCTTTTATAGCCAAATTCCTAGACAAAGATGCATATCTTCATTGCTTCCATTACCTTTGCTCCCATTTGCTTCTCAACTGTTTGCTGTATTTCTCCTCCCCTTCACTTTTAAGCCCTCAACATTCAACTGTGAATTCTCTATCCAAGGTCATAAATGATCTCTTTATGAGTAGATATGATCAGTTATTCTCACTACCCATTCATCTTGACCTATTCTCATGTGTGGTTGAACAGATTTGGGAGAGTTGTTTCATTTATGTGATGCCATATTACTAAAAGTAGAGAAACAAAAAAAGAGAAGGAAGCAGAAGAGATGGTTTTAAATAGTTTTAAGAAAGAGAACTGGGATATAGGACAATAGTTTCATAAGATGCTAATATCTGGTGATTTCTTTTATCTTTCAGCATGAGAGAAGAATGCCATAAGGGCCTGAGACAAGCAATGAGGAGCGAGATGAACAGAGAGACAGAGAGAGGAAAAAGGAAAGGAGAGAAATGATATAGTGGGAGAAATATGATAGAGAAGATAAGAGAGGAAGGAATAAAGGACACATGTAGATATGCTGATATTAACAAAGAAAAGGGCTGCCTCATAATCAGAGTGTGAAGGACAAAGGATTAGGGTATAATGTCAGTGAGGTTGGAGACAAAAGAAGAGAAAGAGAAGTTCATGAGAAATAGCATCAGTTTTCTCAGTAAAGTATGAGACTAGGTGCTCAGGTATGAGATTGGAGAGAATGAATGGAGTGGGAGGCTTGAAGAGAGAATATAAAGTCTGGAAGAGCCTCCATTGATAATAGGATACCAATTAGGGAGAAGTGAAAGAGCCACTTTTCTACATTGAAGGCCCAGTGAAGGTTAGATAGTAGAGACTTGTAGTGTATCCAAACGACAAGGTTTAATCATTTCATCTTCCTTCATTCAATAGCATATAAGTAGGAATGAAGACATCTTGATCACCCATTTCTTGTCTTTGGGCTTTCTTAGGCTGCCCTCCTCCCTCGTGTGTTTGCTATTGACTCTCACCACCTCTCCATTTTTTTTAGAATCCTTTCTTCTAATCCCAAGTAACAATCTACTACAGGAAGCTTCTACTGATTCTCGTTGTTGTTAGACTCCTTTCTAATCTTCTCAAATATGTACAAATACTCAAATACAGATAAGTATTTTTTATAAGTTTTTCTACCACCTTCTCTAACAGAATGGACACTCCTTGAAGTTGGGGCTTCTTCTTGTTGTTTTCTTTTGTTTTATCTGTTTAGTCTCAGGTGCCTTGTTTTCAGGAAGCACATAAGAAGTGTTAATTGGATTAGATTAGACTAGATTAAGGTCATGACTGTGCTCTTCTAATGGAAATTGTAAATTTTACCCTGAAGTGGTACCACTGACCTAAAAGTATGGGTACACTTATCATGTGGTCAAATACATGGCATATGCCACAGATATTTCCAGTGTCTGAGAAGTAGTTCAATTAGTTGAAAGTGAAAAGAGTGTTGAACTTGAAGTCAGAAAAACTTGGATTAGAATTCTCCCTCATATTACCTATGTGAGATTCTCAGTTTCCTCATGTGTAAATTAAAATTTATAACATACATACAATCTACCTTCCTAGGTTGTTTTAAATAAAGCACTTTTCAAAACTCCTGGGAGAAGACAATCCTATATAAAGGTTAGTGTAACTACAGTCCCAAAGCCCATTGGTATGGGACTCTTTAGTGAAGTTCAATGTCTTGAGCACCCATGACGGGCTGGGGAAAAATTGTCAGGAATTCATAAGAGAAGAATTTTGTTTGCTTTTCTTTTTAAATTTCCTTTAAGTCACTAAATCTCTTTAGACTTTCAGTACTTCTGGCTTCCAACTTTAAGTGAGAAGATGGAAGATGCCAACACTATTTCAGATTGCTGAAGGAAACAACACTGGGAAGAAGCTAACATAAGAGGAGCTTGTGGTCTCCTTCATGTCTCTATTCCTCAGCTTGCTAGACTAGAGACTTAAGGAAACTTCCCCTTCATTGAGATCTAGGAAGTGCTCTTACTCTTGCCCTTGTTCTCATTGTCATCTTTGCACTCACCTTTGCTCTCTCACTTTCATTGGTTGGTATATGTTCTCCTATGTAGACTTTCTCTGTTTTCTGTTTACTTTCAAATTGGATAATTGAGTTTCTTGGCTTAGTTCTATGTTTATTTATTGCAGAACTGATATTTGATGGGAAAGGAGTTAAGAACTGGATGTGAAACTTGGGTCTATCTGCTTTCCTCAGATGATGAAATAGTAATCATTATTAGAGTGAACATGAAAATCACTTACCCTAGACTAATAATACTTAAGGGACCGGGTAGATATAATCCTAGCCTAAGGTGCCCACTCTTTGAGGAAAATAAAATGGCAGCTTTTAGCATGAATTTTTCACTTCCTCTCCTGGCAGAAATTAAAGTCTCCCTTAGAAAAAGATGTGGACAGAAGAGGTTAGAAATGTCTATTCTGCTTTCCTTAGAGCCATACAATGACACCTCCATGCAATGTGTGAGGGATAGTCCTCCAAATATTAGTAATTATTATTCTTTACACTAGCATACTATTGAAATTTGAAGTAAAGAAAAGTTGTAGATCATGACCATTAGGCAAAGAGCTTCTTTTTACCAGTCTTCAACTTCAGGATTCTGTCCTTCCAAATCAATACTGACAAATGATGTATAGTGATACTTTAGGTCCAGGTGAAGTTAACCAACACAGAGTGCAATCAAGTACTTGCTAAGTCTTGAAAAATAGCCAATTAAATTACTGAAGATTATTTCTGACATCAGGCTCTGTGATTCCCCTTCTTTAATGAGCTCCATGCTCTAAAATAATGATATCCATATAACATGCAAAGAACAAACTAAAAAATCTGCCAGCCCCTCATATAATAAAAATGATACATATTAATTGCATTTTATATGGAATCTAATTAAAAGTAACCATGGAAATTCCTAATTTAAGAATCATTCATTTCAAGGAATCTTCAGACAGTGCCTACCTGACATAAGCATTGGATGGTCTGGCAATTTACTCTGGCTTTCAAAATATTCTCAAAATGTCTAAGATAATGAAGGTTCTTGAAAAAGTTCCAAATAGCTAGAATATATAAACAGCAGTTTTCAGAACAGTAAAATAGCACTGCATATATTTGCATGTTTGAGTTTAAGTATTCACAGTATACATAAAAATAGAACAGCAAATGAATAATACAGATCTCAGATAATCTGAATATTTAGCTATTTTACAACCTACTGAACATCAGAAAGTATTGCTGGTAGACTTTTATTTTGATGGGGCAAATTGAATATAATTATCATCACAGACCTAGCAACTTTTTCTAAAAGAACTTCTGCCTTCATTTATTCACAGAATTTTAGTAGTTACATCATCTGTTTATTTTCTGTTTTATTGGATTATGTTATCCATTTTCATCTGTTGGCAATGTTGAGTCTGTGGACTTAAAATTAAAAGGTCACAAGGGTAGTGAAGCTAAAATTCATTGTAGTGATCACAGCTTTCATTCTCAAACATAATATGTTTGCACATTTGCAAAGTGAAATGGAGAGTCTATTTAGGGGAGAGAGGGAGAGATATATGTATGATGTAATGTCTATTTCTTTCACAATTAAAATGTATTTTCAGTTAAAAAAGCAAATATCTTTCCTTCCTTAGTCAATAATACCTTTGTTTGTATAATTATTTGTGCTTTTCCAATACTTTCAAAAGGTTTATGAAAGTGAAAATTAGAAGTTAGCTCTCTCTCCTTGGATTCCTTTTGAAAATTTAATTTTAGTAGTAGCCAATATTTATGTACAACTTTACAGTTTCCAAAGGATGTTACATATATTATTATATTTATTCTCAAAAAAAAGCTATTTTATCCCCATTTTCCAGGTGAGGAAATGGAGATTGAAGAAGTTGTAATTTGTCCAGAGTACAGTGTTTGAGGCAAGATTTCATTCAGTTCTTCTTGCTTCCATATCTGACACTGTATTTACTACATGATCTCATTACTTGTCTTTTTTTTCCTAATTTAAAATGACATAAAATAGGTTATAGCCCTTCTGATCTCCCCCCTCTAACACAGAAAAAGAAAATGTTTTAAAAATATGGGTATTCGAGGGGAAGAGCCAAGATGGTGGCGTAGAAGCAGGAACCTGCTAGAACTCTCCCCTTAAACTCCTCATAAATCGTGTAAAAAAATGACTAAATAAATTTTAGAATAGGAGAAGACATAAAATGAGAGACTGAAGCAAATTCCAGATTAAGACAATCTGAAAGATCAACAGGAAGGTCTATTGCATCAGCTTGGAGCAGATGTAGTTCAGTGTGCACTGCGGCAGATCAGACAGAGATGGAACAGGACTTAGGGGACCGAATTGCTGGAGGTTACTGCAGTTTCCAGTATTCTCAACCCATGAATGTCAAAGACAGCTTTGAAGGTCAGTGGGAAGGGTCTAGCACCTGGCTGAGGAGGGAGTGTGGTCTGGCCCGAGGCCCAACCTCTGTCCCAACCCTGGATGCAGCCTCAGATCCAGGGCAACACCAGCCACTGCTGAAGCAGAGGCTCCTTCAGGAGAGCTCCAATTAACAAAGGGCTCAGAAGTCAGGTAACTGGCTGAGAAAATGAGCAAATTGGGGGAAAAGAAACAAACTATAGATTCTCACTTTCTCAGTGAAAAGGTATTTTCTTACATAATTGGTGATGAGCAAAATGAAAACATACAACCAGAAAAAGAAAACATGCCAAAGCTCCTCCATCCAAAGACACCAAGAAAAATATGATTTGGTATCAGGCCATGGAAGAACTCACAAAGGATTTTGAAAATCAAGTAAGAGAACATAGGAAAAATTGGGAAGAAAAATTAGAGTTATGCAGGAAAATCAAGAAAAACATGTGAACAGTTTCTTAAAGGAAACTCTCCCCAAAATGCTTAAGAAAATAGCAGCTCTAAAATTATACTAACCCAAATGGCAAAAGAGGTCCAAAAATCTAATGAGCAGAAGAATGCCTTAAAAAGCAGAATTGGCCAAATGGAAAAGGAGGTTCAAAAGTTCACTGAAGAAAATAATTCCTTCAAAATTAGGATGGAGAAAATGAAAGCTAAGCATTTTATGAGACTTTAAGAAATTATAAAACAAAACCAAAGGAATGAAAAGATAGAAGAAAGTGTGAAGCATCTCACTGGAAGAACAACTGACCTGGAAAATGGATGCAGGAGAGCTAATTAAAAATTATTGAACTATCTGAAAACCAGGATTAAAAAAAAAGAGTCTACACATTGGCTTTAGAGAAATTATCAAGGAAAACTGTCCTCATATTCCAGAACCAGAGAGTAAAATAGAAAGAAGCCACTAATCACTTCCTGAAAGAGGAAAAAAAAAAGAACAATAAAATAAAGCTCCCAGGAATATTGTAGCCAAATTTCAGAGTTTCCAGGTCAAGGAAAAAATTTTACAAGCAGTCAGAGATAAATCAAGTATTGTGCAAACAATCAGGATAGCACAAGATTTAGCAGCTTCTACTATAAGGGATGTGAGGATTTGGAATATAATATTCCAGAAATCAAAAAAGGTAGGATTAAAATAAGAATCAGCAACCCAGCAAAAGTGAGTATCATACTTTGGGGAGAAAAAATGAATTTCAATGAAATAGAGAACTTCTAAGCATTCTTGTTGAAAAGACCAGAGCTGCACAGAAAATTTGACTTTCAAATACATGAATCAATAGAAACAGGAAAAGGTAAACAGCAAAGAGAAGCCATAAGGGACTTATTAAAGTTGAACTGCTTACATTCCTACATGGAAAGATGATATTTGTAGCTCATGAGACCTTTCTCAGTATTAACATAGTTGGAGGGAATATGTATATATTTATATATATATATATATATATATATATATATATATATATATACATATGTTTGTATATATGTATGTGTGCATGTGTGTACATGTGTATGTGTGTCTATAAACATGTGTCTATTTTTATATATGTGTGTATGTATACATAGGGAGACAGAGGGAGGGAGAGAGAAAGAGACGGGGCACAGGGTGAGTTGAATATACAGGGATGATAATTAAAAAAGAAAATTAAGTGTTGAGAGGAATATTCTAGGAAAAAGAGAAAGGGAGAGGCAGAATAGAGTAAATCATCTCACATACAAGATGAAAGAAAGAGTTTTTAGGTGAAGAAGGGGAAGATGAGAGGGAATAAATGAGCCTTCCTTCCAGTTTGTCTTCAGGATGGAACAACATTCATACTCAAATGGGAATGGAAGTTTATCTTATCATATAGGAAAGTGGGGGGGAGATGGAAATAGAGGTGGGGTGATAGAAGAGATGGAAGATTGGGGGAAGTGATACTTGGAAACAAACACTTTTGTAGATGGACAGGTCAAAGGAGAGAACAGAATAAATGAAGTGAGGGACAGAAGAGGAAAATATAGTTAGCTTTCACAACATGACAGTTAATGGCAGTATTTTGCATGATGACACATGTGCAACCTATATCTAATTATTTACCTTCTCAATGAGAAGGGATGGGGATGGGGAAAGGAAAGAACGTGTACTCAAACCTTTAAACATGATTGTTAAAAGTGTTTTTATATGCAACTAGGAAATAAAATATATAGGCAGTGGGGTATTGAAATCTATCTTGCCCTACAAGAAAATAGAAGGGAAGGGGATAAGAGGGGGGAGGTGAAAAAAGGAGGGCAGATTGGATGAAAGGATAATCAGACTACATACTATGCTGGGGGAGGCAGGAAGAGATTGGGAGAAAATTTGAAATTCTAAGATTTTTGGAATTGGATGTTGAATATTGAAAACAAATAAATTTTTAAAAAAATATGCGGAGTCCAATAAAATAAATTCTGACATCAACCATGTACAAAAATATGTGTCTCATTCTGTATCTTCAGTTCATTATCTCTCTGGTAGGATGTAGATAACATGGTTCATTATAAATTCTCCAGAATTATGGTTGGTCACTGCACTGATCAGAGTTCTTAAGCCTTTCAAAGTCATTCATTTGTCTTCATAGTTGTCTTATTGTATACAATGTTTTCCTGGTTGTGCTCACTTCACTTTATAAAATTCATAAAATTTCATGAAGTTCTTCCCTGGTTTCTCTGAAATCATCTTTTTAATCATTTCTTACAATATAAAAATATTACATTTCATTCAAGTAAAATACTTTGCTCACCCTCCCTAACGGATGGACATCCTTTGTTTTTTTTCGGTTTTCAGTTCTTTGTCACTATAAAATGTATTCTTCAAGCGTTAATAACACTTTCTTTGAATATCTTCTTTAACTTTACAAATTATGTTATTATTATCTGTGAACATTCTTTACCTTCTTGCATAAGACTATGTGTTCCTTAAGGCAGTAACTGTTTATTTCAATTTTCAGTAGGTATTTAGTAGACTTTTGTTGAAGTGAATTATGCCCTGTTCCTTTATGGTATTCCAATGAGGCAGGAGAGATATTCTCTCCAGTTTACAAATGAAGAATCTCAGAGCCTCAGGCATGAGTGACTTTGCTAACAGAGAGTAAATTGTAGAACCAGAATAGAAACTCAGGCATCCTTGTTCCAAGTCAGCTTTTTCTAATATACCAGAAGAATGAACAAAAATTCTAACTTCTTTATATAGATAAACATGATTTCAGACACTAACCACCTTCATTTTATCTGTGAGGAAACTAAGGTCAATAGAGACTAAATTGCACAGTCATAGGTGTAATAAGATTCCAAGGTATACTTTAAACTCAGGTCCTTGTACTCTCAAACAATAGTTTGTTTGTTCTTTGGTTCTTGTCTTTTTCTTTATTCAAAATAGTATTTTATTTTTCACTAGTTACATATCAAGAAAAATTTTAACATTTCTTTTTACAACATTTTGAGTTCCAAAGTTTTCTGCCTCCCTTCCCTCCCCTCTTCTGAAAATGTGAGGCAATTTGACATAAGTTACACATGGGTTAGCATGCAAAATATTTCCGTATAAGTCATAGTTGTGAAAAAGGAACAGATCAAAAGAAAAAAAATAGAAAGAATGAAGTAAGTGGAAAATATGCTTCAATCTACATTTAGAGTTCATCAGTTCTTTTTCCAGATATGGATAGCATTTTTCTTAGTGAGTCCTCAACACTTCTCTTTGATCATTATGTTGCTGAGAAGAGTTATCATTCATAGCTGATCATCACACAATGCTGTGGTTATACTGTACAATGTTCTTGGTTCTTGGTTCTTGCCTCAGTTCATACAAGCCTTTCCAGGTTTCCTGAAACTGAAACATCATTTCTTATTGCACAATAGTATTCCATTCCATGCTTATAGCACAACTTGTTCAGCCATCCCACAATTAGTGGGTATCTCCTCAACTTCCAATATTTTATCACTAAGAAAAGGGCTGCTATAAATATTCTTGCACATGTAGGTCCTTTTCGCTGTATAATGTTCTCTTTGGGATACAGACCTAGTAGTGGTATAGCTGGATCGTGGCTGCCCTTTGGGAATAGGTCCAAATTGTTTTCCAGCATGGTTGGATCCATTTACAACTCCAGAAATGGTGCATTCGTGGTGCAATTTTCCCACATCCTCTCCAACATTTATAATTTTCCTTTTTCGGTATATTAGTCAATATGATAGGGGTGAGGTGGCACCTCATTGCTGTTTTAATTTGCAATTCTCTAATCAAAAGTGACTTAGAGAAGTTCTTCATATGCCTATAGATAACTTTAATTTCTTCTTCTAAAAAGTGCCTCTTTATATTCTTTGTTCATTTATCAATTGGAAAATGGTTTGTGTTCCTGTAAATTAGACTCAGTTCTCTATAAATTTGAGAAATGCCTTTATTAGAAACACTTGTTGTAATGATAGTTTCTCAACTTTCTGATTTGTTTCTAATCTTGGTTGCATTGGTTTTATTTGTACAAAACCTTTTTAATTTAGTAAAATTAAAGTTATCTATTGTTTTGTCATGAATTCTTCCCCTTCCAATAGATTTGACTGGTAGACTATTCTTTGTTCTTCTAATTTGCTTATGATATCACCCTCCATGTCTAAATCATGTCATACCTCTTTAATTTATTTTTGTTTATTTTTTGGTTGGATTTATCAAGTTCTGAGTGGGGACAGTTGAAGTTCTCCACTAGTATAACTTTGTTACTTCTTTCTTTAACTCAATCAACTTCTCTTTTAAGATTTTGGATATGTTTATTATCGATATTGCTTCATTCTTAAAAATCACATTTTAGCAAGATGTAGTTTCCTTCCTTATTTCATTAAGTGTAGTTTTCCTTTTACATTTCCTGACATAAGGATTGCTACCTCTGCTGTTTTTTTTATTTCCTGCTTTTTCTTTACTTCAGCTGAAGCATAATAGATTATATTGCAGTAGCTTTCCTTTACTTTGAGTGTCTCTCTTCTTCAAGTGTATTTCTTGTAAATAACATATTGCAGGATTCTGGATTTTGATCCCTTTTAGTATTCACTTCTTTTTTATTGGAGAATTCATCCCCTTCACATTCACACTTATGATGACTACTTGTGTATTTCCCTTCATCCTTCTCTTTCTCTTGTTTGTTCTTTCTCTCCTTTCACTCTTTTCCTCTCTACATGTTTTGCTTCTGTGTACCACCTCCCCTGATTTGCTCTCCCTTCTGTCAGTATCCCCCCCCCCCACCCTGGTGTTTCCCTTTCCTTCATCTCCTCCCCTCTTTCTTCCCTGAAGGGTAAGATAGATTTCTATTCAACTGATAGAGTCAATACAGATGAGAATAAACTTCAAGTGATGCTCATCACCCATCCTTTCATCTTCCCCTTCACTATAAAAGTCTTTTATACCTCTTCATGTGAAATAATTTCCCCCATTCCACCTCTCCCTTCCTTCTTTACTCACTGTACTTCTTTTTCTCATCCCTTAATTTTTTATGTCCTTCCCTCAAATTCACCTTATTATCATACCTTTTATCTATGTATATTCCTACTAGCTCTACTCTTAGTGATGCTGTTTTTAAGAATTATAACTATCATCTTCCTGTGTGGCATGTAAACAGTTTAGCTCTATTGAATTCCTTATGTTTCATTTTTGTCTTGATTACTGCTTTATTCTTGCATTGAGTTTCAGTGTTGGAGGTTAGTTTTGTTGCCATAATTCTGGCCTTTTTTTGAGAGCTTGAAACCCTTCTATTTCATTGAATGCTCATTTTCCCCCATGAGGTATTATGCTTAATTTTTCTGGATAAATGATATTTGGTTATATTCCTGGCTTCTTTGACTTCTGGAATATTGTGTTTTATGACTTTGATACTTGAATGTTGTAGCTGGCAATCATGATTGTGACTCCTTGATATTTGAATTGCTTCTTTCTTACCACTTGTAATATTTTTTCCTTGATCTGATAGTTCTGAAATTTGGCTCTAATGTTCTTTGGCATAGTTCTTTTGGGATATCTTTCCTGGGGTAATCATTGAATTCTTTCAATGTCTATTTTGTTCTCTGATTCAAGGCCATCAGATTAGTTTTCCCTGATAATTCCTTGAATGGCACTGCCCAGGTCCTTTTGATAATGACTTTCAGGTAATCCAATGATTCTGATATTCTCTTGTGGATTCATTTTCCAGGGTAGTTGTTTTTCCCAAGAGATATTTTATATTTTTTCCATTTTATTCTTTGGTTAGAATCTCTTATTCTATAAGGAAAGCTCCTGGACCATGCAAGATTTTTTGAGAGAAAGGAGGAATCTTGTTCTTCTGTAGTTGGAGAGCCAACAAAGTATTGAGCTGTGACATGAGAAGAAAAATTATGCTACTTCTCTGCTTCTGTGTGACTTTTTGACTGAAAAGGTCTGATCAAAATAATTTAGCTTTTATGGAAACCAGTTGTGGAAAACCACCAAACACTTAGCACACTACTCTATGAGGGTCAGTATGGCTTAGGGGTGTTGAACCTGGAGTTAGGAAGATGTGATTTTGATTTTGGTCTCAGACACTTGTAATTTACAAGTAAAGTAATCCTATGATGTAATAGTAGACAAACAGACCAATACAACATATGACCCACTGGCCTCTTATGACCCACCAAAGGATTTCTGGTGATCTGCAAAAAATAGAGTTGTCACTACACACACTCCTGTTTGTCATGTGACCTGCAGAAACAAACCATCATCAGGCTGTCTCTAGTCTAACCTATCTGCAGCTTGAAGAAGTTGATAAGTTGTGGAGATAGTTGATAAGTCTGTGGACAAGTAATTTACAACTCTTAGCTTCATTTTCCAAGTATGAAAAAATGTGGATTATTATAGTACATGCCCTAAAGGAGGATCAAATGAGATAATATAATATATAAGATACAAACGGATTAATCCATTTACAAAAGTCAATGAAGATCATATAGAATAATGTACACTTAGCATTTATAGGATACGGGTGTGTGTTGAAATACAACAAAGGGGTACTTCAGGATAAACTCACAAAAATGAGTCCCATTCTTTTAGCAATTCTGTCTCTGGGTTGAAGAATCTTTGAAATATTGTTAGAAAATAGCAAAATTATAGAAACATTCTCTCTTATTGGCTCAACTCCTAAAGCTGAGGAAAACTTGAAATAATTCCCTGTCTCTCAATTTCAAACTGAGAATGTTTAAGCCTAGACACAATATGGTCAGCTAATTTATTGGCATTTTCAAGCCTCTGAAGAGGCTGACATTTTTTTTTCTTTTCAAAGAAGGCTTCTCTATGGTGAGTTGAATACCTAAAGTTCTATTCCTAGAATGACACAAATTTGAAGGTCACTTGAAATCTGTTGCTCAAAAAATGTGAGTACACTTTTTCCTAGATAATTAGAATTAATTCATCCTGAGGTATTTGAGACCTGAATCAATTACTGGAGTAACTTCTAACCCCAGTTCCTTCTTCTTTTACCACATCTTGACATGTCTTTTACAGTTTTTCTTGGTTCCATAGAGCATGCAGGCACATTTCCTCTTCATAGTAATTACAAAAGATTAGCTGAGACTTCCTGATGATTCTGCTCCAAATGTAGAATAGTGAAAAGAACATTGAACTTTGAATCAGAAAGAATTGACTTTGAATCTTGCCGTTGAATCATTCACTGTGTGGTCCTAGCAAATTACTTCACTTCTCAAAGGCTGTGATTCCTCAATAATCCAAAGGGGAAGGTAATGCCTATAGTAGCAACTTTATCATAATGAATAAGAAACGAGACCAATCACATATAGAACACTGAAAGACTTAAAGCACTCGATAAATGTCAGCTAAAAGCTATATAAATCATAGCAGTAGTAGTAATAATATTGGTAGTAGTAGTAATAGAAGCAGTGGTAGTGGCAATAGTAGTAGTAGTAGTAGTAATCCTAGTAGTAGTAGTGGTAGTAGTAGTAGTAGTAGTAGTAGTAGTTATAGTAGCACCAATATCAGTAGAAAGCATATAAAGAGCTGTTAATTGTTTGCAAAGCACATTCATATGTATATCATATATACACATACATATATAATATACATATATGTAGTTTTAAAAGTTTACACATCACATCCATATTTATATGTAATTATATGTCTATTTATGTAAAATGTGTGTTTGTCTGTGTGAAATTTTATTTAATTATAGCACCTCTGGAATTGAGATAATCTTGTTATCCCAATTTGACATGAGCAAATAGATTTTTAAAGAAGTTAAGCGATTTGCCTAGGATCATAGAACTAGTAAGTAGCTGACGACTCAAACTCAAGTCTTTGTTATTCCAAACCGAGTCTCTACCCCTCATACCACCTAGAAGCAATACAGTTCCAGTGGGTGACTTAAATATCCCTTGAGTGTAGTCTGTGAGCTTAACTTGAGTTTTAGATTATCATTGAACCCAAATTTGGAAGTGTGTGATTGATTGCTATGCTTGGGTGTAACCAGTGAAGAATAGACTTGTCTGGTCAATTCATCTTTCTCTCACACTGGTTCACTACCTGAAATTCCAACACAGGATTGTCTTTAGAGTTAGCTTTTCTTTCTTCTAATAGCTCCCTTTAATGACTTTTCTTTTTTTCTTCTTAGTAATCAAGAATGACTAGGAGGATGCTCCTGCTTCTCCAGAAACCCAACTGACCAAAATAGAAGTTTATAAATGAGATTCATCCAGAGCAACTCACAAGACTAACATGATTCATACACAGTCTTTACAATTAGTATGCTTTAATCACCCCTTCTCACATTATTTTTTCTAGCCTCAATGAAAAGATAGGAACTTTTTATGCCTCCTGGGTTAATGTTTAGAACCTGGCATGAAAGTCTCCAGGATCTTTCATACCTATAGATATAATCTATTTCCTAGAGTGTTCATGAACCACTGGGTTGTTCATTTTAACATATGTGAAAAACATAATGAAGTGTTCTCTGGTATTCTCTAGTAACTGTCTTCACTTTTTTTTTTTTTTTTGGTCTGACAACTGCACCTCTGCAAACATCTCCATGCATATGGGCAATAGATTCCATTCACATTTCTCATCTACTTCTAGAGGAATGGGGTCTTGAGAATAGTAGTATCTTCCTTTTGGTGGAGTTAATCAGAGATTAATATATGTCTCTGAGACCAAGGACCTGGGCCCAAATTTCTAGAGATATGTCAAGGCCTTGAAGAGCATTTTCACCCTCTAATATTTTGTTCATCTCTGATATTTTTCTCTTATCTTTTTATGGGAAGGAATCCCTCTAAGAACTCAGTGTCTAGGGTAGAGGTTTTTACAGCTACTACACGTTTGTTGTTTCTCTCCCCAGTTCCCACTTATCTCTTTGTAAAAAATGGAAGGTTCTCTTAAATGCTCACACGGCAGTATTTATGTCTTCCTCTCTCTTGCCTATTTTCTCTAGTAGACTATACGTATCTAGGGGATTGAAAAGCATCCCAGAATTTTTTTTTCAGTGCTTCCCTGATCAAAGTTCAGTAGGATTTTCCCCAATCAACAGTACTTTGTGCAACTCTGAATTTATGCCCATGCAATAATCTAACAACTGAGATAAATCTAACTAGGTTAACCTCAAACCACAATTCAATATGGCACAATGCCCAGTAGCTTACAGAACTGCTTCTCTTCAGGCTCACCTGATGAAATAAAACAAAACTTCAGCTTGTGTGAATAAGTCCTTGATGAATTCTCAATACAGAATGTGTCATACACTCTTGTAGTTCCAAAGGCCCAAGTACATTTTGAGGAACTTTCCTTACTCTCCTAAGTGACATTCCTTCTCCTTTCTCTCTGTCTGTGAACTGGCCAAACTTAACCCTACACCCCCCACCCCCACCCCACACACACCATGTCTAGAATGTACTCCCTCATCCCCTCAGCCTCATAGAATCTCTTGCTTTTTTCAGGATAGCTCAGGCACTACCTTCCACATGAAGCTTTTTATAATGTTTTGACTTTTATTGCCCTTCTCTCAAACTGCCTTATACTTAACTAGTTTGTATTTATTTGTAGTTACCATCTGAGTATTTATTCTTTACATACATCTATATGTATTTCATTTTCCCTATTAGAATAGAAATTTTTTCACTGTAGTGAATGTCTCCTTTGTTTTCATATCCCCAGAACATAGTACAGAGTCTGGCTCATAGTCATTACTTAATAAAGCATTATAGTTTGATTATCACCCTTATGATCCTCCCAGCTCTGCATATTGCTAATTCTATTTCACTGATTATTCAAGCAAGATGAGTATGGCTTTTCAATTTTCTAGAACTTTTTTGTCCCATTTTCACTTACAAAATAAGATGATTCTGAAATTGCAATACCACCTAACAAAGATCATGAGGAAAACCTAGAGAAATGCTTGCTTGCCTGGGAATTACTGAGAGTTGACTCTGTAAGCCAAGAATCAGGAGTGGGATGTGTAAGGAGGTCGACAATCTACCAAACCTCTCCTCAAATACTGGTTTACCTTAGCTGCTACATCAGTCCTAGTTTTATTCTATCTATATCTAGCTCTGTCCATGGTGCTAAAACTCTTCAGAATCTGAATCCTAATACTCCTAATGCAACGCATAAAATCAATTCATCCATCACTCTTCCTGACTTCAGCATTTTTTTGGCACAAAGTATTGATAATCAACTCTGTGCACCCACGTACATTTGTTTTCCATTTTTATCTTAATTTTTTTTTCACTCTGAATTAAATAGTGGGTCAGAAGGAAAAAAAAAAACAGTCATGTCAAGGGCAGAGAGAAAGGGCCATTCTGGCATACTGGCTTTCTCTTCTTCTATAGAGAATTCCATCTTCTCCTAAGACTTGAATTTCAGCAAATTGTGACAGTGATAGGACACCTAAGGAAATTGGAGATGTGTCATGAGATTTATGCATGGATGATCAGCACAGAATATAGCACAAGGCAAGGATAACAGTTTAATGATGTACTGAAATAGATGCTACTTTTTTCTTTTTTCTCTCTACCTTTGAAACACATATTCTTCTTTTTTGCCCTGCATTCAGTTATGAATCAAGGAAATATGTGTATCCTTGTCTAAGTAGTCTAAGGTTCTTGGATCTCAGGTTCCTGGCTAGTTTCAGCCTTTCTGTGCCTTTTCTTAAATATAAGTTGGAGGTGAGATTTTATAAGAATAATCTTTCAGTGCTTATGATATAGCAGTGGTCCAAATGTTGACAGAGTTTCTACAGAAGCATATGAAGTATTTGTACATCACTACATCTCTGGGGAGAGATTGTGATAATGAACTGTTCAAGCCTTTGAGGAATGTGGGAATAATTGGCATCATAATTGGACTGTGGGGTAATTGCAAGTTTAAAAATCCCTAAGTTGAGGAGTTTTGAGCCATTGATTCTTAGAGAGGAAAAACAATCCCCAACATAATGCTTCATGGAGAAGAAAGAAGAATGCCAGTGTAGTTCCTATAGCTGGAACCATGGAAGACTGGAGTCATATTATATGCAGGGAGCAGGAGATCATAAGTTTGCCAACCATTTCTTACTTTTTTTTTCCATGAGCTGCTGAGACAGAGCTGGTTGAGGATAATGGAAAGTATGTGCTTAATAACATTCACCTCATTTTTACCTTCTGAGGGGAGTATAATGGGTTTTTGAGAGTTTTTTCCTTTCATATTTTGATGGGTTCTTGTGAGATATTTATTTCTTAGGCATTTTATTTGGTGGATAAAATAAGGACTGCCCCATGCCTGATATCAACAGTATTTGTTGAGTGCCTATGTATGAATTGGGGATATTGTTGCCAATGTGGGAAAGACAAATACTATGCTTGTTTCATATTGGACCATTTTATATTTCCTATATATCAACAGGTGAAGCCCATAGAGTCAAATATGGTATGTGGAAGGTTCAAGACTTAATGGTCCCTAAGCTTTAAATTATATGTAAATTGGACTGGTTCTCTAAGTTATATTATTAGTCCTTAATCTATGATCTTACTCTTCAAAGTGGATAACTTCCTTGATCTACTTTCAGAAAGTATGCTACATTCAATTCTTCCAGCCTTCAGATTTACCAAATACACCTAATTCAATGTACTACTTCTAGTTATTCAACAATAAAAGTCATAACTCATGACAAATATCTCAGATAATGATAATGAGGACATCTGAAATTACCCCAAAGCCAGTTAAGAAAACTTTACTGGCTTAAAAAAACTTGGGAAATAATTTCTTTGGCACTTTAGGTCCAATAATTCATTAATTTGTTCATTCCTTACTTCCCAAATTCAGTGTTTCTCCCAAAGTAGATGGCATAGCATATAAAATGGAGGATTCATAGTATCATGGAAAGAACACATATTTGGCATCCAGGAAGTATAGTTTCTTATCTGAGCTTGGTCATTAACTAAGTGTGGAAAAATTATTTAAACTCCTTCAGTCTCAATTTTCCTCATCCAAAATTTAAGGGGAGGAGCCAATTTTGTGTAGGGGATAGGATGTTGACTTTGAAGCAAGATATATTTGAATTCAGGTCCTAGTGACTGTAGTGACTAGGTATGCAATCAGTCAGAGACAACTCTCCCACTTATTCTTACTCTCCTCATCAGTAAAATGGGGGCATTAACATCTGTTGTATATGCCATCGGTTTGGTACCACCAGAGGTTGTTGCCAGCTGTTACATATAGGTTTAAGTCAGATACTCTATGTAAAGTGTTCTGTGCACTTAAAAGTGTTATATAAATATTAACTCTTGCTATTTTTATTTTGTTTTCTTCAAGTTTTCAGTAGAAAGAACGGATGAAGCCATCAATTCTATCTCTCTCATTTAAAAAATGGAGAAAATGAGACACAGAGAGATAAGTACATTTGCCCCAATAAATGTTAAGGAAAAGATCTGAAGTGATGTCTTAATTCTAAGGCCAAAACTCTATCCACTGAGCCATAAATAGAATATATAAATTGGGCCATAATTTAGTTATTACAAGGAACTCTAAGATGAAGAAATTTCTTTTATGAATGTAGGTTGATATGTTCTTATAAATTAATTGTTTTAAAATGTTGTGTAGAACAGTGAGAAATTAAGTGACTTGCCCAGGAACATACTATGTGTGTCAGAAAAAGTACTTAAAACCAGGGTAGTTTCAGGGTAGTTTTGTATTCATTATATTATACTACTTCTTATAATACTTATACTACTTCTATGTATACATTATATTATACTACTTCTCAATCACTATGTCATGCTATCTAAAATTCTCTGATCAGATAATTCAAACAAATAATATTGTTGGATGATTTTTTTCTTTGAAAAACTATACACACATGCAAATATATTTGTACCCAAGAACTGTAAATATTAATTATTTTGACATACAGAAAGTTGCTACCTCAGATTTTATTATTTTGTATCATAAAGTCTTATTAAAATTATTTTAGCAACAATAAGTATTACTAATAAGTAGAAAATGTCAAATTTTTCCTGAATGTAATTTGAGCTTAACCTAACATGGAAATGAAGATACAGATAAAAGGTTACACAGAAAATCATGACTGTAACATATCTATAAATTTTGATGAAATAAACTAGAATACATTAAAGGACAGGAGACTGTATCAGCATTAGAAAATCAACACTGAAATATATGATATCACTTTAATTTAGTCTTCTTCAATCATCATTTGTTGAGCACCTAATATATTCTAGACACTATGCCAGCAGCTAAGTAGACAAAAACCTATGTCTTGAGAAGCTTACATTCTATTATAACTTCATTTCATAGAACACTTGCTACTTCTATGATGTCAGTACACACTATCTTCTAAGGAGTATATCATCGATCTCTTACCTGCTAGAGAAAGAAGACAACGGAATTTTGACCATGAGTATTTATACCTCAGAAAGCAGAAAACACAACACATCAGGACATGATTTTTCTAGACTTAAGAAAATAATGGAGAAAATATTAAAGATTAAAAATGAGTTCTCTTTCCCTACAGAACCATTTGTTAAACATTTACCAGAACAGAGGGGGCAGAACCAAGGTGGTGGTGTAGAAAGACACACCTATTCTAGCTCTCCCCCCATAGCTCATAAAATACCTGTAAAAAATGCCCCTAAACAACGTCTAGAGAAGCAGAAGGCACGAAACGACAGAGTGAAAGAGATTTTCAGCCCAAGATAGCCTGAAAGGCTGACAGGAAATGTCTATCACACCAGGCTCAGTGCAGAGTGCAGCCCAGTCTTGGCTGCGTGTCATGGACAGTTATGGAGCAGACCTCAGGAGGCAGAATACCCAGCAGCAGCTGCAGTTCCCAGATTACTCATCCCATAAATGCCAAAGACAGGCCAAAGGTCCATGAGAAAGCACTTTTACCTGAGTGAGAAAGGAACTTGTTCTGGTCCTGTGACCCCAGGGCAGCAGCAGTCACTACAGCACAGCATCCATTTTAGAAGCCCTCAACTTAAATACAAAGGGGGAATCATGTGGCGCATCTGGATCTCAGCCTGGAGTGATGCTACTGGGGTAAAGAAGAGCACTGGCATGGAGGAGCTGGAGGCAGTAGTAGAGAGGGAATTCTACTCACAGATTCTGGGCAGAAAAGGTTTTGGTTGCTCCTGGAACAGAGTGCAGGCCAGGAGAGAATTAAACTCCTCACCTTTGATTGTGCCACCTTGGAGGATTTGAGGACTTACAAGTCCTTGGAGTATACCCTCCACTTGGCAAAGGACTCAAAAGGCAAGTAACTAGTTGGGGAAATACCCAAAAAAGGGAAAAATAATACTATAGAAATTTACTTTTTTGATGAACAGGTATTTTCTTTCATCCTTTCAGATGAGGAAGAATAAACCATACCATCAGAGGAAGACATAAAAGTCAAGGCTTCTGCATCCAAAAGCTCCAAAATAAATAGGCAGTGGTCTCAGGCCATGGAAGAGCTCAAAAAGGATTTTGCAAATCAAATAAGAGAGACAGAGAAAAAATTAGGAAGAGAAACTAGAGTAGTGCAAGAAAATCATGAAAAGTGAGTCAACAGCTTGCTAAAGGAGATCGAAAAAAATGCTGAAGAAAATAATCTTTAAAAGTAGACTAACCCAATTGGAAAAAGAGGTCCAAAAGCCAATGAGGAGAAGAATGCTTTGAAAAGAAGAATTAGCCCAATGTAAAAAGAGGTTCAAAAGTTCACTGAAGAAAAGGGTTCGTTGAAAATTAAAATGGAAGCTAATGACTTTATGAGAAACCAAGAAATTACAAAACAAAACTAAAAGAATGAAAAAATTGAAGACAATGTGAAATATCTCATTGGAAAAACAACTGACCTGGAAAATAGATCCAGGAGAGACAATTTAAAAATTATGGGGCTACCTGAGAGATATGATCAAAAAAACAAGCCTAGACATCATCTTTCATGAAATTACAAAGGAACACTGCACTGATATTAGAGAACCAGTGGGTAAAATAAATATTGAAAGATTTCATCTATCATCTCCCGAAAGAGATCCAAAAAGAAAAACTTCTAGGTATATTGTAGCCAAATTCCAGAGTTCCCAGATCAAGGAGAAAATAGTGCAAGCAACCAGAAAGAACCAATTCAAATATTGTGGAAACACATTCAGTATAACACAAGCTCTAGCAGCTTCTACATTAAGAGATCAAAGGGCTTGGAATATGATATTCCAGAAGTCAAAGGAACTAGGATTAAAACCAAGAATCATCTACTCAGCAAAACTGACTACAATATTTCAGGGAAGGGGAGGTTAGAGAGAAAAAGTGCAGCTTGCTCTCATCACATTTAACTGAGGTTGGGAGTAATATGCATACTCAATTTGGTATGAAAATCTATTATCCACTACAGAAAAGTGGTGCTGGCTGTTGTCCTTTGTCTTCGAAGAGGACCAAAATGAAATCACCATTGTAAAGTGAAATTTCAGTGTGTCTGATTATGGCTGACCAGACCAGTATGAGCTCAGAATGCTCTATCACAGGTTGGGCACAGATAGTCCACGTGAATATCTGGGGTAACTATCCAAAATTTGTGCATCCTGTGTTTACTTTGTGCTGTCTCAATTTTGCTTTGCTCAAAGAGCACAGCACCTTTTCTTATACGGGCATGCTATTCTGAGTGGTCCTGTTCCAGTGTCTCCCATGTTGAACAGTCAAATCCAAAGTTCTTGAGAGAGACCTTGAGAGTGTCCTTGTATTGTTTCTTCTGGTCACCACGTGATTGCCTGCCCCATGCAAGTTCTCCATAAAATAGTCTTTTTGGCAAGTGTACATTTGGCATTCGAACAACATGACCAGCCCATCAGAGTTGTGCTCTCTTGTTGGGGGTGTAAGCTCAGTTTTCACGTAGACAGTCTCAGGCAGGTAAAAGTGAGGACCTCTAAACCTCAGAGCTCTCACGAGGCCCCCCCAGGGAATAGCTGGGAATTGAGGCGTGAAACATGGGCTATCTTGTGCATTTCCACCTCTTCTCAGTGGGAAACTTGCTGGGGAGAGCATCCCACCCTTGAGATTGGCCCATGGTCTGAGCACACCTGTTGTTGACTAGCTAGGGACTGAGAGCAGGCACGGTATTCACGTGCAAACTATGCAGCGGGAGAACTTAAGTAGGGACAGGAAAGCCTGAAGGCCCTCTTCTGGATGTGGAGTCCCCTCCGGGGGCTCTTCGCGCTGAGGGGCCCTTGGAGGGAAGAGGGTTTCCCCCCCTCTTCCTCTCCCATCCTCTTGCTGTATGATCCTTGCCCCTTGGGAGGAGGAGGATTCCTCTCTCCTGAGGAAGAATTCACCCTGCACATGTAACCAAGACCCTGAATAAAGCCTAACCCTTGTTTGACTCTGGAAAGTCTCTTCTCTCAATACATTTATCTGGTTGGCCACCGAAGACCTGGGAAAGGTAAGACTCGGGTAGCCCATCGGCCTCTAGGCCGAACACTCTCTGAAGCATAGTCTGAATTACTTGGCAGTTCAGTTAAAGAAAGGACTTCAGTATATGGTACCTTATCCTGGCAGGTGATCCTCAGAATCTTCCTAAGAAGGTCAAGTAGAAGCAATTCAGTTTCCTGGCATGGCACTGGCCCACTGTCTATGTTTCACAGACATACAACAATGAGGTCAGCACAAAGGCTCTATAGACCTTCAGTTTGGTAGTCAGTATAATACCTCTTCTATCCCAAACTTTTCTTCAGAGCCTCCCAAATATGGAGCTAGCTCTGGCAATGCATGCATCAACCTCATTGTCAATGTTTTACATCCCTGGAAAGTGCACTACCAAAGTAAGTGAACTTATCCACAGTATTCAAAACTTCTCCACTTGTTGTAACAGATGGTGACAGCTGTGGATGTGACAATTAATTGTGTTTGATTGAACCTGTGTTTTTTTGGTGTTAATTATTAGGCCAAAATTAGCACAGACAGCAGAGAATTGATGCATGCTTTGTTGCATCTCAGCTTCAGAGGCTGCACTGAGCGCTCAATCACCTGCAAACAGAAAATCATGCACCAACACTCCCTCCTCTTTGGTCTTGGCTTGTAGCCTTTCCAAATTGAAAGTTGACCTTGATTCCATGTTCATCGTCATTGAAAGCATTTGTCAACATGGCTAAAAACATCATGCTAAAAACCAGGGGAGCAAATACATAGCCCTGTTTCACTCCATTGCTGTCTGGGAACGCCCAAGAGCTTTGTCCATTGTCCAGAACCTGGGCAAACATGCCATCATGTAATTGATGTACAATATTGGTGAACTTCTCCAGGAAATCAAATTTTGACATAATTTTCCATAAACCTTCATGACTAACAGTGTCAAAGGCCTTGGTCAGATCTATAAACATTGTTTACAGACCTCTGTTCTGCTCCTGGCATTTCTCCTGGAGTTGTCTGGCAGCAAATACCATATCAACTGTTCCTTGGCCCTTCCTGAAACCACACTGACTCTCAGGTGTATGACCATCTTCCAGGTGAAGGATCAGCCTATTAAGAAAGACACTAGCAAGAATTTTGCCAGCAATGACTAAGAGAGAGATCTCCTTGTGATTGTTGCAGAACAATCTATTCCATTTACCCTTATAGAGATGCACAATGGAAGCGTCCTTGAACTCCTAGAGGATAACCTCCTCTTGCCACATAACCTGGAAAATTTCAGTCAGCTTTTGTATGAGCAATGGTCCCCCTACCTTGTAAATCTCAGCTGGAATAGAATCAGCACCAGGTGCTTTGCCACATAAAAGGAGCCTAATGGCCCTCAAAACTTCTTCTTCAGTTGGGAATTCAGCTAAGGAGGGATTGACTTCAACCTGAGGTAAACGGTCAATGGCCTCAACATTGACTGATGATGGTCGCTGAAAACACTATGGAAGTGTTCAGCCCATCTCTCTAGGATCATGTCCTCATCACTAATCAGTGTGGCTCCATCAGCACTGAGTAGTTGTGATGCACCATAGGTTGCATAGCAATTAAAAAAAAAACAGGAAAGTAGGGGAGAAGGGGATAAGTGAGGTGGGGGGATGATAGAAGGGAGGGCAAATGAGAGGAGAGAGTAATTAAAAGTAAACACATTTGTAGAGGTACAAGACCAAAAGAGAGAATAATATAAATGGGAGGCAGGATAGGATGGAGGGAAATATAATTAGTCTATCACAACATATCTTTTATGAGAGTCTTTTGCATAACTACACATGTATAGCCTATGTTAAATGCTTGCCTTCTTAGTGGGAATGGGTGGCGAGTGAAGAAGGGAAAGAAGTTGGAATTCAAAGTTTTAGGAATGGATGTTTTTGCATGCAGCTGGGAAATAAGAAATATGGGTAATGGGGCATAGAAATTTGTCTTTTCCAACAAGAAAAGAGAGAAGATGGGGATAAGGAAAGGAGGAGTATGATAGAAAGGAGGGCAGATTTCTGGAAGGGGTAATCAGAAAGCACTGTGTTTGGGAGTGGGGAGAGGGGACAGATGGAGAGAAAATTTGGAACTCAAAATCTTTTGGAAATCCATGTTGAAAAATAAAAAAACCCAGATAGATAGATGGATAGATAGATAGATAGATAGATAGATAGATAGATAGATAGATAGATAGATGGATAGATAGATAGATAGATAGATAGACAGAGAGATGGATAGATATAGATAGATAAATTGATAGATAAATGAATAAATGAGTGAGAGGATAAGTGAATAAATAAATAGACAGATAGATAAATGAATAAATAAATAAATAATATTTGCCAGAGCAACACTAGGAGTCTCTGATTTCAGTTAATTTAAATCACAAGTGAAAGCATTTGGTCAGGTGAGAATAAGGACAAGACCTGTGATTTCACTGGCACAGGTACTTCTGAGTAAATACATTCCCTCTCCTTACTCAGAGTGACACTTCTTATGCAACTTAGTTTTGGAGAGTTGTCCCGGACATTGGGAATTTTAAATTATTTACCCAAATTACCTAGCCAAATATGTTTCAGAGGTATAACCAGAACTCAGGTTTTGCTGTATTTAAAATCTGTTTTCTAACCACTCTCCCTCTATTTATGTTAGAATTGTTCATAATAATTGATTTCTCTATTTGGGCAATAGCTTTCATGATGAAATTGCTTAGGTAAGAGCCTGTGAATCATTTCCATTGTGGATTTTGTTTAGATAACCTAAAGCCAAGGGAAATCTCAGTGTGTTGACTCTCCAGAAAGAACTTCTCATCCTGTTAAGTACTGCAGTTGTGACATGTTACAGAGGATTTTAAAATTAATTTTCTTGTCCTGAGAAGATGTTCAATATCTCTGGTAATACTGATTACTCACAGCTTTTTTTTTTCCTTTTTTTAAAATAATGCCACAGAGAACTGATTTATGGACAAGAGAAACTTATGGGAATTGTGACCATAACAGCCTAAAACTGGGTCATGATTGGCGTGGGAGGGGGAGGGAGATAATTAAGATAAAAGGAAAGTAGAGCAATTCAGCATATGATTCTTTCAATAATACCCTACACATGACAAATATCTTTGAAGGTTTATTCAACTAAAACAAAGCTAATCAAAACAAAACCAAAAACTAATCAGTCCTGTCTAGAAGACATCAGGAAATGCCTAAAAATGGATCATGCCAACCAGAAAACTATACTGGAATCAGATCATGATCTGATTCAGGGAGGATAGAGAAACTCTTTGACATTTCCAGGGCTGTGGCTTTTTCACCTATTACAGCTTCTTTAAACCACAGGTGAGAGTTGGGTATAGGTAAATACCAAAGGTGAATGAGCAGCCTTGAAAAGAGCATGGCAAGCCCTGATACCAAAGGTGATAGTTCTCCCTGAACATCTCATACACTTGTGATGGCAATCAAAATAGGATCTTTCACTGTGCTGTTTTTGTTTCAGTATAATCAAGTGCCTGTAATTGAATCTTGCCTTTATCAGTCAAAAGGCTTAACAAAGTATAAAGTACAGAAATAAGAGTTTCTTTAACTTGAAACAGTGTATGTATTGGTATTATTCATTATTTTAATGTGATTAAAGATCTTTCCCACCCATTGATGGGCCCATCCATTGTGGGAAGGTTAAGGGAGTTATTTTGTAGGAGGGTGCGAAGTTCCTTTTGTTTTTTTCTATTGAGGCACTGACTCAAGTGGTTGTGATGCCCTCTGGATCTAAAAAAAGATGTAAATACTCTGAGTTGAGGTTTTACTTTGGGGCTAATTTCTTTCAAGGAGGTTTGAGTGCCAGAGGAGGACCCTGGGAAGCTCCTAAGCTGCCCCCCAGCTTTGAGAAACCAGATGCTCTACTTTGCTCTCTGCTATGGTCAGTCATACAGTTGTACCTGTCTGCTGAATTATAATTAGGCAGAGGAAGCCATGTCTGTTGATTACTTTGAGGCTTACTGACTGGAAGCTTTAGTTTGGCCAGATGAGGTCCCTGGGAAGCCGCTAAAGGAGCCCCTCCAGCTTTGAAAACCCAGATGCCATGCTTCCCTCTCATACTTATGGTCAGACAGTTGGAACTGTTGGTTGAATTCAGATAGAGGAAGCCATGTTTGTTGACTTTTAATTTCTCTGTCTTTTCTTTGAAGGGCAGGGTGTTGACTCCCCTGTACTAGGTGAATGATATATGTACTTGGTTAAAGAATTGATATATGAGTTTGATTAAGATGATTGTTAACCCCTTGAAAGCTGCTTTCCTTTTATGAATGCAGAACTAAGAATTTGTGATAGCAGCCCCCTCCTTGTGTGTGTTGGGGTGTTTGGTGATACAACACGCTAATGGATTAAAACATGTTGAGGAAAATCTGTAGACCTCAAACTCTTTTGAAAGTTTGGAAGTTGTTTACCCCAAGTATGTGTAGACATCTCCTAGTGTAATGGGTGGATGAGGATAATTTGTTCCAACAACCATGAAGGCAGCTGGAACAGATATTATGGAATGCTTAGCACTTGGTTAGACATCTAAGACAACAATGCCATCCACAGCATCCCAGGCCATCACCAGTCATCTTGTCTTCTGCCATGCCACTGGAGTTTAATGACCCTACAAGAGCAAATGAGGTAGAAGATTTTGTACAACTCTGCCTCACTGAAATTCAATTCATATACAAATCAAGACATTATCCTTGATGTCATTGATCTGCTTCAAACATGAAAGATTATCAATAAATCTGATCCTAAGTTTTCCTTATTTAAGAGAAGAAACATCAATAACAGAAGGATCTAAAACTAGGCAAAGATAGGTCATGTAACAGAATTAGTGGATTAGACTATATGATTTTATTCTTAATTGTGCACGATGAAAATGTAGATACAGTTGCTGTAACAAATAATGGGATGCATTACAGTGTAACTCCCACTTTGTATTGATTGCTCTGTTGGAAATTGACAGGCTGGTCTCATAACTGACTACAATTTGACCCAGGCTGTAACATCCTATTTGGCAAGTACAAAAAGATTATTATCTATAGTATCAATCAAAATTTATATTCTCAATTTAATGAAAAATCTTCTTTAAGGGATACATCCAGATAAAAGAATTGCAGGCAAATGAGGTTAGGGTAATTAGCTATAACAGCAAGGATCTTGACATATACGCTAAGGCCTGCTGTACAGGTTCTTAGATCTGCTTTTCTAAAAGGAAAGCAACTTTTGAGGGGTCAATAATCACTTTAATCAAACATTCACTTAGTTCGAGCGGGAAAGTCATCACCCTGAACTTCAGAGAAAATATAAACAGAGAGATAAAGACCAACAGACAGGGCTTCCAACTGTCTGACCATTAAATACATAGATAATTATCAGAGAAAGAAGCATCAATTGAGTTCTCAAAGCCAGGGGGCTCCTTAATGGCTACCCAGAGTCTCCTCTGACCAAACAAACACTTCCAATTAGTAAGCCCCAAAACAAAATCTCACCTCAATGTATGTACGCACTTTTCAGAGTCAGAGGGCATTACAACCCTTGAGAATCAGTGCTTCAGTAAGAAATTAGCAAAAGGTGTGGGCCTCCTTACAAAACAAATCTCCCCTAATCAAGCTTCCCTTAATGTGTAGACCCATTAATGGGTGGAGAAGATCTTTAACTCTCATTAACATAATTTACATTTCGTTAGCTTAAAATAAAAGCATGAAAAATTATGCCAAGTAACTAATAATTACGGAAATTGAAATGTGAAATTATTCTGAAATCACACAAACCATTCATCCAGGAGATTGGAAAAATTAGCAATGACAGCAAAAAGAAATGTGAGAAATGATAGGAGAGACTATGGGAAAACAGACATTAATGTCCTATTGTTGGAGCTGGAAATTGGTCAATATATTGTGGAAATGTTTTGAAATAATGCTTAGGAGTCTCCAAACTTTGCATCTTCTTTGATGCTATTAGGCCTATATTGCCTCACACTCTCAAAAAAGAGTAGAATCTATTATATATAATAAGATTTATACCAGCTTTTTGTTGTATTGTCAAAGAACTTATAATTAATGGGGATGCCCACCAATATGGGTGGAGAATGGCTGAACAAAATATTACATATAAATGCAATAGAATGATTTTATGCTCTAAAAACTGATTAAAGAAATGGTTTTAGACACACCTGAGAAGAATTAAATAAACTGAGACAAAGTAAAATAAACAAATCAAGAACACTTTATATACTAACATTGTCAAAATGAAAAACTTTAAAAGTCTTACAAACTTTCATCAGCGAATAACCAACCATGATTCTAGAAAACCAGTGAAACATGCTACTCACTACTGACATGGAAGTGATAGATTCAATATGAAGAATATACCATGCATTTTTATACAAGGTCAGAGAGGGAATTTATTTTCCTTGAATATGGCTAGTTACTATTAGGGTTTTGTTTTGTTTGTTTGTTTTTTCATTAAGAGTAGATGAGGTGAAAGAGAAATGAAAGAATTACTTGCTAATTGCATAAAATTAATTTAAAAGAAAAAAGTCAAGGAGCTAGCATGTGGGACCAAAGCATTAAATTCAATCCATGACCTAAGTTGTACAGAGCCCCAAATTTTAAAAATAGAGTTGACTCCAAGGTAATATTCAGAATTACACTTTGTGTTTTTCTTAATATATTTGAAGTCCTGTGATCACATTCCTATCGCAAGCAACTCTTATTATAGAATTTTGTTATATCCCTTTCAGTCTTGTTCTGATTTCCCTTTCTTATTATCACATGTTCTATGTTGATTCATACCTGTAAGAACATAAAAGAAATGTTTTATAGAGATGAGAAAGTGGGTATGTTTCTACATAATCACCTTTATTGGGGGTAGTGGTGGAACGAAAAGTGGGATAATAATATGTGTGTGTGTGTGTGTGTGTGTGTGTGTGTGTGTGTGTTTAGAATATGACAGAATATTGACTTTCAAGCCAGGAAGACCTGTGTGCTCATCTCACTTCTCATGCATATTGGCTGTGTGACTCTTAGCAAGTCACTTAACCTTTCTATCCACTAGACAAGTTTATACAACTATCAATTGCAGAGAAGGCAGTATTTCCTGACCTTGGTGTTCCCTATTCTAAGGAAATTACTATTAGCATGGCACACTGTTCTCCCACATTTTCTTTAGCTTATTATGAATCTAATAGTAACTTTTCTTTCTTATCTAACTCTATTTCATTTTTACTCTTGTCCCTATTTACCATAATAATGCAACAATAATAAAATAGTAATAATAATAATTCATTTTTAAAATGATACCATCAAGAAATCATAAAGTTGAATTTGTTCTTCATTCAGGAACTGAGGAAATGTTTTGATTAAAATTCTAGAGGACAGCAAAGTACTACTGAATTTAGAATTAGGGAGCGTGAATATCTTGAATACTTCAAGGGTGATATTTAAATGAAGATACATTGCTTTTTCTCATAATTACATCAATATACAAAAGTGTACTGTAAGTGCTCTGCCCAGTGATTGTAAGGCTCAAGTGAGAAAATGTTTATGAAAGAAATTAGAAACCATTAACATAGGTTATGATTTAGCTTATTACTGAAACAGTGAAGACATGCTCCAGTGTCTTCAAATGGAAATGAGCAATATATGATGAAGAAAACAACTGATTCATTTTCATTCAATACATTAAATATTGGAATTTACATTCTCTCCACTTCCATTCTTGTATTCCAATTTTTAATATCATTCACCCATTTGAAATGAACAAAACTCTCATATGTTTTATATTCCTTTGTAATACACTTATTTGCTACAATCTGTTGTAGATTCCAGTATTTTTACTCCTTTCTCAAATTAGAAACTTTAATCAGTAGACATCAACGTTTTCCAAGACAGACTGATCTGGGATAAAAGACATTGTTAATATGAGTGATTTATTAGTTCTGCATGTTTCATGATTTACCCTGCCATTTTGATTTGTTACTCTTTGCTAAGGATATTTACGCTTTCAAGTATTTTTTCCTTTATATACACACTGTGGTTATGTAAGTTGGATGGATATTTAGTTTTCACTTTATGATTCTGAAAAACAATAGCTGAGGTAGCTTTACATCACCTCCTTGCATTTCTAAGACAAATCACTCAAGAAATGTACAAAAATATACTTTCTAATTATAGTAATTATCAAAGTAATGGCTTGTAAGCATTTACTAACAAAATTAATCTGGGTTCTTATCTTTGTCTATTGCTTGCTTTAATATAGAAAGGATCCTCAATTTAATCCATGTTGGCACTCCATTCCCCACACAGATCATGCAGATCACAAATCCTTCACCCAATACAGATATTTTTTATGGGTTGCAATGAAAAAAAATAAAAATTCATCACCTGGTTTCCTAGCTTTTGTTGATGACTCTCCTTAAACTTTTCTGGGCTAGTCCTCTGCCTTGACACATAATCTATCATCACACTCTTGCTTGCTATCATCTGCCAGAGCCTGTGTTTGACTTACATTACCTCTGAATTTTGAATTTAAAAATGTACTTATATATTTTGTTTTTACAAAACCTTCATTTCCAAATATGTCACCCCATCTTACCAAGTAAGTCAACCCTTGTAATAAAAAAATAAATAAAAAACAACTGTTACATCAAGAAAATTTGATAATATTTGCTGCATTTCCTACCTAGAGGCTGTCCTCTTTGCAAGGAAAGGAGGAAATGTTTTCACATATATTCTCCTAACCAAGATATTATACAAACACATATTTTAGTTTTACTTCTTTAATTCTTTACATTAACATTGTTACCATTATGCATGCATTATTATTATTTGTAATATTATTATATTTAAAATCAATCACTGGATCAGTTTTAAGAAAAATCTAAAGGTACAATTTAAAGGTTCCTAATTCCAAAAATATCTCCAACAACTCTCCATTTAATCAGGCTCTAATATTCCATCAGTTTTAAAATGCTACAATCCTAGAGAGAAGTGACACATTAATTTTACTTTATATTAGATACTTATTGAACTTCTTCTGTCTTTTTGCTACTATGCAAATTTGGCTCAACCACAGAAGACTTTACTAGATACCTTCTTCAGAGTTTGGAAGTTGTGGAGAGGAAGAAGCAATCTTTTTTTGACCAGCCAGCAATATACAGACTCTCTCATGCCCTCTGACATTGTAGATCAAGTGGAAAAGGAGATCATTTGATCTTTACAACTACTTCCTGAACAGATTTTCTCCAACCAGATACAATACCCTATCCAAATAGATTTTAATACTTGATTCTCAATTTTTTCTCTAACTCAATCACTGTATGTGTATGTAGGGACTAAAGTACATATACTTATGTCATTTCAGACACCATGGATTCAGACTTCTTTAACTCCATGATCTCCACCTTCATTTTACCTTTTTAATTCTTCCACCTTCATGATAAAGATTTCTGAAACTCTTAGATCTGAAGATGATCTCCTTTCCTATTTCTCTTTAACCTCATCCCTTTGAAATCTACTTCTTTCTGCATTTGAATGTACTGTCACACTGCTCCTCCGTGTTTTCCTGGTCCATCACTCCTACTCTATCCTCACTGGCCTTATTCACAAAAACAAAACAAACAAACAAACAATTGTTTTTTTTTTACACTTGAATTTATTTTTTTTTAATTTTTTTTATTTTTTAATGTTTAACAATCACTGCCATACAATTGAGATTTTATCCCCCCCATACATACCCCCCATTACCCCCCTTCCTCCCCACAACTGCATACAGTTCTGTATAGGTTCTACATATACTTTCCTATTGAGTACATTTTCACTACAGTCTTGCTATGTAGTCAGACTAAAATAAATGGAAGAAAATCATATAACAAATCAAAACATGATACACAAAAACATACCCATACACAAACATGATCTGATACATTCTGCAAATGACTTCCATATTTCTTTCTCTGAGTTACACTTGAATTTATTGCCAGTTTGTCTTCTCATATAGTGCTAAACTATAACTTCAGATTATACTCATTTTATCTTCTCTACTCTACTTGCTTGTTTATTTTTCCACCCCATGTCTTGTCTTTGAACTTTATGTTAAATGTGAGGCTCTGCTCACTCAGGGGGAGGAGCTACCTAGCATTATGCTTTATCATGCTACTGTTTTCAGAGTTAGTCTAAGGAGTGAGGAGGTGGATCTGCAAGTTTTTGGTGCTTCCAAGATGGTGTGATTTTGGAAGTGGTATGGTCATTGCTCTCCTAGCCTGCACCACAGTTTTTATCCGCAAGGTAAAAACTCCTTGTCCCCTCAACAAACTGCTACCAGATCTTCACTCCCTTGTGACTGACTTCAAGTGTTCCTTTACACTCTAGAACAGTGACTCAGAACTATGTTTGCACAATGGATTTGCCAATCAATGCCAGCTGTACTCACTGCCAGCAAAGATTTCCATGTATTCTCTTTCTAATCCGTTTTCTGACCCCCTTACTCTTTCTGCACTGAAAGCTTCTGAATCTGCCACTACTGCTGCACCTGGTGTTGCTGCCACTGTGTGTGTGCACTCTGGATAAGCTTGTACACTGGTCTTACAGATTTCTCTTGCACACTTATTGAATTTTTCTTGGGCCCGAAGAAAATCTCATCCTTGTTTGCTGTCAGTTTGGCCACTCGAAAATTTGGTTTGAGGAGTTATTGTAAAGTAGTTTGGAGAGGACGTTTAGAGAGTTCAGTTGGGTTGCCTATAATTCATCATCTTGGCTCCCAAGGAAAACAATATTGAAGTGAAATTACTAATACATCTTTGAAGTCAACTTGCAATTTTTTAGTTTTGGTGATCATAACAGCTCTCAAATACTGTTTTTGTTAAACACCAAACAGTGCATTTTTAAATAAAACTATTGCATTTATTTGCTGTGATGTTCAGAATAATATATTAAACTTTTTTGAAACCAGTCCATGGTTTAAAGGACAAAATGTAATTGGGATAATTAACATGAAATGTAATTCATTTCACAAATTTGTTAAAAAAAAAACTCCCTTTACAAAGCACTCTGCATTATACAAGGCAAGAAGTCATTTATTTTTTTTGACTCATTTTCAAAAGTCTTTAAAGTGTTTTGCTTTAAAAGATTGCAGTATGGAATGATTGCTGTACAAGATTATAGGAAAACCCATTTTTTTTTGCTTTAGAAATACACATTTTCTACAAAAGAAATGGCCTGCAAACAATTTAAAAACTCAAAAAGCAGGAATATTGTGTAAACATTTCAGCCTTCAAGGAAAGATGCATTGTTAACTCGTGAAACAGAGTGCTTGTAACTCAAACAAAGCACATGCTCACAGTGGACTGTGTTGTCATTCACAGACTGTCTATTCCTAGCATAAACATAGAGATCACAGAATATAGGCCCAGTAGGATGTAGAATTGGAAGAAAATTGGGTATAGTAGGAAGAAGACTGGATTTGAAGTGGAAAAAAGTCTGTTTTTCAGTTTCACTTCTACCATTTACCAATTGGGTAACATTGAGTAAATTACTTGAAATCCTTACTAAGTCATAGTTTTCTCATTTGTAAAATGGAGGATTGATTTGTCAGAGAGCTGCCAGCTCCTGGCCACAGGGTGGTGTGGGCTGAGTAGAACTAGGCCAAGGGTCATCCAAGAGCATGCCACCACTCATGCTCTCAAAAGGTAACAGCAGCTAGGATGTGGGCACCAGCCCGGGACTTTGGCACTGAGCATATGGGGAATGCCAGTTGGTAACAGCACGAGTGAGGCTGGTAATAGCTTTCATGAGAGTAGAATAATATATATATATATATATATATATATATATATATATATATATATATATATATATATATATATAT